>CM063467.1:13855000-14455000 GCA_032191425.1 Lymantria dispar
TTTTATAGTATCAAGTTTTTCAGTAGGAATATTTTATAGTATCAAGTTTTTCAGTAGGAATATTTTATAGTATCAAGTTTTTCAGTAGGCATATTCTATAGTATCAAGTTTTTCAGTAGGAATATTTTATAGTATCAAGTTTTTCAGTAGGAATATTCTATAGTATCAAGTTTTTCAGTAGGAATATTTTATAGTATCAAGTTTTTCAGTAGGAATATTTTATAGTATCAAGTTTTTCAGTAGAAATATTCTATAGTATCAAGTTTTTCAGTAGGAATATTTTATAGTATCAAGTTTTTCAGTAGGAATATTCTATAGTATCAAGTTTTTCAGTAGGAATATTTTATAGTATCAAGTTTTTCAGTAGGAATATTCTATAGTATCAAGTTTTTCAGTAGGAATATTTTATAGTATCAAGTTTTTCAGTAGGAATATTCTATAGTATCAAGTTTTTCAGTAGGAATATTTTATTGTATCAAGTTTTTCAGTAGGAATATTTTATAGTATCAAGTTTTTCAGTAGGAATATTTTATAGTATCAAGTTTTTCAGTAGGAATATTCTATAGTATCAAGTTTTTCAGTAGGAGTATTTTATAGTATCAAGTTTTTCAGTAGGAATATTCTATAGTATCAAGTTTTTCAGTAGGAATATTTTATAGTATCAAGTTTTTCAGTAGGAATATTTTATAGTATCAAGTTTTTCAGTAGGAATATTCTATAGTATCAAGTTTTTCAGTAGGAATATTTTATAGTATCAAGTTTTTCAGTAGGAATATTCTATAGTATCAAGTTTTTCAGTAGGAATATTTTATAGTATCAAGTTTTTCAGTAGGAATATTTTATAGTATCAAGTTTTTCAGTAGGAATATTTTATAGTATCAAGTTTTTCAGTAGGAATATTCTATAGTATCAAGTTTTTCAGTAGGAATATTTTATAGTATCAAGTTTTTCAGTAGGAATATTTTATAGTATCAAGTTTTTCAGTAGGAATATTCTATAGTATCAAGTTTTTCAGTAGGAATATTTTATAGTATCAAGTTTTTCAGTAGGAATATTTTATAGTATCAAGTTTTTCAGTAGGAATATTTTATAGTATCAAGTTTTTCAGTAGGAATATTTTATAGTATCGAGTTTTTCAGTAGGAATATTCTATAGTATCAAGTTTTTCAGTAGGAATATTTTATAGTATCAAGTTTTTCAGTAGGAATATTCTATAGTATCAAGTTTTTCAGTAGGAATATTTTATAGTATCAAGTTTTTCAGTAGGAATATTTTATAGTATCAAGTTTTTCAGTAGGAATATTTTATAGTATCAAGTTTTTCAGTAGGAATATTTTATAGTATCAAGTTTTTCAGTAGGAATATTTTATAGTGTCGAGTTTTTCAATAGGAACATTTTATTGTATCACGTTTGTCAGTAGGAATATTTTATTGTATCATGTTTTTCAGTAGGAATATTTTATAGTATCAAGTTTTTCAGTAGGAATATTTCATAGTATTAAGTTTTCAGTAGGCATATCTCATAGTATCAAGTTTTTCAGTAGGAATATTTTATAGTATCAAGTTTTTCAGTAGGAATATTCTATAGTATCAAGTTTTTCAGTAGGAATATTTTATAGTATCAAGTTTTTCAGTAGGAATATTTTATAGTATCAAGTTTTTCAGTAGGAATATTTTATAGTATCAAGTTTTTCAGTAGGAATATTTTATAGTATCAAGTTTTTCAGTAGGAATATTCTATAGTATTAAGTTTTTCAGTAGGAATATTTTATAGTATCAAGTTTTTCAGTAGGAATATTTTATAGTGTCGAGTTTTTCAATAGGAACATTTTATTGTATCACGTTTGTCAGTAGGAATATTTTATTGTATCATGTTTTTCAGTAGGAATATTTTATAGTATCAAGTTTTTCAGTAGGAATATTTCATAGTATCAAGTTTTTCAGTAGGAATATTTTATTGTATCATGTTTTTCAGTAGGAATATTTTATAGTATCAAGTTTTTCAGTAGGAATATTTTATAGTATCAAGTTTTTCAGTAGGAATATTTTATAGTGTCGAGTTTTTCAATAGGAACATTTTATTGTATCACGTTTGTCAGTAGGAATATTTTATTGTATCATGTTTTTCAGTAGGAATATTTTATAGTATCAAGTTTTTCAGTAGGAATATTTCATAGTATTAAGTTTTCAGTAGGCATATCTCATAGTATCAAGTTTTTCAGTAGGATCATTCGATAATATCATGTTTTTCAGTAGGAATATTTCATAGTATTAAGTTTTCAGTAGGCATATCTCATAGTATCAAGTTTTTCAGTAGGAATATTTTATAGTATCAAGTTTTTCAGTAGGAATATTCTATAGTATCAAGTTTTTCAGTAGGAATATTTTATAGTATCAAGTTTTTCAGTAGGAATATTTTATAGTATCAAGTTTTTCAGTAGGAATATTTTATAGTATCAAGTTTTTCAGTAGGAATATTTTATAGTATCAAGTTTTTCAGTAGGAATATTCTATAGTATCAAGTTTTTCAGTAGGAATATTTTATAGTATCAAGTTTTTCAGTAGGAATATTTTATAGTGTCGAGTTTTTCAATAGGAACATTTTATTGTATCACGTTTGTCAGTAGGAATATTTTATTGTATCATGTTTTTCAGTAGGAATATTTTATAGTATCAAGTTTTTCAGTAGGAATATTTTATAGTATCAAGTTTTTCAGTAGGAATATTTTATTGTATCATGTTTTTCAGTAGGAATATTTTATAGTATCAAGTTTTTCAGTAGGAATATTTTATAGTATCAAGTTTTTCAGTAGGAATATTTTATAGTATCAAGTTTTTCAGTAGGAATATTTTATAGTATCAAGTTTTTCAGTAGGAATATTTTATAGTATCAAGTTTTTCAGTAGGAATATTTTATAGTATCAAGTTTTTCAGTAGGAATATTTTATAGTGTCGAGTTTTTCAATAGGAACATTTTATTGTATCACGTTTGTCAGTAGGAATATTTTATTGTATCATGTTTTTCAGTAGGAATATTTTATAGTATCAAGTTTTTCAGTAGGAATATTTCATAGTATTAAGTTTTCAGTAGGCATATCTCATAGTATCAAGTTTTTCAGTAGGATCATTCGATAATATCATGTTTTTCAGTAGGAATATTTCATAGTATTAAGTTTTCAGTAGGCATATCTCATAGTATCAAGTTTTTCAGTAGGAATATTTTATAGTATCAAGTTTTTCAGTAGGAATATTCTATAGTATCAAGTTTTTCAGTAGGAATATTTTATAGTATCAAGATTTTCAGTAGGAATATTTTATAGTATCAAGTTTTTCAGTAGGAATATTTTATAGTATCAAGTTTTTCAGTAGGAATATTTTATAGTATCAAGTTTTTCAATAGGAATATTCTATAGTATCAAGTTTTTCAGTAGGAATATTTTATAGTATCAAGTTTTTCAGTAGGAATATTCTATAGTATCAAGTTTTTCAGTAGGAATATTTTATAGTATCAAGTTTTTCAGTAGGAATATTTTATAGTATCAAGTTTTTCAGTAGGAATATTTTATAGTGTCGAGTTTTTCAATAGGAACATTTTATTGTATCACGTTTGTCAGTAGGAATATTTTATAGTATCATGTTTTTCAGTAGGAATATTTCATAGTATTAAGTTTTCAGTAGGAATATTTTATTCTATCACCTTTGTCAGTAGGAATATTTTATTGTATCTTGTTTTTTAGTAGGAATATTTTATAATATCAAGTTTTTCAGTAGGAATATTTCATTGTATTAAGTTTTTCAGTAGGAATATTTTATCAAGTTTTTCAGCAGGAATATTCGATAGTATCAAGTTTCGGATTAAGTATCGAGTTTTTCAGTAGAAATATTTTATATTATCACGTTATTCAATTACAGTAGGAGTTTGTGAACTTTGCGTATTATTTTTACGTTATCTAAATCTCAGACAATACTATACTGTATATCCAAACAATAAAGAACTTCTGTGTTATTTAAATGGGAAATCAAAAATTTCGTCAACGGTCAATGCGAACCATATTGTCATCATATCTAAGGCATAGATTTTTTTTGTGTACCCCAATATATACAGGCTGTCTCCGGTTATTGAACTACTGGTTAAACGGGAGTTTGGCAATGATGGCAGGAACCCATGAAAAAAATTGAAGTAAAAATATCAATTCGTTAATGAATTAGAGACATGTAAAGTTTTCAATTTTGTCATCGCTTTTACGTGTAAATCTGATTGAAATGTGTAAAGTCAATGATACTTAATCTGATACATATTCGTACTTTGTTAAATGTTCATTAGAAATTGAATAAATCAATAATTACGTTTGCAAAAGCATGACAAAATTTTGTCATAATATCCAGCTGATAGGTCAGCGACCGTTAGTCGCCGCAGTTTCGTACCTACTTACGATCGACGCGACTTACATGCCTACATGTATCCTATTCATAATATGTAACATTTAAGGCATAGACTCTTAGACACATATTTTTGAAATCACTATAACTGTTATGTTTTATTGTTTTTTGTGTAATATACATTCTAATTATGTAATTACCAATGACCGTTAAACTAGAACATACTCGAATAGTTGTTCCATAACCTGAGACATCCTATAAATTGACCAAGCCGGGAAATTGACCAACTCATACCGCATTGGTCAGACGAGTTGGTGTAAGGTTTTATGTCAATTTTTCCGTCTCTTGCATAGATGATACGTATAACATCCCTTGATGTCTTTTACGATATCCACATTTAAGATGGGAGTTGAAAAATTGTTTTACGCCATCATCATCATTATTGAAGCCCACATATGTCCCACTTTTGGGCTTAGGCCTCCTACACAATGGGAGGGAAAATGACCTACTATACCATGCTGGTCAGACATGTTGGTATAGGGTTTCATTTCGTGTTTTCCTTCTATTGCACAGATCTTATGTTCTTATTATATCCCTTAGTCGTCTTTTACGGCATCCACATGCAAGATTGGAGTTGATAAATTGTTCTTACGCCATCACCACACGTCCTTACTAATATTATAATTGCGAAAGGAAGTTTGTTTGTTTATTTGTTTGTTACGCTTTCACGCTTAACCCACCGAACCGATTTAAAAAATTCTTTCACCAATGGCAAGCTATAATATCAGGGAGTAACATAGGCTATATTTATTCCCGGTATTCCCACGAGAACGGAAATTACGCGGATAAGACAACTTAAACCGAAACGAAGCGAGCGAGCAAGTTGCTAGTAACTTATAAGTTGATTTTTTCTTTCCAGCTTCCTTCCCTGTCAAGAATCGAAGGCGAAAAGTGAAAGAAAGAAACCAAAATTCAAATACACAAGTACACCCTGAACAGAATAAAAAACAAAGAAAGAAAAGGAGCACAAATAAATTGATTAAAAATATAGAGGAACGACCACATAAGTGTAATATGTGTGACAGATGTTTTAAACAGAAGGACAAATTGAAAATACACATACGTACCCACACCGGTGAGCGGCCATACAAATGTGATATATGTTATAAATGTTTTAGTCACAAACAAAATTTGACACTACACACCACAATACATTCAGACGAGAGACCATATGAATGTGACGTGTGCGACAAAAGTTTCAGACAGAAGGAGAAACTTATGATACATACACGTATACACACCGGTGTTAAACCGTACGAGTGTGATACATGTGGAAAATCATTTAATCAGAGAAACAAATTGATTATACACATTCGTATACACACAGGTGAAAAACCATACAAATGTATTGTATGTAAAAAGGGTTTTAATCAAAAGGTTAAATTGTTATCGCATGCACATATACATACTGGTGAGAAACCATATAAATGTAAATGCGGGAAAAGTTTTATTGATAAGACCAAATTAATGGTACATAGTCGTGTTCACAGTAGTGAGAAGCCATTTAAATGCGATACATGTAACAAATGTTTTAGTAGAGCGGAGCAATTGACATCGCATACACGTGTACATACAGGTGACCAGCCTTATAAATGCGAGTTATGTGAGAAAAGTTACAGTCAAAAAGCCAAATTGGTAGCACATACTCGTCTACACACCGGTGAAAATCTATTTAAATGTAAAATCTGTGATAAATCTTACACTCAAAAGGAAAAATTAATGATACACACTCGTATACACACCGGTGAGAAACCGTTCAAATGTGATGTATGTCAGAAATGTTTTATAAGGAAGACCCAATTAACAACACATTCCCGTATACACACCGGTGATAAACCTTATAAATGTGAAATATGTGAGAAGTGTTTCAGCCAGTCGTGCAGTTTAAGAGTGCATATCCTTACCCATGCCATAATAAACCCTGTATAAATAAATAAATATTTCTTTGGTATTAATCATCGTCATTATCACAGCTCGCATGTATTCCCTTGCTGGGCTCGAACCTCCTCCTTAAAACAGGAGGGAAATTGACCTACTGCACCACACCACAGTATCTAACCGGTTGGTTTAGGTCTTTTTTTCGTGTTTTCCTTCTCATGTATAGATGTTATATGCATATTATATTCCCTAGTCGTTTTACAACAGGTAGGTAGACAAGGTATGGAGCGGTGAATTATATTCCTACTCAATGAAATTGATGCAGTATACAATTAAGTGATTTATCACAACTGTATACTTCCTAGTGTTAAAATGTATATATGTAAATAATATTTCAATGAAATTGATCTATGTGTTAGTATGTGATTATTTAATAATATCCAACTTGTATACATTCCGATGTTAAAGATAAATGTTATACAAATGAGAATTCTTTCAATCAAATTGTCAAGTAAATGTGAACAAGTGATTAGTTGCCAATATCCAAGAAAATACTACATTGTGTAGTAATACAGGACGATACTTTGTGTAATCTAGAAATTGTACTTATGTGCCTGTAAGTGTAATTTGTATCCTTTAATTATATGTATGTAAAGTCGCCCGCAATACAAGGATTATTTCCTTAGTGCGGAGTGTTGTCTTTAAAATTAAAATAAAGTATGAGAAAATGATTATTCAATAATTAACTGCTAGTATTAATTCTCGTAGAAAAACATAAACGTGAGCCTATTCATATATGAAAAATGTTTAAAAAAAATGGCCAGTATATTTAGGTAACAATACCGAACTTGTATACATTCGAGTATTAATAAAGCAAACAAATATATGTGAGAAATGATTTAGTAAAATAGGCCAGATAATCTAATCAAGTGTGTACACACAATAATCGGCTTATATACATGTTAATTAATGTTAAACCATATAAACATGGCATTATGTGAATATTCAGTGAGGTGAATCACTATGTGTAATAAAGTCGTTATTAAAAAGAAGGTCCAGTATATTTAAGCAGATAGTTGTCAATACTTAAGTTGTGTATACATTCTAGTGTTAAGCCATATAAATGTGGGTAATGTTTCAGTAAAAAGGACAATTATATGTATGCAAGTGGTTTGTTAACAATGCCTTGCTTGTATACATTCTGGTGTTAAATGTATAGGTGAATGTGATATATGTGAGAAATATTCCAGTAAAAAGGTCTTGTATTAAATATATTCAAGTGATTTGATGATCGTCGTAATGTATGGATATGTATGTTAGACATTGAAAAAGAGGGATGAGAGAAGAGTGCATGCTATTGAGATGCGTATGGTAAGATGGATGTGTGGAGTTACACGGTTGGAAAAAATAAGAAATGAGTATATTAGGGGAAGTTTAAAAGTGGTAGATAAGATTAGGAGCACGAGATCGTCATGGAATGGACATGTGATGAGGAGGGCTGAAAGCCATGTGACAAGGGCTATCGATATGATTGTGGATGCACGTAATCATGAGAGACCCAAAAAGAGATTGATGGATTGTGTGAATGAGGATATACGTACGAAAACAGTGAGTGTAGATAGGACGGCTAATATAAGGCTATAGAAGGCAAAAACATGTCGTGCCGACCCTACTTAAGTAAATGATTGTTATTAAATCGATAATTAATTTCGGCTCATATAAGTCCCACTGTTGGGCTCAAGCCTCCTTCATAATAAAAGGGAAATTGACCTACTAATCACACGCTAGCCAGACATGTTGATATAGGGTTTTATTTCGAGTTTTCCTTCTCTTGTTTAGGTGTTATATGTATATTATATTCCTTAGTCGTTTTTTACAACACCCAAAGGTTAGAGCGGGGGTGGTCAATTGTAGTCTTACTCTGTCACCATACGGGAAAACACGGTTATCAAATCATTTGAAAAAATATATAGGACTTTTAACACTGAAATGTGTACAAGTGCAAGTCCTGTATACATTTCAGTGTTAGTTGTATACATTTGAGTGTTAAACTGTATAAATGTGATATATTTTAGAAATGTTTCAATGTAATTGTATTTTAAGAAAGTGAACGGTAACAGGTGGAAAGAGATCGTATATTTTTAATAAAAGACAATGTTTAGATACATAGTTGAGAGAAAAACTAAGTTTTTGATAATATTGAATGAATAGATGGTGTATTAGTTAAGATACGAGCCTAACGTATTACGTGTCGTGGGTTCTATTCTCGTACAGGACAATGCTTTGTGCGATTTAATTAATTTTCTGAGTCTGTAATTTGTGTCCATTCAATTATATATGTACAATTACATATATTAGAATACTAGCAACCCGCCCTCGCTTCGCTTCGGTTATAGGTTATAGTAGTTTTGCCCGCGTAGCTCCCGTTCCTGTGGGAATACCGGGATAAAATATAGCCTAGTTTACGCCCTGATATTATAGCGTTCCATTGATGAGAGAATTTTTGAAATCGGTCTAGCCGTTTTGAAGATTACCCGAAACAAACAGACAGACAGACAGACAAAAATTTTTTAATTGCTATTTTAGGCATAGGTGTCGTGCCAATAACCGTGTGAGCATGAAAAAAGCCTATTACTTTGACATTACAAACAGACACTCCAATTTTATTTAATGGTATAGATAATAGAATTTTTTGTACTAAATTTAATACTAAAAAAAGTTCTTAACTTTGACCTTGAATAACTTTTGAATGAGTTGATTCATCGAAAAATGGTATCAGAACCTTTTTGTAGAGCGTTCAATTCTTTACAAAAATATTTAATAGAAATTGCAGAGCAATGTATGGTTCATTAGTTACAAAATTCAGAATAAAAAATAAAGATTTTCCTGTGTTATTCTTATGGGAAATCGAAAAGTGCGATGCGGACATTCTTAACATTAATATTAAGGGCTTATATTTTCAGAGGCCTATTTTGACATCTAAACGAAACTTTTGAGCCTGGTTCCGAGAATTTTTTTTTTAACCTCCCTAATGTATATGTTAAACTTAAATCATACCGCAATACAAGGATTATTTCCTTCATCGTCATAATCGCAGCCCACACACGTCCTCCTGTTAAGCTCGAGCCTCCTCCACAATGGGAGGTTATTTGACCTACTACACCATAGTCGGAAATGCTTTTTTTTTTTTTTTTTGGGTGGGCTATGGCAAGCGCACGCGCGGTCCAGTCCGTCCGGGGCGATGAAAGGACGGCGCGCGGGCCCATAACTCACCCGTACCCACGTCACCTCGTTGTTGGGCCGACCACCGGAGCAGATGTGACTTGTCGTCAGTGGTCGGCCCGACGGAATACCCATTCGGATAACCTCACCTCTCGACGTCCTGGAACGTCGGTCACCGTCGCGCGGTCAGCCTCTCTGCGGGTGACGAACAATTCCCCGGTCCGATCACCCGCGGCCTCGGCTAGGGCGGCATTAGGCGCAGATACTCGCGCTTGCGCCGCTCGAGGCGCCGGCGGCGGAACGTGTCGCCGAATAGGATCTCTACTCGCACACGATCCGCCGCCTCCTTCCGTGAGATTACAGCCTCACAGAAGGCGGCGACCGCGTCCCACGGACATGTTGGTAGAGGGTTTCATTTCGAGTTTGCCATCTCTTGCATAGATGTTATATGCGTATTATATCCCTTAGCCGTGTTTTACGACATCCACAGGCAAGATTAGGAGTGGTGAATTGTATTCTTACTCCGTCAGTACACGGAAAATTAAAAAATAATAATAAAATGAAAAATAATTATAATATTAAACTATGTATTACAAATATTTTTTGAATTTACGTTTTTTGTCTGTTTTGTAACGGAGTAAGAGTATTCACTACTTCTATCTTGCACGTGGATGTCGTAAAAGACGACTAAGTGATAATGTCTGACCAGCGTGGTATATTTGGTTAATTTACCTCCTGTTATAAAGGAGACTCGAGCCCAGCAGTGGGACGTATATGAGCCGAGATGATTTAGTAAATTTAAGAAATAAATATTAGAGACTGTGTGTGTCGTAAAGGCACACTATAGAAGTGGAACTTTTTTATTACATTGTAACATTTTATTTATTACTAGCAATCCGCCCTCGCTTCGCTTCGGTTATAGGTTATAGTCGTTTTACCCGCATAGTTCCCGTTCCCGTGGGAATACCGGGATAAAATATAGCCTAGTTTACGCCCTGATATTATAGCTTTCCATTGGTGAAAGAATTTTTGAAATCAGTCCAGCCGTTTTGAAGATTACCCGGAACAAACAGACAGACAGACAAACATTTTTTAATTGCTATTTTAGGCATAGGTGTCGTGCAAATAACCGTGTGAGCATGAAAAAAGCCTATTATTTTGACATTACAAACAGACACTCCAATTTTATTTATTGGTATAGACTACCCAACAAGCTGTTCTGTTCAAATTTAAAAGAAAATATTAAAAGGAATCAACCTTGAAATCGATCGCACCGCCGCCTACCTGTTCCACCAGGTCATACCATCTCAGAAACTTTTGTGGGCTCCTTCCTGCACAACACTTTGGATCAAATGCATAGTTTACGATTCTATAAAGGACATACAGACAAACGTACATTTTTACATATTTATTATATCAAACACTTGTGTAGCATAGATTAGTGTTTATAATTTATTTATATAAGGAACCATCTATAAAGTATGTCGCATGTTAAGCGGGTCGGACGGAATCGACAAAGTGACAAGGGGTAGGAGGGGCCCTAAGAATCGTGACGTCATTATTCAAAATCTTACGTCATGATTTCTGATATTTACGCGAGTATTACACATCTATACCAATAAATAAAATTGGAGTGTCTGTTTGTAATGTCAAAATAATAATAAAAAAGAAATGTGGTGTCGTGGGACACCAGGTAGGAACGAAGTTCCTTCGGCTAATGTAGAATCGACACAATTTGCAAAAAAAAAATCGTGGTCAATTTTATGTAGGTTTTCTTGATTTTTCTCTTAAATTTTGCTGATTAGTTTTTATTTAAGTACAGGAAAGTATTTAGGAAATTCAGTATTTTAGGAAATAATAAATTACGTTAAATAAAAAAAATCGTAAATCAAATTATCAATTAAAATAACAAAATATGTCTCTTTATTTTTGTTTGACAACATAAAATTACATAGAAATAGAAATAATTACAAAAAATAAACGTGGCTACTCGCAAGTAAAATGTATCTATAATGTGAGTATTCGCCACGTGCTTGTCCATGAATTCATGAGTATATACTATGCATTGGCGGGGTGGAGTGGTAATAGAGAGAGAAGGAATTAGAGAACGAAAAGGAAGAAGGAGAAAGAGAAAGGTATTATACACTACTCGCTTGTGTATACGACTGTCGCGCCTGCGCACGTCTCATTTAACGGTTTTATTCCACGCACTTTTTCTTACGGTTTTACTACCACATTTTTTTCAGTTCGGTCGCGCAGCAAAATCCCTATCTCCTCCAAGCCTGCCATAAGGAACTTCGTCTCATTTAACGGTTTTATTCCACGCACTTTTTCAGTTCGGTCGCGCAGCAAAATCCCTATTTCCTCCAAGCCTGCCGTAAGGAACTTCGTTCCAAAAAATGTACAACGCGATTCAAATAAGAATAGGAACGTCAATGACCTCTATCTGTCAAATGTCACTTCAAAAGTACGGTTTGCAATGAAACCATATTTGCGTATCAATAATGTTTTTTTTAATATAATAATAACAATAATGTTTTTTCCGTGTGGTGACGGAGTAAGAATACAAATCACCACTCCCTATCTTGCCCGTGGATGTCGTACAAGACGAGTAAAAGATATAATATGCACGTAAGGTCTGTGCAAGAGAGGAAAAACTCGAAATGAAACTCTATACCAACATGTCTGATCAGCATGGTATAGTAGGTCAAATTCCCTCCCATTGTGGAGGAGGCCCGAGCCCAACAGTGGGACGTATGTGGACTGCGATGATGATGATGAATGTTTTTTTTTTTGTTGTACTGGGTATCAGTTACTCGAATGTGAAGAATCGTCTAAATAGATTAGCGATCTTGACAAAATATCAATATATCGATATTATTTTTTTTTTGGGCGATAATTCGATACTCATCATCATCATCGCAACCCACATACGTCCCACTGTTGGGCTTGGGTCTCCTCCACAATGGGAAGGAATTTGACCTACTATATCATGCTAGTCAGACATGTTGGTATAGGGTATCATTTCAAGTTTTCTTTCTCTTGCACAAATCTTATGTGCATATTATATCCCTTAGTCGTCTTGTACGACATCCCCAGGCAAGATAGGGAGTGATGAATTGTATTCTTACTCCGTCACCATACGGAAAATTTGATATGATACACGATGAAAAGGTCGATACTAAAAAGGACATATCGAGGGTCGATATTATTCTACAAAATCACCATAAAATTAATGTACTATACATTATTTTCATTAAATGGCGTATGCTGCGTATGCACACATTTTGGCGTTTTAAGAAAAATGCTGGCATGAAAAATTTATCATAAGTTTTCACTACCTCTAGCTCATCGTAGGAATCCCGCAATGAGCGAAGCTAAAAAGAGTGGTTAGGGGAAAAATATCGAAATATCGTTTTCTTTTTTCCGATATACAAATATCGATTTACTCCGATATAAAGATATCGATGTAGAAAGTGAAGAGCTCAATTCTAATTAAAAAATTATTCGTTCATGATTCGTAAATACATTATATTTAAAAAATATCTTGTTTTGCTGACTACCTGATTCGAATTGACAGCTATGTCGTCACAATATGGCGCAAAGTCGATCCTAATATTTGAATCACATTGTATAAGAACGAAATTATATCTTTTAAATATACCTTTCTCATAAAACGATGTTTATGACAAGACGCAGATTAGTATGGAATTTAAACGATGACGTCATATTGCTTGTATTTCTCTGTTTAATTAAATTAAAATGCTTGTAATTAGCTCAATGTGTAAAATAAACGTTGTTATAAATCGATATAGTGTTTTAATATGTTTTAACCGACTTCAAAAAAGAGATTCTATATTACTATGTATGTATTTTTTATGTCCTACTGTTGGTTTCCGGCCTCCTCCAAAATGGGAGCGCAATTTACCAACTATACCACGCTGGACAGACGTGTTAATTAGGGACTCCAGGATGTCTGACTCCTGTCTTTGGGATGAAAATAATTTTGAAAATCAGTCCGCAATTGATGGATTTCAGTGAATCTTTATAAAAAAATAAGTGTGGTGACGGAGTAAGAATACAATTCATCACTCCCTTGCCCGTGGGTGTCGTAAAAGACGACTAAGTGATCATCATCATTCACCTGCATTCACGCGCCCGTAGTGGCACTAATCAGTTGACGGACAGATAACTGATAGTGACACCCTCTGAACCAAAAGACGACTAAGGGATATTTGCAGATAACATCGATGCAAGAGAAGGCCAACCGTCTGCCCAGCATGGTATAGTAGGTTTATTTCTCTCCTACTGTGGAGGAGGCTCGAGCCCAACAGTGGGACGTATATGACCTGTAATGATGAATTAGTGATTAAACAATTTAATCGGCATATATATCTTTGGAGTCGTAAAAATCGGCTGTGGGTTCACCAGGAGAGTGGGCAGCAGCTCTCTCCTGGGAAACGTAAAACATCCATACTGCGATCGCCAACCCGCCTGCCAAGCGTGGCGATTACGGCAATATCCCCTTTTTAAAAATGGCGTACAACAAAAAAATGGCCCCCAGTCACGGCGGCTCCGGTACCCTACGGGCTCATTTTGGTGGCGGGCCCAGTAGTGGTGGAGCGGGGGGTGCGAGGAATCTCCGGCAGCGATCCGGCTACCAACAAAAACGACCCTTGGCCCTGGTAACACACAACATTCGGACACTCAGGACTGACGAGAGGGTCATCGAGCTGGAAGAGGAATTGAGCAAAATCCGCTGGGACATTGTAGGATTATCAGAAGTGCGAAGAGAGGGCGAGAGCATGATAATCCTCCAGTCTGGAAACTTGCTCTTCTACCGGGAGGGCGATCACCCGTCCCAAGGTGGTATAGGGTTTATCGTTCGTAAGTCTCTCATAGACAACGTGGAGAGGATCGAGAGTGTGTCGACAAGGGTAGCGTACTTTATACTCAGAATTACCAAGAGGTATTCGCTGAAGGTTATACAGGTATACGCACCGACCTCGACATACTCCGACGACGAGGTGGAGGCATTTTACGAGGACATCTCGAAAGCCATACACGCGTCCAAAACCCACTTCACGGTGGTTATGGCAGACTTTAACGCGAAACTAGGCAAAGGGAGTGATGATGAGTTGAGAGTGGGGAAACATGGATATGGACAGAGAAACCAGAGGGGCCAGAAACTGGCTGATTTTCTGGAGAAGGAAAGCCTCTTTATGATGAATTCCTTCTTCAGGAAGCAGCCACAAAGGAAATGGACCTGGATTAGCCCCGATGGTTCAACAAAAAACGAGATAGACTTCATCTTGTCAGACAAACGACAGATATTCAATGATGTCTCAGTGATCAGCAGAATTAAAACTGGGAGCGATCACCGGATGGTACGAGGCACATTGAATATCCATACAAAAGTCGAGCGGTCACGCTTGATGAAGTCTACACTCCGACCTACATCTGTCCAATACCAGACTCCGAAAACTTTCAACTCGAACTACATAATCGCTTCCAATGTCTGGACGAGTGCGAATCTCCGAACGATATGAACAACAGGTTCGTGGAAACTGTCCACGCGGTTGGGTCGAAATTTTTCAAGGCTCACCGCGTTAATAGACCTAAAAAACTTTCTGACCAGACTCTCGAGCTCATGGAGAAGAGAAAAGAGATGACGGTGCAGTCTGCAGCCGATTGGTCCAAACATAGGCAGCTAAATAGACAGATCTCCAGGTCTGTGCGTCGCGATATTCGCCGATTTAATACGTTCCGTATTAAAGAAGCGATAGAGCGGAATCGTGGCTCGAAAGTGTTCGCACAAGATCTGTCTATTGGGAAAAGCCAAATGACTAAGCTGAAGACCGATGACGGCACTGTCATTTCATCCCAAAGTGAGATCTTGGGAGAGGTCGAAAGGTTCTATGGACAGTTATACAAATCATCCCGAAATCCTGTTGTCGGCTTGGTCCAAGATCCCAGATCCAAGCTAACTCGGCACTATACCGAAGAAATCCCGGACATCAGCTTGTACAAGATCAGAATGGCTCTCAAACAACTACGTAACGGTAAGGCACCGGGAGATGACGGAATTACGGCAGAGCTTTTGAAGGCGGGCGGCAAGCCGGTATTAATAGCCCTTCAGAAGCTATTTAATTCCGTTATCCTCGGGGGCGACGTTCCAGAGTCGTGGACCAGGAGTGTGGTGGTGCTGTTCTTCAAGAAGGGTGACAAAGCTCTTTTAAAGAACTACAGACCCATCTCACTCCTGAGCCATGTTTATAAGTTGTTTTCGAGGGTCATTACCAATCGACTCACGCGCAAGCTCGATGACTTCCAGCCGCCCGAACAAGCCGGCTTCCGAAAAGGCTATAGCACCATAGACCATATCCTCACGCTTCGGCAGATTATACAAAAGACCGAGGAGTATAATCGGCCCCTGTGCTTAGCGTTTGTGGACTATGAGAAAGCCTTTGATTCAGTCGAAACTTGGGCGGTGCTGCAGTCCCTTCAGCGGTGCCAAATCGACCATCGCTATATCGAAGTGCTGAAGTGTTTGTATAGGAACGCCACAATGTCAGTCCGTATCCGGGATAAGAGTACGAAACCGATCCAGTTGCAGAAAGGCGTGAAACAGGGAGATGTCATCTCTCCGAAACTGTTCACCACTGCACTGGAAGATGTCTTCAAGCTCTTAGACTGGACTGGACTCGGCATCAACATTAACGGCGAATACATCACTCACCTACGATTCGCAGACGATATCGTCGTTATGGCAGAATCCATGGAGGACCTTGGCACTATGCTCAATGATCTCAGCAGGGTATCCCAACTAGTGGGTCTACGAATGAACATGGACAAGACGAAAGTCATGTCAAATACCCATGTCATTCCTGTACCGGTCCTAGTTGGCAATGCGATTCTCGAAGTTGTCAATCACTATGTTTACCTAGGACAAACAGTCCAGTTAGGTAGATCCAATTTCGAGAAAGAGATCAGCCGACGAATCCAACTCGGTTGGGCAGCGTTCGGGAAACTTAAGAGGATCTTCTCGTCCAACATACCTCAGTGTCTGAAAACACAGGTCTACGACCAGTGTGTGTTACCAGTGATGACTTACGGCACGGAAACGTGGTCCCTAAATGTAGGCCTCATATCAAGGCTCAAAGTCGCTCAGCGTGCTATGGAACGGGCTATGCTCGGGATTTCTCTGCGAGATAGAATCCGGAATACAGAAATCCGCAGAAGAACGGGTGTAACCGACATAGCACGAAGAATTAGCACGCTGAAGTGGCAATGGGCAGGCCACATCGCTCGACGAACCGACAACCGCTGGGGAAGAAAGGTTCTCGAGTGGCGACCACGCATCGGACGACGCAGTGTAGGAAGCCCCCCCACTAGGTGGACCGACGACCTAGTGAAAGTTGCTGGGCGTCGTTGGATGCAGGCGGCACAGGACCGCACATTGTGGCGCAATATGAGGGAGGCCTACGTCCAGCAGTGGACGGCAATAGGCTGAAATGATGATGATGATGATATATCTTTTTTTAGGGTTCTGTACCCAAAGGGTAAAAACGGGACCCTATTATTAAGACTTCGCTGTCTGTCACCAGGCTGTATCTTAAGAACCGTGATAGCTAGACAGTTGAAATTTTTACAGATGATGTATTTCTGTTGCCGCTATAACAACAATAACTAAAAATAAATATTTAAGAGGGACAAACGAAGAATATAAAGAAAGTGATTTTTGTCAATGGTACAGAACCCTTTGTGCGCGACTCCGACTCGCACTTGACCGATTTTTTGGTATTTACTATTTATTGTATAGAAATGAAACAAAAATGTGTTTATTTATTTATTTTTAGGATTACCAACGAAAAATATACAAGCATACAATGTAGTAAAAAAAAATTCACATGGATCATGTTTTGTGCTCTTTCAGTTACAGGTAACAACAACTAATTAAATGTTACTTAAAACTTTTTAAAACAAAATATCTATTCTTCTACTTTTTTTAAAAAGGAAAACAAAAATGGTAAAGAAACGATACACAACTGGCAATATATATATATATACAGATACACATATATACATACATAATATATATATATATATATATATATATATATATATATACTTATATACGTACACATAGACAATGTGTTAATTATAATTTTTTATTCTAGTTGGGCTATAAATGTACCGCTTAAAATTATATTGTCGATTTGACAACAAATCAAATATGGAGACATACTGATAGCAGCACCATCTACCAGCTCCAATTGCGTTTTAAAATCATCTAGGGACCCGTTCAAATGTACACAATTTTTTTTCCAAATCCCTCTAACCGTTTAGGCCCCATTGTACATGCTCCGTGTTTAGACCTGACTTGAAATCAATCGCACCGCCATCTACTGGGTTCAATTATGAATTTAAATAATTCCTAAATTCATCTAAGGGACCGTCCATCAATCACGTGATCTTTTTTAAGCATTTTTAAGACCCCCTCCCACTTGGTGATTCGTGGTGAGATTTAAAACTACAGCCCCCCCATCAACATTACGTGTATTATTAGTAATTACAAAGAATCTTAGAAATTTAGAGTATTATCTTTAAATACAGGTATAAAATATAAACTTATTTTATTCTGAAATTAAGGATCATGATGAAAATGTCTAGACATAACGTCTATCGGTTTAAAAATCGCGCGTTTGACGAAAAAAATAAATATATGTGATATCTTACTACACATCTTGTGATATTTCGTGATTTTTGTCAAACACCTACACCCCCGCCCTCCTTTCAAGCCTCACGTGATTAATGGATGGCCCCTAAACACGAAAAAAATCTTCAATAACAGGCGTTTAGGAGTTCAGTAAATATACGTACAGAAAAATAAATAAAAGATAAGTTTGTTTAACTTCGCTAGAACACACGCATTTAACATGTTAGATTTGCGGATCTTATTCAGCACTGCGCGATACGGGTAACCCCAGAAGTCACGCTCAGGACTGTCCAGCATCTGCTGACTTATGTCCTCGGCGTGATGGATGGCCAGTCTGAAGGAAGTCTCGCACTGCGGCAAACGCCGAACAGCTGGCCCCGATTGGTATCTAATGTCGCCAGTAAAGGTCCTGAGCGTGTACGAAATTATATATAAATATTTAAAAGATTAAAAAAAAATGACAGCACGCTGAGTTTCTTGCCGGATCTTCTAGCTTATGACTGCGTTCCGATCGGTGATAGATTATTGTACTGTGTTCTAACTATGTATAAATTTGACAATATGTAAGTGCCCATAAGGGGATTTGAGTAAAAACTAACTGACAATGACAGACTATTTATTTTTGGTTTTGTTATTAGCCCCAGTGTGATGCCCTTCGAAATTGTATACATGTTTGAATTTACAAAAAATTAGTAAACAAACTATCCTAGCCGCCTCAATGTCAGTTAACATTCGAATTTTTTTAACAGCATGAGCCACTGTGTTAATCCTATTTGATAATTTTTCAATATGAGGACCCCATTGTAGTTTTGCATCAATGGTGATACCTAAGAAAGCCGTGGATTGCACAAGATCCAGGGCCACATCATTCATTTGAACATTGGTTTTCACTTAAATTTAAAACATTTAGTTTTCTTCTCATTAATTGTTTATATTGAACCAATGAACAACGTTAGACAGTGCGTTATTCACATCGTCTAGGAATTTGTCTTTTGACTTTAAATAATAAAGAGGTATCATCCGCGAACAACACAATGTCTTGATTGTCACCTATATAATAGGGTATCATTAATATATACAAGGAACAGAAATGGCCCCAATATGGATCCTTGCGGCACGCCCATTTTTATAATAGAACCAGATGATTGCATACCATTTCAATCAATCATTTACATCAACCCGTTGAATTCTGTTAAACAAATAAGACATTAAAAGTTCGAGAGCCTTATTTCTGATCCCATAGTGATACAATTTCTTGATGAGAGTTTCGTGGTGTACACGATCAAACGTCTTGGATCAATCACAAAATATATCCAAAGCATCATGCGATCCCTCCCAGGCTGCAAAGACATTTTTTAATAATTCTACATTCGCATCAGTAGTAGAGCAATTCTTGGTAAAGCCAAACTGATTTTTGTAAAAGATGCCATGTTTATTAAAATGGCTCAGCATTCGGATAAGCATTATTTTCTCAAAAACTTTACTAAGTTAAAAGTAGTATGGCAATAGTTCGAAAATTATTAAGATCTGCCATATAACCCGCTTTGAACAAAGAAATCACTCTACTAATGAGTTCAGGAAATAAACCTTAATTAAGACAACCATTAAACACAGATGTCAGGTGGGCGCAATAATATCAATTATAGAATTAAATTAATTGACTTAACAGACAAGCCCCATGAATCTTCTGTATTCTTAATATTTTTAAAAGTGTTCATGATAACCTTCGAGTTAACATTTGAAAATTTAAAGGATCTTCTTGCAATACACTGTATGAGCAGCGATTCTGCTAACACAGGAGACGATGTCAACGATCTAGTAGTTAGTATAGGTATATTAGTGAAATAATCTTCAACTTCATTGTCCGCACATACATTTTTATCATCAATTTTTAAATTAAAGTCCTTCTTCCATACAGAATTTCTACCAGTCTCACTATTTATCACTTTCCAAGTCATTTTAATTACATTACTAGTGTTTGAAAATTTTGGAATATTTTTTTACATATTTCAAAAATACTAAATTCTAGTTGTAAGATTTTTCATGGTAAAGGTCATATAACCTTCGTCTGCTCTTATAGATACCACAAGTAGGCCATTCACTAAAACCCGCAGACACTCCTGACAGTTGAGTTTTGAGTTTAAATATTTTATTAAACTCATCATCAATTATGTGGAATATGGACGTCTATAATTGATTGGGGTTTTAATAAAAATGCAATTGTAGCACTTTCCAAATCATATTGTATTTAAAATGCTCTAAGCGGCTTTCATTCATAGAAACAGAGGTAATACATTCACGTTGAATCCTATTAGTTCTAGGAAGTACAAGTTGTCCACAATGATCTGATTCTAATGTGTTTAAAATAGATTTACTAATAGGTTTAGTATTTAGAAAAATATCTATACAAGTGCACTTCTAGCGGTTATCCTAGTAGGTTCCAATAAAGCATTATACAAATTAAAAGATTTCATTAAATTAATGTATTTAATGTGTTATACTACTCTTTTCTAATAAATTTATGTTAAAATCCCCACATACAGCTATTGTTTTATTTGAAGTAGAAGTTTTGAATACAATATCCTTCAAGCATCTCTCAAAATCTTCATGTGGGGAACACGGAAGTCTGTATACGCACACAACTATGAACTGTTCAGACTCAATACAGGCAATTTCAATAACACCTTCAACAGAGAGTTTCACAATATCTTTTCTTTCTTTACATTTAATCATATTGTTTAAGATTATCAATGAACCACCTCGTTTCATATTAGTTCTGTTGAACGAACTAACAATCTGGTGATTGAGGAAATTGAACATTAATTGATTAATTTTAAGCCAGTGTTCAGTAATGCAGAGAAAATCTATCTGGCAACCATTCAAAAACAATTCAATCTCCATATCTTTACCTAACATGCTCTGAATATTTGTTTTTTGTGTGTGTGTCCCACGCACGATGCACGGAGGACTACTGCCTCGCAGAAGGCTGCGACCGCGCCCCAGTTCCTGACGCTGCCAGCCATCGCCCTGGCGATAGCCGGCAGCGTCAGGTCGGAATATTTTGGTGTACCAGGTTGATTAAACTTATTACTATGATTGTTTTTAAAGCAAGAGGAAGTAGAGATCGACCATCTTCCTGAAAAAAATCGTTTCTTAAATCGATTTGAATCGTCGGCCAAAGAGTCGATTCACAAGAATATTGAGGTCTGCAGGATCGATTTCCGATTAATCGATCTATTGATTTTTTTCTGGCGGGATTGTGATGACTTTTTTTATTTAGGAAATCTGAAAGTGTTGTTGTAGAAAAAAAATCGAATTACTATTTTGAAGGGTAGTAGAAGTATCGGATTCACCGAATCGATCCAGTGCTTCGTATCAATATATAAAATCGATATCTCGATTAATCGGTCTCAGATCGTAATCCCTAAGAGGAAGTCTCTATTGTCTTATTGTACAATTTAAATGAATGTCATTATTTCCATCATTGGAAATATTATAATTTAAATTATTAATATTAACATTAGATTGCTCAATAAAAGTAACATTATAGCTAAATTCTAACTATCTTGTCTACATTTGATAATTTACAATGTTTATTATTGTATCTATATATTAATACGTGAAGCAAAAACTTTGTACTCCCTTTTTACGAAAATTACGTGGATGGACAAGTATGAAATTTGGCACGCTTGAAGTATGAATGAGGAGAAGTGTATAAAACTGAAATTTTATATAATAATGCATTAGAAATACATTAAATTTATTAAATAAGGCATTACGCACACTACAATGCAATCTATGTACACACACACACACACGCTTATACACTTTTGTTAACGGTTAAAATCTGGTCGAACTGAATATCAAACGATCATAATTATGATGACAGTGTCTAATATACATTTGTAATTATACAGTATGACTAGTAAAAGATTGTACATATTCAAGGAAACGATAGATAATGGCCACATGTAACTAATAAAAGTGTAAAAAGAAGATAATATTAATTAACTACATAGTAAACATCAACAATATTAGTGTTACAAGACTTCCAAAAATATGTCACCCTACTGGCGATACACCGATACCGATATCAAGTAACAGTTTTGTTAGCACTGTTGTCACGATTTTGGATATTTATTACTAGAATTACTTAAACTAGGTGTAAGAATAATGTCATAAAACACTAAAGTTATTTGCAGATTCATAGCTCTTACCAATCCTGAGATAAAGTGATTTGTTTCTAATCACAACAATAGATTTACCAGCGTACGTTGACCTCTGTCTGCGGCCCGCGACGAAAAAAAAAATACCTACTGGGTCGAGTCACATAGGTAGAATATTTACCTAAAATGTAACTAGTTCAATGCGCGAACTGTTTAGTACCTACAATTGCTGACGTACGTTGACCTATCCCATGTGTCCATAACTAAATATTTTTATAAGATAATTAGTTCAAAATTTAAGTACCAATTTTTTTTATATATTCGGTGTCAGAATCGAGTACTGAATACCCTCCTTCAATATGTACAATCTTTTACCAGTCATCCTGTATATTAGTTATTAGTGAAATACAGCTTGCTCAATATACAATTATACATAAATATAATTAAAAGAAAATTGTATAGCAGTAAAATTAATTTAAATGAATTATAGTTTAATTTCGGCCACTAGTTGTAATAGTTGTTTCTTGCTCACATTTTCTTTATTATATTTTCCTTATTTATATATAAAGATTAATAACTTACTATTAGGACTAAAATTGTAAATAAATATTTTTTGCACGTATAAGACAACCCCGGCCAACAGTTATTGACAATTGAATGCCCCTTATCTGATAAATCATCATTTCATCATTTCAGCCTATTGCCGTCCACTGCTGGACGTAGGCCTCCCTCATATTGCGCCACAATGTGCGGTCCTGTGCCGCCTGCATCCAACGACGCCCAGCAACTTTCACTAGGTCGTCGGTCCACCTAGTGGGGGGGCGTCCTACACTGCGTCGTCCGATGCGTGGTCGCCACTCGAGAACCTTTCTTCCCCAGCGGTTGTCGGTTCGTCGAGCGATGTGGCCTGCCCATTGCCACTTCAGCGTGCTAATTCTTCGTGCTATGTCGGTTACACCCGTTCTTCTGCGGATTTCTGTATTCCGGATTCTATCTCGCAGAGAAATCCCGAGCATAGCCCGTTCCATAGCACGCTGAGCGACTTTGAGCCTTGATATGAGGCCTACATTTAGGGACCACGTTTCCGTGCCGTAAGTCATCACTGGTAACACACACTGGTCGTAGACCTGTGTTTTCAGACACTGAGGTATGTTGGACGAGAAGATCCTCTTAAGTTTCCCGAACGCTGCCCAACCGAGTTGGATTCGTCGGCTGATCTCTTTCTCGAAATTGGATCTACCTAACTGGACTGTTTGTCCTAGGTAAACATAGTGATTGACAACTTCGAGAATCGCATTGCCAACTAGGACCGGTACAGGAATGACATGGGTATTTGACATGACTTTCGTCTTGTCCATGTTCATTCGTAGACCCACTAGTTGGGATACCCTGCTGAGATCATTGAGCATAGTGCCAAGGTCCTCCATGGATTCTGCCATAACGACGATATCGTCTGCGAATCGAAGGTGAGTGATGTATTCGCCGTTAATGTTGATGCCGAGTCCAGTCCAGTCTAAGAGCTTGAAGACATCTTCCAGTGCAGTGGTGAACAGTTTCGGAGAGATGACATCTCCCTGTCTCACGCCTTTCTGCAACTGGATCGGTTTCGTACTCTTATCCCGGATACGGACTGACATTGTGGCGTTCCTATACAAACACTTCAGCACTTCGATATAGCGATGGTCGATTTGGCACCGCTGAAGGGACTGCAGCACCGCCCAAGTTTCGACTGAATCAAAGGCTTTCTCATAGTCCACAAACGCTAAGCACAGGGGCCGATTATACTCCTCGGTCTTTTGTATAATCTGCCGAAGCGTGAGGATATGGTCTATGGTACTATAGCCTTTTCGGAAGCCGGCTTGTTCGGGCGGCTGGAAGTCATCGAGCTTGCGCGTGAGTCGATTGGTAATGACCCTCGAAAACAACTTATAAACATGGCTCAGGAGTGAGATGGGTCTGTAGTTCTTTAAAAGAGCTTTGTCACCCTTCTTGAAGAACAGCACCACCACACTCCTGGTCCACGACTCTGGAACGTCGCCCCCGAGGATAACGGAATTAAATAGCTTCTGAAGGGCTATTAATACCGGCTTGCCGCCCGCCTTCAAAAGCTCTGCCGTAATTCCGTCATCTCCCGGTGCCTTACCGTTACGTAGTTGTTTGAGAGGCATTCTGATCTCGTACAAGCTGATGTCCGGGATTTCTTCGGTATAGTGCCGAGTTAGCTTGGATCTGGGATCTTGGACCAAGCCGACAACAGGATTTCGGGATGATTTGTATAACTGTCTATAGAACCTTTCGACCTCTCCCAAGATCTCACTTTGGGATGAAATGACAGTGCCGTCATCGGTCTTCAGCTTAGTCATTTGGCTTTTCCCAATAGACAGATCTTGTGCGAACACTTTCGAGCCACGATTCCGCTCTATCGCTTCTTTAATACGGAACGTATTAAATCGGCGAATATCGCGACGCACAGACCTGGAGATCTGTCTATTTAGCTGCCTATGTTTGGACCAATCGGCTGCAGACTGCACCGTCATCTCTTTCCTCCGCTCCATGAGCTCGAGAGTCTGGTCAGAAAGTTTTTTAGGTCTATTAACGCGGTGAGCCTTGAAAAATTTCGACCCAACCGCGTGGACAGTTTCCACGAACCTGTTGTTCATATCGTTCGGAGATTCGCACTCGTCCAGACATTGGAAGCGATTATGTAGTTCGAGTTGAAAGTTTTCGAGGTTCTGGTATTGGACAGATGTAGGTCGGAGTGTAGACTTCATCAAGCGTGACCGCTCGACTTTTGTATGGATATTCAATGTGCCTCGTACCATCCGGTGATCGCTCCCAGTTTTAATTCTGCTGATCACTGAGACATCATTGAATATCTGTCGTTTGTCTGACAAGATGAAGTCTATCTCGTTTTTTGTTGAACCATCGGGGCTAATCCAGGTCCATTTCCTTTGTGGCTGCTTCCTGAAGAAGGAATTCATCATAAAGAGGCTTTCCTTCTCCAGAAAATCAGCCAGTTTCTGGCCCCTCTGGTTTCTCTGTCCATATCCATGTTTCCCCACTCTCAACTCATCATCACTCCCTTTGCCTAGTTTCGCGTATCTGATAAAAGAATGCCCATATTTCTGCCAATTTCATCGCTGAACATTACAATTGTATTTTTAGCTCTAATATTTAGTAAAATTAGGAATAGTGTGATAAGAGAGCGTTGTGGAAAGAACGAAGAACTAGTGACAAAGATAAAAAAGGTAGGTTGAGGTGGTTTGGACGTATAGAAAGAATGCGTGAAGAGAGAACGATGAAGCAAGTATACAAAGTGGCAATGGCCTCCTTTTGTGAGGCTGTCATGACAAAGAAGGGGGCCGCGGAGCGGGCACGCGAGTCGCTTGCATCCGCTCACTCGCTCCGCCAGCGGCGTCAAGGGAGGAGACGCCGCTATGCGCTCCTCTTACCACCGCTCTAAATGATGACAGGACGTGGCCAGACGGCCAAGAGTTGGAGTGTCGGGGATAGAATGTCTTCAGACGATCTCGCCGGCACCCCATAAAAGCGTGGAAGGGGCCGCTGTGATTTTAGTGGGTATTTCGGTCGATTATGTGGCCGCCGAGTCCTACACTCACACGCCAGTAACAGGCGGGGGGATAGTGCGTAAATGCATTTCCACAGCGAGGAAAAAAAAAGTATAAAAAGCAAGTGTGGGACGGTTGTAATGAGCAGACCACACCGTATGTTTCTGGATCAAATTGGTGCTGTGCTGGTGGAAGGTCATGTTAAGAGTAGGTGTAACCGTAGAGAATGCATGAAGACTTTGATTACTGCGAGTGAATCGATGGAAGTATGTCAGGATTATGGCAATTCGTAGTCTCTGCTTACCCTTCTGGAAGCAGGCGTGAGGCTATGTATGTATATTTAATAATTCAGGTTTAGGTAGAGGTTTAACTGGATCAATGGCTGTCATCAGGGAACTTTCAGTGGAAGACAGAGTATGCAAGCTAACATTGTTTAGTCCTCGAGATACATAGATCAAATGACTGTTCTAAGGACAAATTATTACTTATATTACTGATACATTCCTTATTGCATTAATTACACTTATCTAGCATGGCCTGATCGTTTAAATACTGTCGTAGATACACTTTTGATGTGAAACATATAGATGTGGGGTGAACCTAATCGTTGGCGTGGCGTTAACGCCACGCTTGGATATGTACATTTACGTAACGAAACCATAACCTGTTTTAGAATTTTGTGCAATACCATAATACATTACGCCATATTAGTTTTTGTCGTAATCTATTATTTTATGCATATATATTTGTACAAAATAGTTTCGACGTTTTACATCTGCCAGGCGTCCTGAGCGATGGCTCCCTTTTTTTTTTTTTTGAGTCTTTTTTATATATTTATTCATTCTGAGAAATTTCTTCATTTTTTTAAGTGTATTGTTCCTATTGCACCCGGTAACAAGCTCATTACAAGATGGTAATAACTCATCAATTGTATAAAGTGATATAGAGGAAGAAGCTGGGGGCACTACTGCTGCATACCGATACTTTGTATTCGATACTTTTACTCAATGAGTAATTTGCGGCAGGTAGCGTATTGAATAAATTGTAAAAATTGTTCATGTTAAACTTGACCTTACGGCTCATGTTTATGGTAACGCCATCTAGTTCAAACGTAATTAACCTTCTAAAACGTAACTCAAAATATTTTAATCCGTTCATAGACGGTCAAATTCCTAAAAAAAAATCTCGTCAAGACATAGATTCTAGGAAAAGTACTCAGTACTTGATACTTTTGTTTCGATACTTTAGTGAGTACAATACTTTTATTCGATACTACTCATGAGTACAATATCGATACTTTCTATTCGATACCGTGTCCCTCACAACTACAAACGCAATACTAAAAATACGGTTTAGGTGACAAAATAATATTTGAAAAACAATTATACATTAAGTTACACCTCTAAATGAGTGAGAAATTGGCAAACAAGTAATAAAACAATTAAAATGAATCATAAATTCATTGTATGGTGTATTGCACCTGCCTAAATTATTTCTGCTCCACCCGTGGTTGACTGGCAGAAAATGCCTAAGGCATTAAGTCCGCCATGTACCTTATGTTTGTGTGCTATAGTTTAAATAAATAAATAAAATAAATAAATAAATTCAAATTAAAATACAGAAGCAAAAACAGTCACAGCTGTCAGCTCGGTGTTGCCAATCTCCATTCCAAGACCTGTGTTCTTGTTCTTAGTGGACTTGTCGTTCGCTAGCCCCAATGACGCAGCACATGTGAGGAGCTGGTGCGTCCAGGAAGAGGTCGAGACCCTATCCGACCACAGGTACATTCGGATAGAGGTCTCCTGGATCCTCTGGCAGCGCAGCAGGGGCCACACGGCGAACGGAGCTCCCGCGTTTCCACGGTGGGCTGTGGGTCGACTGGATCAGGACCTATTGGCGGAGGCAGCCATCGTTCATTCGTGACTGTCCTCACCGCCCCAGGCAGACGGGGTGGACGCCGAGGCGATTCGCTGTGCGTTAACGCAGATCTGCGATGCAGCCATGCCCCGTGTGCGGCGTCTGCCCCTGAAGAGGACGGTTCCCTAGTGGTTCCGAGAGTTGACGGATCTCCGGGCCGCGTGCATACGTGCCCGGAGGTCCTACACCCGCAGCCGGGCACGTCGCCGCGACGCCTGAGCGCGAGGGCCAGCTGTACGAGGCTTACCACAGTGCGCGGTCTATCTTCAGGCTGGCCGTCCGTTACGCCCAAGGACGTCAGTTCAGTTCCCAAGGACGTCAGTCGGCAGGCGATGCTGAACAGTCTCGAACGTGACCCCTGAGGCCGATCGGTCCCAATCGCGCGCGGTTCAAGGACTTTCCAGCCCAGCCTCCTCACTAGAGTTGTGGAGGACCTATTGCCACGGCGGGCGGAGTACACGCCCGGTCATGGCTTCGGCGGACAGTGACCGAGAGGACGATGAAAGTGTTTCGCCCGTCACGGCGGCGGAGACGGGTGGTGGTGCATGCATGTCAAATCCACCGCCTTCGGCCCTGACGGTATACCCGACCGGGTGTACGACGCCTCTTTAGCATTTGGGCAGTTCCCTGGGTCTTGGAAAGAGGGGAGGCTGGTGCTTCTGCCGAAGCCGGGACGGTCTCCGGACTCGGCCGCGCCCTACAGGCCCATCGTGCTGCTGGACGATGCGGGTAAGCTGTTGGAGAGGATCCTGGCTGCTCGCAACGGGCGGCACCTCGTCGAGGTCGGGGCTGATCTGGCGGACGCCCAGTTTGGCTTCAGGAGAGGGCGTTCGACGATCGCGGTTTTGCTGCGCCTGAGGGGCATGGTCACGGAGGCGGTCACCAGCAGAGGGGTGCTGTTGACGGTGTCCCTAGGCGGTGTGCCAACGCATTCAACAGTCTGCCATTCGACTGCATCAGGGAGACGCTCTGGTATCACGGCGTGCCGGTATACCCGAGGCGACTGATGGCAGACTACTTGCGAGGGGCGCAGCTCTACATTAACAGAGTAGGGGATGTTGTGCGAACGCCCATGACGTGCGGTGTCCCACAGGGGTGGGTTCTGGCGCCGATCCTGTGGAACATCGGCTACGACTGGGCGTTGAGAGGGAGCCTCCTACCCGGGCTGGGAGTAATTTGCTACGACGACGATACACTCGTCACAGCCAGGGGTTGTATGCTAGAGGAGAGAGTTGCCACGCCTGGCAACTCTCGGCATCTAGAAGATTATCAGGCGCATCGAGGCGCTAGGGTTGAGGGTAGCCCTGGACAAGACCGCCGGGCCTCCCACCAGCGCTTCGATCACCGTCAATTCGGTTACCATCAGCATCCGGGCCCACATGAAGTACTTGGACCTGGTGCTCGACGCGTATTGGTGGTTCCGGGTACATTTCCGTCGACTTGCTCTGCGGCTTGTCGACGCGGCGTCCGCCCTTTCTTGGCTGATGCCGAATGTGGACGGACCCAGTGCTACATATCAACGGCAGTACGCGGGAGAGATTCAGTCGATGGCCCTGTACAGCGCACCGGTGTCGGCGGGGTCCCTGACCGCCCGACTGAGGGCTGTCCTGTGGCGTCCACAGAAGGCCATGATAGTTAGGGTCATACCGCACCGTGGCGACGGAGGCAGCGTGCCTATTGGCCGGGACTCTCCCGTGGGACCTGGAGGCGGAGATGCTCGCTGAACTGTAACGTTGGATGTCGGAGGCGCCGGCCGGGAGCGGTTCAGTCTCTCTGAGAGAGATGGCCGCTTGACCGACGCCCGCCGCGACGTCATTACCCGTTGGGCAGTCCGACTTAGGGCTTCCAATCCCGCAATATCGAGATCTCGGTATTGCGAGGTCCCGCGCCATTTTCCAATCCCGCATCATGCGGGATTACAGGCGCGGGATTTGCGGGACTGAAAAAAAACGTGCTTGCAACCTCAAACTTAACATATCCTATATAAATGTACAGTTTAAAATGTGTTTTATTTGGTTGATTTTTTTAATTTTCAGTGTG
The DNA here is from genome assembly GCA_032191425.1 of Lymantria dispar. Lineage (NCBI taxonomy): Eukaryota > Metazoa > Arthropoda > Insecta > Lepidoptera > Erebidae > Lymantria > Lymantria dispar. Next base: position 13,884,952 of record CM063467.1, read on the forward strand.
TATTTTTTAAAAAAGATTTCTTTTGTTTTTTATTCAGTATCTGTCACTGTTTTTTGTGAAAAAAAAAAGGTATAATTTGAGTAATCTCATACTAATAGTAATACGTAAATAAATGTATGTAGTTGATAATTCATAGGGTTTTTGCGATAAATAAACGGAGTAATTTCATTGATTTCATACTAATAGTAATACTTTAATAAATGGGCAGTTGATTAATTCATTGGTTTATTTGCCTTATATAAATGTGAATATTTTCAATATTCGGGATCCCGCAAATACCGAGATCCCGCGGGATTGAAAATTCGTAATCCCGCAAATACCGAGATTGAATTCAGGCTGCGGGATTGGAAGCCCTAATCCGACTGGAGAGGCCTCGGCACGGTGCTCGGACCGTCTAGGTCTTCCGGCAACATTAGAAGGAAAATTGACCTTACTGTATCAAGCAGATCAGACATGTTGGTTTAGGGTTCTATTTTTTCTTGTATAGATGTTATATGTGTATTATATCCCTTAGTCATCTTTTACGACACCCACGGATAGGGCGTGGTTAATTGTATTCTTAGTCTACCACAAGAAAAATTCTAACATGTATCCTATTTATATGGATTTTCACATATGTTGTGTACGGACGTGTCTCAATAGTGTAAACTTTTGTCTAAAACGCCTCTTACATACTTTACACTTATGCGGTTTCTCGCCCGTGTGTACACGTTCGTGTGTGCGTAAATTTTGCTTTTGGCTAAAACACTTGTCGCATGTATCACATTTAAATGGTTTTATACCGGTGTGTGTACGCACGTGATCGTTTAAACTTTGTTTTATTGTAAAACACATTTCACATATGGGGCATACGTGAGGTTTTTCACCCGTGTGTACACGAGCGTGTGATAATAAAGAACACTTAGCACTAAAACGTTTCTCACACACATCACAACTATATGGCTTATCACCAGTGTGCAAACGATTATGAATCCGTAAATATTGCATTTGACTAAAACTCTTATTGCATGTAACACACTTATAAGGTTTTTCACCCGTGTGTTTACGCAAGTGCTGATCCAAATTTTGTTTCAGACTAAAACATTTCTCACATATCTTACATCTATATGGTTTCTCGTGTGTGTGTACACGCATGTGATTTTTTAAAGTAGATTGTTGACTGAAACATGTACCACATGTATCACATTTATATGGTTTATCACCCGTGTGTTTACGCCTATGTTTTATTAAATCACGACTATTGCTAAAACATTTCTCACACATATCACACTTATGCGGTTTCTCACCGGTGTGAATACTTCTATGAATATTCAAATTTTGTTTTATACTAAAACATTTCATACATATATCACATTTGAAAGGTTTCTCGCCGGTGTGTACACGCATGTGATCGGTCAAAACTTGCTTCTGTGTAAACCTTTTATCACATAACATACATTTATATGGTCTTATATTATCGTGTATACGTTTATGCGTTTTTAAATTATGCTTTTGTCTAAAATATTTGCCACATATATCACATTTGTACGGCTTCTCACCGGTATGTATACGATTGTGTATAATTAACTTACTACTTACAATAAAACTTTTATCACATACATCACATTTGTATGGCTTTTCACCAGTGTGTGTCCGCTTGTGAATGAATAAATGATAATTGGTACTAAAATATTTCTCACATAAGTCACATTTAAATGTTTTTTCAGTCTTGCATTTAACGAAATCAACTGAAACGTCAATAGGTTCACTCTTCGTCAAACATTTGTATCTACTCTGACTTTCACGAGCAATATTTTTGTTTTCTAAAATTACAGTATTGCTAGATGTTTTTTGCTTTTTCTCTTTCAATGCTCGTTTTGCATCCTCGGTGGCTGGATTCCCTAAATTAAATAAAAACAAGAATTTAATTAATGAAAAAAATACACTCTAAATAGGCGGATTTTTTTCCTGATTGTGGGTAATAAAAAAAAACGCCCCTTACATTTACTTATCCCATAACAGCAAATGAGAAACAGCTGATTGAGCACTATTACAGTAATGTTCATATACCTGGACATCACAAGCAAAATCGCCAACTGCGATTGCACACTTACTGGGAGTGGCGATTATGGCATTATTCCTTTTTAATTGGCAGCCTATGGTCCGGACACACCCCGTCCATTCTATCTGGGGCAATGGTGTGGCTCCATAAGCCAACCTGTGCCATCCCCTATTTGGCCAACCACTTGTACCAATTCTTTAACATCCGTGGCCAACCCTGATGACATTATCCCCATGCAACAATGGACATTGTGGGTGGACAAATATTAAGGACTACCCTATTATCCTTTAGTGATTACTTAATACAATCTCGAATTTCTATTGTGTTACAGAGCTAAGAAATATCTGTGGAACCTGTACAGGTTGTTATGGGGGCAACCGTTCAAATATGTTGTAGTTTAACGGTCATAAATCGTAGTTTATAACATAAAAGTTATAGTGATTACAAAAATGTAAGTCTAAGAGTCTATGCCTTAAATGTTACGTATTATGTAGGCATGTATAGACAGGACATGTAGGCATGTAAAGCTTCGACAGTATTAATAGGTATCATTTGCGTAAACGCTTCAATGGTACGTAGGTAAAAAGGCGACTCGTCAACGGTCATCGGTCGATCACCTGATTTAAAGCGAAGTTTGTCTTGCTTATGTGAACGTAATCATCGATTTTTTTCAATTTCTAATGAACATTTAACAAAGTACGAATATGTTGCAGATTAAGTATCTCTGAATTTATACATTTCAATCAGATTTTCACGAAAAAACGATGACAAAATTGAAAACTTTACGCCTCTAATTCATTAACGAATCGATATTTTTATTTCAAATTTTTTTCATGAGTCCTCTCATACTTGCCTAGCTCCCGTTTGACCAGTTGTCCTATAAATTGATACATCCTGTATACTTTTTCAGGTCAACTTAATATTGAGGTTTCCATGGCATTTCATGACCTGGTGACAGAGTAAAAATACAATTCACCACTTCCTGTCTCGCCCATGAGTATCGTAAAATCCCATCATCATTATTGATAAGTAATTATTAAGTTAATTAAAACTTCTTGAAGGTAGATTGAAAAAATGTCTACCCACATTTCAGTAGTTATAATCAAATTTTTCACTAAGCTTAAGTACACCAAAGGCTAGTAAGGAATAGATATTATATTGCACTGGCTGACCCAACGGACGTTGGTCTGTTCAAATAAAATAAAGCGCCACCTACCGGGTCCAATTGTGAATCTAAACCATCCCCGAATCCCCTTGAACAAACAAAAATTTTCATAGACATCGGACCAGCTGTTTAGAAGGAGTTCAGTGACATATACACATACACAAGAAATCTTATATATATAAATCTCCTGTCACGATGTTTGTCCGCGATGGATTCCTAAACTACTTAACGGATTTTAAATTAAATTGGCACACCGTGAGCAGTCTGGTCCAACTTGAGAAATAGGATAGCTTAGATCTTTAATTATAGTCGCAATTTTATTTTATTACAAATTATTTGTCTATAATTAATTGACAGTCACAATTATCTGTTAACTCCAAAAGATTCTAACAGATGGCGATATCTGTTGACTGGATTTAAGTAATTTGTGTGTGCTCAATGAGATTCGAGAATGGTTTAGATTCACAATTGGACCCGGTAGGTGGCGCATTATTTGAACAGAACAACGTCTGCTGGGTCAGCTAGTTTATATATAAAGATATAACATCTACTTTGTTAAAGAAAGTTAAACTTATAGTGTCCGGACACTCTTTCTATGCTAAACTTATACAAAACCCCAAACGTATACATAGAAGCTTTGTCGTCATCGCCTCAGCTCATAAACATCCCACTACTGGGCTTGAGCCTCCTCCCCAATAGGAGGGCAATTGACCTATTATACCATAATGGTTCTACACGTTGGTGTAACGTTTTACTTTGCGATTTTCTTTTCATGCATAGATGGTATATAAAATCTTTAGTCGTATTTTACGACATCCATTGGCAAGATAGGGAGTGGTGAATCCCGTGACTCTCTCACAATAGGAGGGTAATTTGCGTTTGGCCGACCACTGCGCCGACAAGCCACCCTGCGCCGGTGGTCGGCCCAACGAGGAAGGCGATGTGTCACGGGTAGGTTGCAGATGTGCGTGTTTACGCCCTTCTGTCGCCCCGGACGGAGTGGTGCGAGGAGTGCGCGGACCGAAACCCAACCAAAAAAAAAAAAATAGGAGGGTAATTCACTATATTACGCTGGTCAGATGGGTAAATATTGTATCTCAAGGTTTCCTTCTCATTTTATGTACCTATTATAATATCTTAATCGTCTTGTACGACATCCACAGGCAAGAGGGTGTTGAATTGTATTCTTACTCTGTCACCACACGGCAGTTACTAATAACTATCAACCCGGATTCGCTTCGATTTCAGTCGCTTTACTGTTATAGTTTCCTTTCCCGTGGGAATACCGGGATAAAATATAGCCTATGTCACTCCTTATATAGATAACTGCTAGTAAAATATCAAAATTGTTCAGCAGTTTTGAGGATTACTTCAAACAAACAGATATAAAATTTTTAAACTGTATTTTAGTCAAAGGTGTCGTTCAAATAACCGTGTGAGCATGAAAAAAGCCTATTATTTTGACATTACAAACAGACACTTCAATTTTATTTATTTGTATCTTATATCTATAAACAAGCGATTCTTGTATATATACAGGGTGTATCAGGTTATGGGGCAACTGGTCAAATGGGAGTTAGGCAATGGTGGTAGGACCCCATAAAAAAATTTGAAGGAAAAATAACGATTTGTTAAGGAATTAGAGATATGTAAAGTTTCTAATTTTATCATCGCTTTTTCGTGTAAATCTGATTGAAATGTATAAAGTCAGCGATACTTAATGTGCAACACATTCGTACTTTGTTAAATGTTCATTAGAAATTGAATAAATCAATGATTACGTTCGCATAAGCAAGACAAACTTCGCCTTAACATCAGCTGTTTCTGTGGCAATGACCAGGAGGCGTGGCCACAACTATAGAAAGAAATACCGACACAGAGGTGTATTAAGAAAAAGGGAAATAAATGAAATAATTACCTATATCTTGTAGGCAAAATAAAACAATAAAACCGAAACTGTAATTTTTTAACGAAAATGAATTTCGTCTCTGTATACATGTAGGCATGTGGGCAAGCCCACGAACAAGGTCAAAAGAGCCGCCCGACGACGTTCGCTCGCTTAGGGCCTGTCCGCACTGCGACACTTCAAAATGAGGTATTTTTTTTTATTCTCGCGTTTTATATTCCGCAATCGAAATTGCACTTAGTACGCACTGTGAATAAAATTTTGTACGATTTTTGATAGTTTAATTCGGTTCTCAGCTGAGACGCAAGATTTATTTATTTATTTATTTAAGACAACACCCTGCACTAAGCAAATAATCTTTGTATTGCGGGTGACTTTACAAACATATAATTAACGAACACAAATGACATCCAGACTCAGAACAACAATTTGTGGATCGCACAAAGTGTTGTCCCGCGTGGGATTCGAACCCCCGACACTGGCGCTGTAGGTCTTAACCACTACGCCATCTGTAAATCATCATCTGTAAATCTGGACATCATCATCATCGCAGCCCATATACGTCCCACTGTTGGTCTCGGCCCTCCTCCATACTGGGAGGGAATTTGACCTACTATACCATGCTGGTCAGACATGTTGGTATAAGGTTTCATTTCGAGTTTTCCTTCTCTTGCACTGATGTTATGCGCATATTATATCCCATAGTCGTCTTTTACGACATCCACAGACGAGATAGGGACTGGTGAATTGTAGTTTTACTCCGTCACCACACGGAAACAGGATGGACAACTGAACTAAAATTTTAATTAATCCAATACTAAGGCGGCGTAAAAGACGTATTAAAAGATGTCATGAACATTAGATTACTCACTTATAGCATTGAGACCCATGAAAGGATTATTTGTGGCACGACTGAGTGAAACGCGTGAAATTTATTCCGCAGTGCGGACATAGCCATGCTTAATACATATTACTCAGAATATTCACGCGAAAATAAATCGTATTGCTCCACGTTCATGGTCCATGACCGTCCGACTCAGGGCACTTCTGGGGCAACCACAGAGGGTCATGGCGGTCAGGGCCATACGCGAATACCGCACGAGGCTGCAAGTGACCTGACCGCGGATAGTACGTCACCCGCTGAGAGGCCGACCGCGTGAGGAAAGACCGACGTCCTCCCCGAGGGGAGATGTCGGTCGATGGGAGGATACCCCAAATAGGGGGTATTCTGAATATCCCCTATATTCTGTCGGGCCGACCACTGACGTCAAGTCACCCTGCTCCGGTGGTCGGCCCAACGACGAAGGCGACGTGCATCGTGGGTGGGTTGTGGGTGTGCGTGCTTACGCCCTTCTGTCGCCTCGCGCGGATTGGTACGAGGAGCAAGCGGACCGCAACCCAACCCGCAAAAAAAAAATTAAGAAATATCGCAGTGCGGATAGGCCCTTAGTGCCTATAAAAGTATAGGTTTTTAAAATTGAATTATTCGTTTTATTTAATTACTTTAGTTTGACTGGGATATCCGGTCTAGATGGACGGTTAGCATTATTATCTCCTTACAACTTTTTCGCGTATTAAAAGTCCGCTATTTAAAGTGATTTGAAATATGGCTTTTTCCCGGTTCGGTGTGTTGGTGCGATGTGCGGTATTAAAAATGTATGATATGTTAGCAATTGTTAATTTCGGAATGTTAATACCACATACCTATTACCTATCTGGATTACTCCAGTTATCGATAAGAAATATTTATCTTTATGGCAACTTTCACGAAAAAGGTAGTCCATCTTTTTATTAAAAATAGGTAGATATCTAGCTTCTATTTTATTTTTAAGTTAATAATCCTTGTATTGTAGGGGACTTCACAAATAGAATCAACGGACCGAAATTACATCCAAACTCAGTACAACAATTTGTTGATCGCACAGTGTTGTCCTGCGTGAGATTCGAACCCGTGACACTGGCACGGTAGGACAGTATCTTAGTACACTACGCCATCTGTGCAGTCAAAATCAATAGTACATACTTATTCTACTTTTTACCTACAAGAGTTTATTATAAACCATCCTACCACACCGACATTATTTAGGTATAAAAGCGGGCGAGGCGAGTCAGACGCCTACGTAACATCAACACGTCACATTTAAGGCGTAGACTCTTTGACACATATTTTTGAAATCACTGTAACTATTATGTTTTATAGTTTTTGTGAAATATACATTCTAATTACGATCTGTGATCGTTAAACTACAACATACTCGAATAGTTGCTCCATAACCTGATACACCCTGTATATAATATCTGGTTGACCGAGCTTCACTCGGAATATTTTTGTAGAATTTATTTAGATATATATTATTAAAAAATAAAAATTATATAAAAAATTACAAAAAGAGAAAAATAATAACACCGAAATTCGAGCTGACGCTGTTTGGATGCTACAAAACTCAAAATTAAAACCGGCCGTCCCCCAACTGAGCTACCGTAACTCTTGACATTTACAACGAAATTTGAATTCATATTCTTTTAAAATTTAATGTCATTTATTGTTATGCTAAAAACACGGACAAAACAACATTTTCTATAAATAAAACCTAGCTAGATCGATTTATTGGACCAGAATCCTCTAGTATGCCAAGTTTCAACAAAATCATTGGAGCCGTTGCCGAGATCCTGAATATATATATATATATATATATATATATACACAAGAATTGCCCGTTTAAAGATTCAGGATCTCGGAAACGGCTCCAACATTTTTTATGAAATTTAGCATACTAGAGGTTTCGGGGCCAAAAAATCGATCTAGTTAGGTTTTATTTATAGAAAATATTGTTTTGTCGGTGTTTTTAGCTGATCAAGACAATAACATAAAATGTCAATAGAATAGGAATTTAAATTTCGCCGTCGCCGTCAAGAGTGAACAATAGCTCAGTTGGGAAGTGGTTTAGTCGCATTCAAACAGCGTGAGATCGAATCTCGGTGTTATTATTCTGTTTTTGTAATTTTTAAATTTTTTTCATTATTTTTACTTTATATCTAAATAAGTTCGGCAAAAATAAAAAATATACTGAGCAAAGCTCGGTCAACCAGATATTGTATGTATTAATATACAACTCAATAGACCTTTTTGTACCAAATTTAATACTAAAAAAGGTACATAACTTTGACCTTGAATAACTTTTGAATGAGTCGATTTATCGAAAAATGATATTAGACCTTAGTTGCAGAGCATTTAATTTTCTACAAAAATATGTAATGGGAACTGCAGAGCAATGTATGGTTCATTAGTTATAAAAATCAGAATAAAAAAATAAAAAAATATCTGTGTTATTTATATCGGAAATCGAAAAGTGCGATGCGGACATCCTTAACATTAATACAGTAGAACCCGCTTAATACGATCACGTTTAATACGATTTCCCGCATAATACGCCATTTTGCGTCAGTCCCAGCAACTTAAGACATGTTTTCATACATTTCTTAACGCTTAATACGATCGTCATCCCGTTTAATACGCCAACACGTGCCACTCAAATACACATATTACCCCTTGCAGCAGCGGCCAGCGACTGACGAAGTGACGACTGTCGAGCGACCCTAAGTGATAATGACCAAGAAGAAGCTGAGTCAACTCCGATTTTGTCACACGCCCAGGCATTATCAGCAGTTAATGATTTAAGACGCTATGTAACTTTTTTGAATCAGCGAAGACGCACTGCGAAAATTAAATTACGTGGAAAATCTTGTAATTGCTAATGCCTCAAAATCTTTTTTGTTAAACTATAATAAGTGATTACTTTAAGTAACGTAATAATAAGAAAACATTTTTTTTATTATATGTATAAAAATGTATCTAGTAGTAAGTATATTAGATAAAGACAACATTGTATTTAGGTAATTTTGAAGTGTTAAATTCAATACTTAGATATTCAAAACAATAATAGAATATCCATACTAATCCATACTAATATTATAAATGCGAAAGTAAGGATGTTTGTTTGTAACGCTTTCACGCTTAAACCACCGAACCGATTTCAAAAATTCTTTCACCAATGGAAAGCTATAATATCAGGGAGTAACATAGGCTATATTTTATCCCGGTATTCCCACAGGAACGGGCACTACGCCGTGGGTAAAGCGACTGAAACCGAAGCGAGGGCGGGTTGCTAGTAATAAATAATAATGGCCTAAGACGCGTTTTTGGTCAGGTCCCTGCGAAATCGTTTTAAGCGGGTTTTACTGTATTAAGGGCTCATATTTTCAGAGGCCTATTTTGGCATCTAAACGAAACTTTTGAGCCTGGTTCCGAGAGAAGATAATTTTTTTTTTTTTTTAATCTCCCTAATGTATATATAGCAGATTAATACTCACCAATTGTTTGTATTCGGCTCAAATCAATTCTATCCAATACAATTTTACAAGATTTAAGAGGTATATTACTTGCTGAATTGGGCACATTGAGAGTTGTATGTTTATTACTTCTATTGGAATTTAATTCATCACTGGTTTCTCCGTTACCATCATTGTTAGCCACTTCTTGCTGTATATTATCATCTGTAACTGTAAATATATTTGTTTTGATTTTTTTTGATGTTAAACATCTATAGGTGATGGTAAACCCGATCGTTGGCGTGGCGTAAAGCGACGCATGGCGTGGCGAGGCATCGCCACGCTATATGATAGTAATAGCAGCGCCCTGCGGTTGCACCTGCAGTTCCTCTTCCCGTGGGAATATCGGGATAAATTATAGCCTATGTGTTAATCTGATATATAAGGTATATTATTGTGAAGTTGCATCAAAATCCATTCAGTAGTTTTTGCGTGAAAGAGCAACAAACATCTTCACATACTCATAAACTTTCGCGTTTATAATATTAGTAGCAAGTGTAGTTCTGACTAATTGTCACATTAATATCGTTAGAGGCATCGAATATAACTACTATATTATATTATTACAGAAATCACTAATTAAAAGAATTTGTCACAATTTGAAATATTTTTGAATTTTCAATTCTTGCATTTAGCGAAAATAAATGTTTATTGAATAAAAATCATCGTTTTCTGGAAAAATATCGTAATATTTTATTAATACTTTATGCCATATTAGTTCCTGTCGTGGCGTGCAGAATACATACTTTACAAAAAAACGATAAAACATCATATTTATTCTAAGAGATATCGACCCTCGATACTTACCTACTTTTTAGATAGATAGAGATAAAACTATTTTATTGACACTTAGCTTAAATTTAGATATTACAGTAAGTCGAAAGAAATATAAAGGTTTTATAAGAAAATTAAAATAATAGCTAAACTTAACTGTAAATACAACAAAGAAGAAAAACAAAATATGATAAGTGTCAATGAGGTTCCCCTTCAGCAATAAGTATCGAGAGTTTTAGTATTGAACTATCGTTATATCGTCTAAAAAAATATCGGTGATAAGTATCGATATTTTTAAATAATAATCCGATATATCGATATTTTATCAACAGCCCTAATCTAGCCTGCTTGTGTCTAATTTGAATTTCTAGATCTAATATTAGTTATAGCATTCTAAATTGCAATTGTGCACTGTGTGATGAGTTTTGCCAAAATTTTTCCTCGTTACCAGATCATATCGAGCATCGAGCCTCCTCCATAATAGGAAGGCAATTCGCCAGCTATAAATTCATCATACTATAAATAAAAAAAAAGGAAAAAAATAAATTTTAATTTAAACGGTTTTATTGTAAAGAAACAGTAAAAATAAAATCGTGGGACACTACTAAACAAACATTTTAATCGACGACTGTAGCTATTTGATATTTAAAATTTATTTTTTTCCTTTTTTATTTTCAAGTTTTTAGTTTTTGTATTGATTTCGTATAGAGCACTGTATTCTACTTGTCAAACCCTTTCATTTAATACCCATATTAATGGGATTGAAAAACAAATATGTTGTCCGCCATTTTGTAGCGGCGGCCATCTTAGATTTCGAATTTGTATAGTGCATTGTATTCTACTTATCAAGCCCTTTCATTTGATACCCATATTGATGGGATTGAAAAAAATAGGTTATCCGCCATTTTGTAACGGCGGCCATCTTGAATTTACAAAAATATTGACTATACATAATTTTATTGTCACCAAAACCAAAGACGTATACCAAATTTCAGATCAATCGGTTGACAGGAAGAGGGTGAAATTTCAATTACTAATTTGACCCAACAAAGAAAAAAAAATAAACAAACAAACGAGGTAAGCTAAATAAAACCGTTTAAAAACTATTTTTACGCATTTTATCGCGTTAGTATTTGGTTTTTGATTGCTCGCGTTTCGAACACTTTGCAGCATTCATGGTCACGGGTGGACTAAGATGTCTCACGTCCAACAACTCATCGTTATTGCAGAAAATATATAATTCTCTACCCGATACAGTAATTATTTATTAAATATTGACCCACATTTTGATACAAATTTATTGCCACTGTAAGAAGAAAATAATTCTAAATGAAAAAATTATATTACTTATGATTAGTAATTACTAAACATTAAATTTGTAGTAATTATTATGACAATTTATTAATTTAAAAAACCTAACAAATCTAGTATAAGTATACTGCACCAGATCGGAACCCGAAAAAGATCCGGCAAGATAACTCAGGGGACATAATGCTAAATTATTATTAATTTTTACTTTATCTTACTAAAAGGTTTTTGATTTATAAAATTATCTTTAACTATTATTATTAGTGTGCAACTATTATGAATGCAAGGAGATTGATAAGGGAAATTTATAAAGCGAATGTGAACTGAAGTGTTGGAAGAGGAAGACCAAGGCTGACGTTCCACGATCAAATCGGGGACGTTCAAGACAGGCAGGTTATCAGTACCCTTAACCGAAGAACATCCATGAGGGGATTAATGAATGTGGAGGAGGTGAAAGTGGTATGTCAAGATCGTAGCAAGTGGAGGGAAGTGGTATCTGCCTACCCCTATGGGAAAGAGGCATGAATATATGTATGTAACTATTACTATTATTATAATGTGACTGTTATTACCTTCAACGTTTTCCACTTTAACTTCTACATCACAAGTCATTTGTATAACAGACACACTGTCTTCGGAATCATCAGTTGGCGAACCATCATTCACGTCGTCTAGACTAGCGTCATTCATTTGAAGATCATCATAAATTTGAACAATACCATGAAAATGACCATCGTTACGAGATCGAGTTGCATCGTCATGAATTTGAGCAACTTCAGTAATTTGGCCGTCGTTATGAACTTGAGCGGCATCGTCATGAATTTCAGTAACTTTAGGAATTTGGCCGTCATCTTGAACTTGAGCGACGTCGTCCTGAATTTTAGCAACCTCATGAATTTGGGCGTCATCATGAACTTGAGCGGCATCGTCATTAATTTCAGTAACTTTAGAAATTTGGCCATCATCATGAGCTTGAGCGACGTCGTCCTGAATTTCAGCAACTTCATGAATTTGGTCGTCATCATGAAGTTGAGCGGCATTGTCATGAATTTCAGTAACTTTAGGAATTTGGCTGTCATCATGAAGTTGAGCGGCATCGTCAGGAGTTTCTGTAGCTTTAGGAATTTGACCGTCATCGTCACGCGTTTCAGTATCCTTAGGACTTTGACCGTCTTCATGAACTTGAGCAACATCCTTATGAATTTCAGTAACTTTGGAAGTTTGGCCGTCATCATGAACTCGAGCGTCATGAATTGGTGCGCTGTCATAAGATTGGGCTTCATTGTCATGGTCTTTTGCAAGTGCAGGTGCGTAGTTCAAATTTATTACTGTGTGGTCTATTCTAAGCGCGTTCTCATCTTGTGATTGCGTTGGTTTCATCTGTAATAGAAATAACTTAGAGTTTACCTTGTATATCTTATATAAGTCGCACTGCTGGGCTTGATCTTGTCTCCAACAGGGTAACAGGGAAAATGATCTACTATACCATGCTGGTTCGTGTGGTTACGGAGTAAGAATACAATTCACCATTTCCTATCTTGCCCGTGGATGTCTTAAAGATTACTAAAGGATGCGCATATAACATCTATGAAAGAGAAGGAAAACTCGAAATAAAACCCAATACCAACCTTTCAGAGACATTATATGCATATATCCCTAAGTCGTCTTTTATAATATCCACACTATCTTAAAAGAAAGAGGTGAATTGTATTGTTACTCCGTCAGCTTGAGTAGATTTATCCATGTGGTTCTAGAGTGTGCAATGCTCCAAATAAAACCCTGCACCAACCCGCCTGAACAGCATGGTATCATGATTCATCATTAAAGCTCATATACGTTCCACTGTTGAGCTTGAGCCTCCTCCATAACAGAAGGCAAATTGACCTTACTATACCGCACTGGTCAGACAGGTTGGTATAGGGTTATATTTCGGGATTTCCATCTCTTGGATAGATGTTGTATGCATAATATATCACTTTTTTTTGGGGGAATGCTGTCTTCGCACTGCTCGCACCACTCCTTCCGGGGCGACAGAGGGACGTAAGCACGCACACCCGCAACCCACTCGTCGTTGGACCGACCACCGGCGCAGGGTTACTTGTCATCAGTGGTCGGCCCGACGGAATACCTCCTAGTGGGGTACCCTCCCATCGACCGGCGTCCCCCCCTCGGGGGAGTAGGACGCCGTAGTCGCGTCTAAGCAACATATCCTTTACCCTTAGTCGTCTTTTACGACACCCACTGGCAAGAAATGGTGGTGAATTGTAATTCTTACTATGTCACCTCACGGAAATTTAAAATGATTAAAATCTTACACTATTGTCGTTCATCATTTGAGCTAACAACTCTTCACTCTTCAGACAGCTGACCTGCAGCTGGTAGCAGTTCCGAAGCCTCGCGCAGCATATGTAGCACACCCTTTGTGGTCTGCTGTCCATTTTGAACTGACAAAGAAATTAAAAACATGCTTTTACTGATTTCACCTGTTTTTTTTTATGTGAAACATTTATAGGCGAGGGTGAAGCTACGCGTGGCGTAAAGCTACGCGTGGCGTGAAGCTACGCGTGGCTTGAAGCTACGCATGGCGTGAAGCTACGCGTGGCGTGAAGCTATGCGTGGCGTGAAACTACGCGTGGCGTGAAGCTACGCGTGGCGTGAAGCTACGCGTGGCGTGAAGCTACGCGTGGCGTGAAGCTACGCGTGGCGTGAAGCTACGCGTGGCGTGAAGCTACGCGTGGCGTGAAGCTACGCGTGGCGTGAAGTTACGCGTGGCGTGCACCTACGCGTGGCGTGAAGCTACGCGTGGCGTGAAGCTACGCGTGGCGTGAAGCTACGCGTGGCGTGAAGCTACGCGTGGCTGTCACAATTTGAAATGTTTGAATTTTTAATTCTTGTATTTAATGAATATAAATGTTTACGGAAAAAAATCGTAATACACTCATTTGCAAAAAAAACGGGCACCTAAGCAATGAACCATTTCAAATGTTAATATTTCTTTGTTTGATAATTATAGGTAGTTTTATCCACACAATTTGCTAAATTAATAAGAAAATAATCGTTTTCATCAGTATTTCATAAAATTTAGATACAATTTATGGGAAATAATGCTAAACCTCGCTAGTAGTGTATATTCGCTAGTAGTGCATATGCTCATGAAGTAAAAATAAAAAAGTTTTTTTGTTTGTTTTTCTTTAATAAAGTAAAAGCAGATAAATGTTTAGTATCGAGTGTGACCCCCTCTAGCTAAAATCACAGCTTGAATTCGTCTGGGCATGCTAGCGAGTATATCCCGCATACTTGCTTGCGGAATACGTTCCCACTCCGCAGTAATCACATTCTTCAGCTCTCTGATGGTCTGCGGAGCCGGGTGTACTGATCTCACACGCCGTTTCAGAACGTCCCAGACATGCTCTATGGGATTGAGGTCGGGACTTCGAGCTGGCCAATCCAAACGACGAATGCCGACCTCTTGCACATACGCATTAACATCGCGGGATCGGTGGGCGCGAGCATTGTCGTCCATAAAAATCGAGTCTTCACCTAGAGCGGCCAATGCGGGTTGTGCATGAGAAATTAGAACTTCCGTTATGTATCGATGCCCAGTCAGTGAGCCGTTTTCAATGAAGACTAACTCTGTACGATCCATTGAATTTATTCCTGCCCAAAACATAACAGAGCCCCCACCATAAGGTGTGATTTCTTCGAAACATGCCTCTGCAAAGCGTTCTCCTTGTCTTCTTAGCACTCGCCGACGTCGATCTTCACCGAACAGAGATATCCTGGCTTCATCAGAGAACAAAACCCTATTCCAATCGTCTTGAGTCCATGATTCACAATTTCTAGCGAACCTAAGCCTGTGAACTCTGTGCTCACGGAGTAATTTGGGGCCGCGGGCCGGGCGGTGACTGCGTATATTGGCAGCGAGAAGCCTCCTCCTGACCGTCCATAGACTAATATGCACATTTCTTACTTCTTGGAGGTTGTTCTTAAGATCCACATACGAAGATTTGCGATTTCTCAATGCGCGACTCACAAGAAAACGATCATCCCGTGGTTGGGTACATGGTTTTCTTCCAGAACCAGGCCTTCTCTCGACGGAACCAGTCTCCTGATATCGCTGCCAGGTCCTTTGGACTGTCGAGCGACTAACATTTAGCCTCCTAGCCACGAAACATTGGCTGCAACCCTCTTCAAGCAGCGCGATAATTTTGGTAGCTTTTACCACTTTATCTACCATTTTTGATACAGCCAAACAGCATTAAATAAAGCTTTGACAGTCAAGGATATGAAATTAATCGATAAAAATTGAATAAAAGTTATGAAAGTCGATGTTAACTTCTGGAACTTCGCGCCAAAAATGTAGGATAAAAAGGGGTTTTCTGTAAAAATGAACATCAAATGAAAAATTGAATTTAGAACGTACTTTTTTAAATACCACAGCATTTTTAAAACCGGCCAGTACGTGTACAAACGATTGAAACCTTTTTGGTATTGTATCTTTTTAAATATGAATGAAAATCAAAACCGCCCGTTTTTTTTGCAAATGAGTTTATTTTTACTTGTACATTATGTCATATTAGTTCCTGTCGTAATCAGTTCTTTTATGCATATACAGGGTGTATCAGGTTATGGACAACTGTCAGAGTATGTTGTAGTTTAACGGTCATAGATTGTAATTAAAATGCACATTACACAAAAAACAATATAACATAAAAGTTATAGTAATTTCAAAAAAATGTGTCTAACAGTCTATGCCTTAAATGTTACGTATTATGTAGGCATGTACAGACAAAATACATGTAGGCGTAAAGCTTCGACAGTATAATTTCATTCATTCATACCTAGAATTGCACAAACGCTTCAATGAGCGTAGGTAACAACGGCGAGCGGTCAACGGTCATAGGCCGATCAGCTGTTTTAAAGCGAAGTTTGTCGTGCTTATGTGAATGTAATCATTGATTTATTCAATTTCTAATGAACATTTAACAAAGTATGTAGTAACCGAAGCGAACTTCGGTTTCAGTCGCTTTACCTGCGGCGTAGTTCCCGTTCCTGTGGGAATACCGGGATAAAATATAGCCTATGTTACTCCCTGATATTATAGCTTTCCATTGGTGAAAGAATTTTTGAAATCGGTTCGGTGGTTTAAGCGTGAAAGCGTTACAAACAAACAAACATCCTTACTTTCGCATTTATAATATTAGTATGGATAAGTTTAAATAATAGAAACTTATAGTTAAAAAAAACTAAAAAACACGCTTACAAGTTGCAAGTCAAGTAGATACTAGTAATTTACTTTCATCTTACAAGTTTTCAACGCAACTATCTTGATAGTCTTTGCTGCATTGTGCTGACAGTCCGAATCATAGAAGTTTCGAATTTCGCGCATGCATAGTTCGTACACTAGCTCTGTCTCTCTTGCTCTTATGCAAAGGATACGATTAGAAATTTCTAAATCCTGGCAATTCTAATCAGGACATTCGCCTATTTTGATCGAATTATTGCAGTCATGGGCCTTAGACGAGTGTGCAAAGTTTAAATAAAATCTGTTCTTTCAAAGTGGGGCAAAATAACGTTCAAAGCTTAGAATAATAACGTATAGAAGGACAGTTCAGTACTTCGAACTTTCGAAATTTGAATCTAAAAATACTAATGGCGCGCAGACGATTACACACACACACGCAAACCACTATACAAATTATGAAATCAAATTTTGTTTTTATTAACATAAATCGTCGAAATACTTTTAAAAGTAATGTTAAAAAACTTTTTAAGTTTTTCAAATGTGTTGTGACACTATTTGAATGCCTAAACCGTGATAATTACCAATTTATTTTTTAACAGTTACGTACGTATGTGCAGTACAATGACTTGTACATTACGGAACAGTTCCGGTGTAAGCTCCATTAGGCTCCAATTGAAATGCCTCACTTTTTATGCGTGAACTTATCTTCTATGCGTTATTATTCTTCGGTTCAAAGATTACGTTACATACATACAGGTGAAATTAATAAAAGGGTGTTAAAAAAAAAATGTCACATTGATTTGACTGCTGTTGATGATTATATTAGATTCTATTTTTTTTCTTGATGTATAATAAACTTTGGAACCATTGATGTGCCTTAAAGCAATGTATTGCATGCCATAAAGGGCACCAGTGGCAATGGTTTGTCATCCCTGCCCTATACAAAGTCATTTCACATGTATGGATTTAACCAATATAGCATCAGTCATTAAGTATCAGTACTTAATCAGTATCAATTGAAAAGTATCGATACTTACTGGTATCAAACCGTTTTTGAAGTATCGAATACTTTGCATAGCCTATCAGATTCTTTGCTTAAGGGAATGTGTAAATCTAAAAGATACCTTATAATCCATTTCATGCAACCATGTTTTTTACCTAAAGTATGATGAGCTTATTTAAGGAATTGAACATCTGACTGGCATGTTACCATTTGCTCCTACAATTTAGCTAAAAATAAAGCTTGTCACTAGAACCCCACAATGAATGGAGGTAAATCGAGTTCTCCGCCCTAATTCCGTTACAGTACCTATCAATTTGATACCATTGCTTTAATTTAATACTATCCATAAAATATAGGATGATCTCTGTGACAGATGTCCCTAGTGCTGTCACGCTTACTATAAAGTCCTTAAATTTTTATCGATAAAACTATTATTATTGTGATTTTCTATTATAATTAAAATACAATTCATGATTGAATTTATTTCAAACAAAAAGTGGTTTTGACTGTTCTAATTATTCAAAAGGAGTAAAATCAAGGTCTAAGTCACTATTATCGTCATCACTGGAGCGTTCCTGCTAGAACATTTATAATTTCTTGCCAAACAGGGACAGTCGTTAGATCAATCAATCAATTATGACTGTTTTATAAATAAATGTCTAGTTTATTGACACAATGCGCACATAATATTATCATCTACTCCGAGACGAAAAGTAGTTTTTTAATGTTTAATTAATTCAATTTATGTATTTTATAATGTAACTGTCTGTTTTAATTGTAAAAAATATGCTGAAAGTTTTATATGGGTACTGTATTGGGTTTATTTCTTTTACAGATAATTTAATACAGATCGGTTATCGATTTACGTATATCGACTGTCCCATCTCCTTTTTATTTTCAGTCCAGTATGACCTTGTACGTGTGTAAGCGTCATTTATGAATAAAATATTTACTAGGCATTTCAGTACTTATGAGGTACATTTTAGGCATGAATATTAATATTTTTATATTTATAATACATTGCAATTTAGTTGCAATAAAACTGGCACGAAAAGAATGAAAATATATTTGATACAAAATGAAATTGTAAACATGTCGCTCATTCAAACTTACTTCGTTGGTTTTGTTGACATCTGTCACAGAGATCAAGGTATATTTTATGGACTATAGTAATCAGAATCGAATGTTAGTGTTGTATACTACTAGTAGTGGTATACAACAATGTAGTAATGTAGTATTGAATGGAGAGTATTGATACCATATGAGTACTAATTAATATTGATTCATCCCTAGCAGTGACACGAATATGAACTAAATTGATGACTCAAGACATGGTAGTGTGCTGTGTGTGTGGTAGCGGCTTCGAATACTACCAACCCTTGCTTTGCTCGTGGGTGTCGTAAAAGACGACTAAGAGCCCTAGATTGACCGGGACCAACTTAATCTGGTACTATTTGGGTCAACGATTACATTCCCAAGGAGGGTTGACGTCAGGCAGGCGGCCGGTCATAAAAGTCATTGCCGAAACTTTTTGCAATATGTCAAAACAGATGACATATTGCGTCGACCCCAAGTAATTGGGATAAGAGTAAGATGATGATGATGACTCAAGACAATGACTTGCAAGATTATTAAATACTCCATACTTCAGCGGTGTAGGGTAACACTTTATTTGACCTCAAATAATTATTTTCAATTAAATTTCCCGTGTGCGTGGCAGTTACGAATACTACCAACTATTAAATTTCTTGTTGATGTCGTAAAAGACGACTAAGACCATTACATCAATCTGGGCTAACTCGATCTGACGTCTTCTGTTCAACAATTACATTTTTAAAAATGATTGACCTAAGACAGTCATCATAAATTTACTGTTAAAACTTTTGCAATTGGTAAGACCATACTGCATTGAACAAAAGTATTAACATAAGAGTAGGAGAGCATTTAACAACAAAAAAAAAACTAAATTAACAGCCTCTAAATTTTAGGCGACATTTAAGTCAAAATAAGTCATAATATTATGACTTATTTTGACTTAAACGTCGGCTAAAATTTAGGGGCCGTTAATGAAAACGGACGTTAGTTCTTTATAACTTACCGGAATCCCTGTTAACTTCTCGTAAGTATTTTGTAGATTTATATTTATTGTATCCCCAAGTGCATCTTCGAAGAGACATATTCTACACATTAACTTCTGCATATCTGTGATGTGAATTTTAAATTAATTATATGCACCTTTTGCCTTATCAAAAACTCATCAAATATTCCGAATTTCCGATAGAATTGAGGTTATGTATTTTTATCGTAACTATTTCGATAAGGCGTGGCTACGATGATTATATTCTCAATGATCCGCGTGACAGTGTGAGCTCTTTAAAAATTATATTATCCAGATATTTGTATTTCTAGTTCATTCTCAGTTAAAATTATATTTTTCCTTGCTTTTTGTTTCTGCAAGCACTGTAAGAGCAATTTCTCCTAGGGATGTGCGATATTTATCGATATTGTTGAAATATCGATATTAGCCGCCGAAATATCGATAATTATAACTTTGAAATATCGCCATATCGATATTATTTTATTTTATTTTTATTATTTTTATATCGATATTATGAACAACGATATCGCATCTGCAATAAAATGAAAAAATAATTGTGATAAAAAGTGTAATTCCTAGGCATCCGGACAAATTGCCTAAAAAAGAAAACTCATTAAAATTTGTCCGGAGGATTTTATTTCGTCGTAAGTCCCGCTGTATCTTAATACATCCAGACAATTAACGTCAGAGACCGACAGAAATTTATCGTCACATTTTTCGGTTACGCGTCATATTTTTTCGTTACGCTCCATCTATTTCTGGTCCCCACAAATCAAATCAAATCATTTATTCTGTAAAGGCCCCTTAAGGGCACTTACATATTGTGAAATTACAGTTTTGAATACAATACAATAATCTACCACCGGATCGGAACGCGGCCACAAACTGAGAAGATCCGGCAAGAAACTCAGCGGGCAGTAATTTTTTTTCTTAATCTTTTAAATATGTATAAATAATATTATGCTTAAGTACAACATATATGGTATTAGCTCCAGTGTGATGCCCTTCGAAATTAAATATATGTATAAATTTTCAAGATTTAATGCAAGACAAAAAAAAATTTAAGCATAAAGAAAGGAAGAAAATATGGCTGGACCAGATCCCACAAGCAGCACCCGATCACGAGTTAACTACTAGAACAGCCATCACTCTCCTCAACCAAATTAGAGGGAAGGGAGCGACCCGCCCCACATAGCTACCGCAAGCAGAACCTTATTCAGTGAGCATGACCAAACCATAAATAAAAAAACAAAACGAACTACAACTACTACTATACCTACTATAAAAAAAAAAATACTAAGTACTATAAAATAAACTATGAACTATAGCATGCAACTATAGCATGTATGCAAAAGGAGATCAAAACCAAAATTCGACAGGCAAAACACGCTACACTGTACAATCACAAGAGTAAGAGAAAAAAAAAAAAAAAAATAAAAGCCTGTGAATTCATACAAGTTAGGAGTACCTTAAAGCTGTAACAATTACAATAACATTAATTGCTTAATGAGGAGCTGCTCATAACCACTCTGTATTATCATCTAAATAATCCGAAATTGTGTAATAGCCTTTGCTACAAAGTCTACCCTTAATGGCTTTTTTTAAACATGTTAATTGGCATGTCTCGGATATTTTTAGGTAGTTTATTGTAAAAACGTATACATTGCCCCATGAAAGACCTACTAATTCTTTGTAGACGAGTAGTATGAATCACTAGATTATCCTTATTCCTAGTGTTTACATGATGAATGCTACTGTACTTTTCAAATTTTTCAAAATTCTTTTTTTACATACATAAGATTTTCGAACATGAATTGTGATACAACAGTTAGAATGTTTATCTCTCTGAACTTTTCCCGAAGTGAAGCTCTTGGCCCTAGACTATAAATAGCGCCGATTGCGACGAGGACACGGCGCGCCACACGCTCGAGGCCTGCGCGGCTTGGGCAGTGCAGCGCCGTG
This sequence comes from Lymantria dispar, assembly GCA_032191425.1. NCBI lineage: Eukaryota > Metazoa > Arthropoda > Insecta > Lepidoptera > Erebidae > Lymantria > Lymantria dispar. The sequence continues at coordinate 13,906,843 of CM063467.1, forward strand.
AACTCGTCGCAATCATCGGTGCCGACCTGACGCTGCCGGCCATCGCTAGGGCGATGGTCGACAGCGTCGGGAACTGGGACGCGGTCGCAGCCTTCTGCGAGACAGTGATCTCGCAGAAGGAGGCGGCGGATCGTCTGCGCGTGGAGCGCAGCTTCGATGAGGAGATCCGCCGCCGGCGACTGGGGCGGCGCAGGCGCAACTATTTGCGCCTCATGCCGCCCTAGACGAGGCCGCGGGTGACGTGACCGGGGATTAGTCCGTCACCCGCCGAGAGGCCGACCGCGTGAGGAAAGACCGACGTCCTCCCCGAGGGGGGGACGTCGGTTGATGGGAGGGTACCCCACGTAGGGGGTATTCCGTCGGGCCGACCACTGACGACAAGTAAACCTGCTCCGGTGGTCGGCCCAATGACGAAGGCGAGGTGGTTTTCGGGTGGGTTGCGGGAGTTGCGTGCTTAAGCCCCTCTGTCGCCCCGGACGGAGCGGTGCGGAGGCGCGCCGACCGCGACCCACCCAAAAAAAAAAAAAAAAAGACTATAAATAGCGCGGACAGCCCGTTTTTGGAGAACAAAGATGGTATTCAAATCCGCGGAGCATCCCCAAAGTAGTATGCCATATGACATAAGGCTGTGAAAATAAGAGAAATAAACTATTCTAGCCGTTTCAATGTCAGTTAACATTCGAATTTTCTTTATAGCATAAGCCGCTGAGCTAAGTCTATTTGACAATTTTTCAATATGAGGCCCCCACTGGCGTTTCGCATCTATGGTGATACCTAAAAAAATCGTGGACTCCACTAGGTCTAGGGCCACACCATTCATTTGAACATTGGTTTCTACTTGTCTCACATTAGGTGTGGTAAATTTAATACATTTTGTTTTCTTCTCATTAAGAACAAAATTGTTTATATTGAACCAATGAACAACGTTAGACAGTGCGTTGTTCACATCGTCATAACTAAGCATTTGTCGATTGATTTTAAATAACAAAGAGGTATCATCCGCAAACAACACAATGTCTTGATTGTCCCCTATATAATAGGGTAAGTCATTAATATAAACAAGGAACAGAAATGGCCCCAAAATAGATCCTTGCGGCACGCCCATTTCTATAACAGAGCCAGATGATTGCACACCATTTACGTCAACCCTCTGAATTCTGTTACACAAATAAGACGTTAAAAGTTCGAGAGCTTTATTCTTGATTCCATAGTGATGTAATTTCTTAATGAGGGTTTCGTGGTGTACACAATCAAACGCCTTGGATAAATCGCAAAATATACCCAAAGCATCGTGCGATTTCTCCCAGGCTTTAAAGATATTCTTTAATAATTCTACACCCGCATCAGTAGTAGAGCGATTCTTGGTAAAGCCAAACTGATTTTTGTGAAAGATGCCATGCTTATTAAAATGGCTCAGCATTTGGTTAAGAATAATTTTTCAAAAACTTTACTGAGTGTAGGTAGTATGGAAATAGGCCGAAAGTTATTAATATCTGACATACTACCCGCTTTGAACAAAGGAATCACTCTACTAATTTTCATGAGTTCAGGAAATATACCTCGAGCAGCACAACCATTAAACACATATGCCAAATGGGGAGCAATAATATCAATTATGGAGTTAATTGACTTAACAGACAAGCCCCACGAATCAGCAGTCTTCTTAATATTAAGATTTCTGAAAGTGCTAATGATAACCTTCGAGCTTACATCGGAAAATTTAAAGGTTGTGTCGCATTTTGCATTACATTGTTTGAGCAGCGATTCTGCTAACATAGGAGACGATGCCAACGATCTAGTGGTTAATTTAGGAATATTAGTGAAATAATTTTCAAATTCTGTTGCAACATCATTGTCCGCACATACATTTTTATCACCAATTTTTAAGTTAAGTCCTTCTTCCGTACAGCATTCCTACCGGTTTCACTATTTATCACTTTCTAAGTCATTTTAGTTACATTACTAGCATGTTTGATTTTATTCTTGAGATAAATAGATTTAGCACATGAACAGGCACGTTTGAATATTTTGGAATAATTTTTTACATTTTCCAAAAATAATAAGTCCACCACGGTCGATTCGAATAACTACTTTCTCCAGTGGAGTAGGAATAGCATGTCTTTTAAGCGGACATAAAGGGATAAAGGGATAAGGTGATAAGGGGATAAAGGGATAAGAGACAAGGGAACAACGGGCAAAAGGGACAAAGGAACAAAGGGACAAAGGATAAAAAAGTTTCACTTCTGCTATGCGTACTTTGTACACACGTTCATTTTTAATTAATTAGAACGTTTTTGCATCGTGGATAGCCATGATTTTATTTCAAATTCCCTTACTTCCTCCCTTCCATTTAAAAACTAAATCAAATTATTTTTGATGAAGAAGAGGGGAATAGAAAAAAGAAATGCCATGATCGCAAATATTGGGTACACGACATTATTATGAAAAGAAATAAAATTCATCGTTTATAACCAGATATGAAAAAGAATCCTGTTGAATTTTTCAATATTTTCGTTTATCCTATGAATATTTTTGAACCAGTGATATCAATACTTCTTTATTCAAACATAAAAATTATTACGAAAAAAAGACGGACTTATAGAAATAATAAAAGTATGTTGGTACGCATCCGATTCTACGCTTCTACGCCGATTCACGTTTAAACCACGGAAGCGAAGCAAGGGCGGTTTTTCTAGTATTACATAAAATGTCATCAAAATGATTTAATATAACACGTTAAATACTAAGATATTTAATATAATATGAGAACAGCACTTGACACTTGCACATTCCCGCCAAAAGTCCTCCAAAAAGCCTTTGTATGGACGACATCTGCACGAGGTCTAGGGATGGCGATCTGATTAATCGAAGAATCGATTTTCGGGCCAAATACATCGATTTTTTTAATTCATCTGAGCACCGAGTCCTAGATCATCCTAGAAAATCGACATTCGTTTTTTTTGTTTTTATAAAACTATCAGAATTTTATATAAGTCGAATGACTCTTTTTTTTGGGGTTTTGGGGTTCAAGTTTTATGTGGATGTAAAGCTGTTTATCCGCAGATTTTACAGTTTTGCTCGGACTTATAGATAACTGCTGAAGGTTTTCAACCCGGTAAAAGTACTCCGTTGATGTCGTTTTTGCTTACGCATCAACTCCCTTCTCTATGGCATTCCACATATTCATGGATCCAACGAGGCTGGTTCGGGAAACTTAGAAGATTATCTTTAATAAACTAATATGGATTATTTTATCTCATATAAGCATTATTTTGTCATAATCGGATTTCACGTTGTTTTTCACATTTATAACTCAAAAAAAAAATCAGTTTACGTACTTGGATTTTATTGTAATTATTTTATACCTTTTAATGTGGCGGTGGTAAATATGATCGTCAAATGTCGGCCTCATAAAATGGGTCAAAGCTCTCAACGTGCTATAGAGAGGTCTATGCTCAGTATTTCTCTACGTTATAAATTAGCATGTTGAATTGGCAACAGGCAGGCCGCATCGCTTGTTCCACGCTCTCGCTTGCACGCTCGTCTCATGCGGAACGTCATGAGTCACGCTTTATCGTGCGTGCAGCCGACGTTCATTGATTTATAAGACGTCATCACGTCAAAAAGTATATACACTGTGGTGTTCTAAACGTAGTTATCATCATCATTACAGCTCATATACGTCCCACTGCTGGGCTCGAGCCTCCTCCACAATAGTAGGGAAATTGACTTACTATACCACGCTAGTCAGACGCGTGGGTATAGGGTTTTATTTCGAGTTTTCCATCTCTTGCATAGATATAATCTACATATTACAATTCCTTAGTCTTTTACAACTAGGGACACGAAGAAAGTATCGATACTTTTAGGTATCGAGTACTTTTCTTTCGATACCGATACTTTTGTACTCAATACTTTGAATTCGATACTTTTACTCAATGAGTACTTTTTAGCAGGTATCATATCGAGTAAATTTTAGAAGTTATCCATTTTAAACTTGACCTGACGGCTCACGTTTATGGTGACGCCATCTAGTTCAAACGTCATGAACCTTCTAAAACGTGGCTCGAAACACGGTTCACGGATGGTCAAATTCCTAAAAAAAAAGCTCATCACGACATAGATTCTAGGAAAAGTACTCAGTACTCGATACTTTGAAATATCGACACTTTTGTTTTGATACTTTATTGACTACGATACATTTTCTTCGATACTACTCATGAGTACAGTATCGATACTTTCTTATCGATATCATGTCCCTACCCACCGTACGTAAACACCATCAGAAAGTTGGGCTTTCGACTCTCTCGCTCACCAAACGAAGTGCAGTAACATATCTATACTAATAAATAAAATTGGAGTGTCTGTTTGTAATGTCAAAATAATAGGCATTTTTCATGCTCACACGGTTATTTGCACGACACCTATGCCTAAAATAGCAATTAAAAAATTTTTGTCTGTCTGTCTGTTTGTTCCGGGTAATCTTCAAAACGGCTGGACCGATTTCAAAAATTCTTTCAAAGCTATAATATCAGGGCGTAAACTAGGCTATATTTTATCCCGGTATTCCCACGGGAACGGGAACTACGCGGGTAAAACGACTATAACCTATAACCGAAGCGAAGCTTGCTAGTTGTAAATAAAACTAATTAACGGATTTTATGGCGTTTGTATTTGATTTTTGATTGCCCGAAGTTTCGAACACTTTGCAGCGTTCATGTTCGCGGGCGGACTAAGATGTCACACGTCCAACAAGTCATTGTTATTAGAGTTTTATATCTACCCGCTACAGAAATTAGTTATTAAATTTTGACCCACATTTTGGTACATTATTGCCAGTATAAGAAGAAAATGATTCTATATGAAAGAAATATATTGTTTATGGTTCGTCATCATCATCGCAGCCCACATACGTCCCACTGTTGGGCTCGGGGCCTCTTCCACAATGGGAGGGAATTTGACAGATGTAATACATTAAATTTGTAGTAATTATTATGACTATTTATTCATTTAAAACCTAACAATCTAATATACTACCACCGGATCGAAACGCGGCTACACTGAAAAAGATTCGGCAAGAAAACTCAGGTGACATAATGCTAAATTAATATTAATTTTAAAAGCTTTTATTTAACTTGGCCTGTTAGTATGGGACAAATCTTGCGAGTTAAATTAGAACCACTTACTATCGTTAGATTAGATTGAAATTTGGTTTACTTACGTAACTTCAGTGACAATGCAATAATATGGCACCATGAAGCTGGTCTCAAGATGGCTTCGGAAGGTGGCTATAGGAACTCCTAAACTATTTATGAAATGTGTATATTTGTTAAAAATTTCCAGACTTCTTCAAAAAATTTGACAGTACTTCGAGACATAAAGCTAAATTAAAAATGTCAGCGATTAAATTAGAAATATATAATAAAAACTCATATTGCATGTCACGTAAAAATATTTAATAACCTGCCAAAAAATATGAGATTGTTACCGTTGCACAAATTTAAAAAAGTACTACATAATTTATTAATAAACAAAACACTATTACAATTGCAAGGAATATTTAGATGATAAAATTCAATATGAATTGACTAAATATGAACTGACATTTATAATTTAATACTATCAATTATATGGACATCAATAATATTGTAATTAACTGTAACTAAATCCATACCAATAAATAAATTTGGAGTGTCTGTTTGTAATGTCAAAACAATAGGCTTTTTTCATACTTACATGGTTATTTGCACGACACCTATACCTAAAATAGCAATTAAAAAATTTTTGTCTGTCTGTCTGTTTGTTCCGGGTAATCTTCAAAACGGCTGGACCGATTTCAAAAATTCTTTCACCAATGGAAAGCTATAATATCAGGGCGTAAACTAGGCTATATTTTATCCTGATATTCCCACGGGAACAGGAACTACGCGGGTAAAACGACTATAACCTATAACCGAAGCGAAGCGAGGGCGGGTTGCTAGTTTTAAAATAACTGTTTATTTTTCTACGTTTTATTGTGAACTGTAGCGTTTTCTTTTTTTTTTTTTTTCTCGCTGTGGAAATGCATTTACGCACTATCCCCCGCCGGTTACAGACAGGGGAGTGTGTGTGGGACTCGCCGGCCACAGAAGTGACCGAAATATCCACTAAAACCACAGCGGCCCCTTCCGCGCTTTTACGAGGTGCCGGAGAAATCGTCTGACAACATTCTATCCCCGACACCCCAACGCTTGGCCGTCTGGCCACGTCCTGTCATCATTCAGAGCGGTGGATGGAGGAGCGCATAGCGGCGTCTCCTCCTCCCTGGTCGTCGCCGGCGGAGCGAGTCAGCGGACGCAAGCGCCTCGCGTGCCCGCTCCGCGGCCTCCTTCCTTGTCATGACAGCCTCACAGAAGGAGGCCATCGACGACCAACAGCTGTCGCTGCCGAGCATCTTGGAGATGATGGTCGGCAGCGAGAGGTCTGTTATTCCCAGTTCCGTTGACAGGACGCGGCGCTGAGGCCCCCAGGCGGGGCATACTTTCAGTGTGTGGCGCGCATCGTCGATTAGCGCGCCACACTCATGACATCCTGGGGCCTCTTCTCTTCCAATTCTGTGCAGGTACTTACCGAGCTTGTTTTGTCTAACGAAATTTTGTTTTTTCACCGTTTGTAACATATGGTGCTGGTCATGCTCATTAAAGGATCTACTTGCGGTAACTGCGTGGAGCGGGTCTCTCCCTTCCCTCCATAGTGGTTGAGGGGAGTGATGGCTGCTCTAGTAGTTAACTCGTGATCGGATACCGCTTGTGGGATCTGGTTCAGCCATAATCGTTTGAATTATATTTCGTATATTGTGGTTTGAAGGGCATCACACTGGAGCTAGTTCTTACAAAACATGTTGGTCACAATTTCATATCTCGTAAGAAAAAAAATCGGTTGTCTGTAAAGTCGGTTTACTGACGATAGTTGAACGTGACAACGTCATAAGAAAATACTGATGGAATGGTTTCAGTTTTCAAAAGAAAATTTTAATTTTATTTGTTTGATAGATATTTTGTATGGATCAAGCCTTAAATAGAACGCCTCAGAGCGAGGTAACGCCGCATACGTCGTGTTTTCTCGTGTGTGCAGCCGGCTCCATCGAATTATATGACGTTGTCACGTCAAAAATAATTAAAAACAATAGACAAGCCCGCTGAAGTTTCTTGCCGGATCTTCTCTAATAGCGGTCGCGTTCCGATCCGGTGGTTGTTTATTTATTTTATTTGTTAATTTATCTTAATTCTGTAAACTTGACAATATGTAAGTGCCCTCTCGGGATTTATGCATAATAAATGATTGAATTTGAACATTCATTATCCTCATTTCAGCCTATCGCCGTCCTCTGCTGGACGTAGGCCTCCCTCATGTTACGCCACAAAGTGCGGTCTTGTATCGCCTGCATCCAACGACGGCCAACAACTTTCACCAGGTCGTCGGTCCACCTAGTGGGAGGCGTCCTACACTGCGTCGTCCGATACGTGGTCGCCACTCGAGAACCTTTCTTCCCCAGCGGTTGTCGGTTCGTCGAGCGATGTGGCCTGCCCATTGTCAGTTCAGCGTGCTATGTCGGTTACACCCGTTCTTCTGCGGATTTCCGTATTTTGGATTCTATCTCGCAGAGAAATCCCGAGCATAGCCCGCTCCACACCACGCTGAGTGACTTTGAGCTTGGTTATGAGGTCTACATTTAGGGACCACGTTTCTGTGCCGTAAGTCATCACTGGTATCATACACTGGTCTTAGAGCTGTGTTTTCATATTAATTAAAAACAATGTTTAAAAACAAGCTTTTATTTAAATGCGGCTTACTTTATCTTACTAAATAGTTTTTGATTTATAAAATTATCTTTAACTATTATTATTGTGGGTCAAATCTATACAATAAGTGATAACGGTTGTCTTGCCCGCTTATACAGGAAAGAAGCTCCAATGTTATGTACCACGCTTATAAGCATCTTCGCTTGAAAACTAAAACAAAGCAGTCAAGAGTACTACTGACAGAAGTGAAAACATAAAACTGTGAATATACAGTTTCTATTTTTGGATCTTAAATTAAAATGATCTAATGATTGATTGATCGATCGATACAAATAATCAATCAAATGTCTAGCTGTCTGTCGTGTGCTTTGTCTGTCTATCAAGTAGCAATTCACAAAAAATAGGCATGAGGTATAATCTATGTATACACAGTATACAATTAAGCGTGCGGTGACGATGACGCGAGTTCCATGATTTTTGTTCACACCTAAACGAGTTTTCACTTCAAAAAAATGCAAGCAGAATTGGATTTCAAAGATATTTTCAAGAATAAAGACTATAAATTATGGGGTTTATCCCCAGTGTGTGTCCGAACATGCCTGTTCAAAATCTGTTTCATTGTAAAACATTTCTCACATATTTCACATTTATACGGTTTCTCACCGGTGTGTATACGAACATGTATTTTTAAATTATACTTATGACTAAAACATTTTTCACATAAATCGCATTTGTACGGTTTCTCACCGGTATGTATAGCCTTGTGGAGTACTAGATTATGTTTATGTCTAAAACTTTTTTCGCATATGTCACATTTATAAGGTTTCTCACCCGTGTGTATAAGTGTATGGCTCAGTAAATTACGCTTCTGCCCAAAACCTTTTCCACATACATCACATCTGTACGGTTGATCACCAGTATGTATAAGCACATGTTTTAATAAATTAGGTTTATGAAGAAAAGATTTATCACATACATCACACTTATGAGATTTTTCGCCTGTGTGTATTTGTGCATGCATTATTAATCTAGCCTTTTGAGTAAAACATTTATCACAAATATCACATTTAAATGGTTTCTCACCAGTATGTTTAAGTATATGCGCTCTCAATTGGTCCTTCGAGCGAAAACTACCCTCACATAAATTACATTTATACGGTTTCTCACCGGTGTGTATACGTATATGCTTTGCTAATGTACCCTTTAAATAAAAGCTTTTATTGCATACATGACATTTAAAAGCTTTCTCACCAGTGTGTATACCGATATGACTTTTTAAACCTTGAGCATAACTAAAACATTTCTGGCACACCTCGCACTTATATTTTTCACCACTGTGATTACGGATATGATTATATAAATTATGTTTATAATTAAACGATTTTTCACACATATTACACTTATATGGCCTTTCACGAGTATGTATATGCATATGTTTTCTCAATTGGTCCTTTAATTTAAAAGATTTTTCACATGAATCACATTTAAATGGTTTTTCAGTGGTGTGTGTAGGAACATGACTTGCTAAATGGCTCTTTAAATAAAAGCTTTTATCGCATATGTTACATTTAAAAGGTCTGTCACCGGTGTGTTTACGTATGTGAATTTGTAAACCTTGGGCGTAATTAAAAGATTTTTCACACATGTTACATTTGTATGGTTTCTCACCGGTGTGGGTGCGGTTATGTGTACGCAAAGTGCTCATATGGCTAAAACTTTTATCACATTCTTTACACTTATATGGTTTGCCACTCGATTCGTTTAAAGTTTTATTTCCTTTATTTTTTTCTTTATCGTGTTTTGTATTAGCGTTATTATCTTTTTGTTTACACTTTACAGCTGCTTGATGGTTACCAGGTGATGTAACTTCAAGTAATACTTTAACGGCTGCTGGTTCAGGTTTCTCGGCATTAAGAGGATCTACAAATAAATAAAATATTAATTTAAAAACAAGCTTTTATTTAAATGCTCTAAGACAAAGAAAAAGTGCTTGTCAAGAATATTTAAATGAGTCCAAACTCGACGGTTTTATCTTGTTTAGTTTAGGAATTCCTGTAGTCACCTTCCGACGCCATCTTGAGACCAGTTTCATGGTACCATATTATTGCATTGTCACCGAAGTTACATAGAACCAAATTTCAACCTAATCTAAGGACAGTAATTGGTTCTAATTTAACTCGCAAGATTTGTTCCTTATTAACATACTAACAGGGCAAGTTAAATAAAAGTTTTAAATAAATAATTTCATCATCATCATTATTTCAGCCTATCGGCGTCCACTGCTGGTCGTAGACCTCCCTCATGTTACGCAACAAAGTGCGGTCCTGTGCCGCCTGCATCCAACGACGCCCAGCAACTTTCACCAGGTCGTCGGTCCACCTAGTGGGGGGGCGTCCTACACTGCGTCGTCCGATACGTGGTCGCCACTCGAGAACCTTTCTTCCCCAGCGGTTGTCGGTTCGTCGAGCGATGTGGCCTGCCCATCATTGCCACTTCAGCGTGCTAACTCTTTTCGGGTGGGTTGCGGGAGTTGCGTGCTTAAACCCCTCTGTCGCCCCGGACGGAGTGGTGCGGAGGCGCGCCGACCGCAGCCCACACACAAAAAAAAGCGTGCGAATTCTTCGTGCTAATAAATAATTTACTTATATATTTTCGCAATATTAGTATATTTTGAATTTGACGCCGCCAGATATGCGCGCATACATACTTCATACACCCACACACACACACGTATACTTGAACTCAAACAAACTTACTCACACATATACATATTTACGCACACATGTTTGATCTCAAACACACTCACTCAGTCTCACACACTCAAGCTTGAACTCAAACACACTTACTCTTTCAGACACACACATGCTTGTACTCAAACAATCTTACACTCTCTTCGTCATCGTGCTCTTCAATTATCTGAAAGTCGTGTCTAACTCTGTTCGTGAGCTTCGGCGGTACTCCTTACTAGACTCCTCCACGAGTTTCTGTCCTCAGCCAAACGGAGAGCGGTGGTGATGGGCAGATTAAGGACCTCCTTTACTTGGTCAGACCAGCGGTAGGGCGCTCTGTCACGGCAGCGTTTTTTTCTACTCTGCCAAGCATGATCTGTTTCTCCAAGTTGTCTGGACCCCTCCTGGCTACATGTCCAAATTAACCTAGAATACGCTGGATGCAAACTATTGACAATCTTGATTTTATGTTCTCTCACACGCCAATATAAATAATATGTTCACACACACATTAGAGGAAGTTTGAAAGTTGCGCCAGTGACGAAAAAGTTAAAGAGTGAACGGCTGACATGGTATAGACATGTCGCACCTTTATTCATAAACTGAATTAACACAAAATTTAAAGTTTGACATATTTAGATTGATGACTTCAAAAAATTATAAAAAAATGAATAGAAGGACTAGGTATTTAAAAAAAATATAACTGTAGCGTAATTAGTCTATTATTGGAATAAGATACAAAATTATACTATCTAAAGGAAGAATACACCTGAGACAGCAGTTTAAAAAAAAGTTCGTACTTATTTCTCTTTTCACTAAAATATGTACCTGAATAATTTTTTTATTTATAATACAAAACTGAAATAAAACTTAGTTATTAAAGTTTTGCATAAATGTTTTAGTATTAAACTGCATTAATTCAAAATGATGCCATAATTGTACAATGTAATTTATAAAAAACTGAATTAAATCATAATGTGTTAATAAAACATACATGTAATTTTCTAATAAAATGCAATAAGTATGAATACATGCAGCTTTTGAATAAAGTAAAGTATCTACATGTACTCTGGAGTTAATGGAAAAGAGAACGACAATCTTTTATCTCTGTCATTACGTCGTATCGATTTATCTGTTAGATTGTACGTATTCTACTGACGAAGTTATTTCTGTTTTTATTGAAAACTCAAAAAAGGTAAATTTTGAATTAATTCAGTTTATGATTAAAGGTGCGATGTGATGAGGCGGGATGAAAGTAATGTTGTGAGAAAAGTTTTAGGTATGAATGTTGAATGCTTTAGGGGGAAAGGAAGACCGAGGAAAAGATGGATGGAGTGCGTGAGGCGTGACATGGATAGTCTGGGAATGACTGTAGAGATGACGTCTGATAGGAGCGTATGGAAGAAGATGACATATTGCAGTCGACCCCAAGTAATTGGGATAAGAGCAAGATGATGATGATGATGACACACATACGCTTGATGTCAAACACACCCACTCTCTCTCTCTCTCACACACACATGCTTGTACTCAAACATACTTTTACCTTTCTCACGCACCTATACTCGCACCTGTATATACACACTTAATACTAGCAACCCGCCCTCGCTTCGCTTCGGTTATAGGTTATAGTCGTTTTACCCGCGTAGTTCCCGTTCCCGTGGAAATACAGGGATAAAATATAGCCTAGTTTACGCCCTGATATAGCTTTCCATTGGTGAAAGAATTTTTGAAATCGGTCCAGCCGTTTTAAAGATTACCTGGAACAGACAGACAGACAGACAAAAAATTTTTAATTGCTATTTTAGGCATAGGTGTCGTGCAAATAACCGTGTGAGCATGAAAAAAGCCTATTATTTTGACATTACAAACAGACACTCCAATTTTATTTATTGGTATAGATTAAAAACTAAAGTATTTGCGCTGTAGCATGGTGCGGGTGACAGTTATGGCGAGTTTCGTTTCACTCTTGAAAGTTGCCGCGATTTATAATTATGATCTATTAATTCAGCTGTACCACATCGGTAATATATTAAATCACTAATAACTGTAGTAATAAAGGTATACCTTCCAAATTAAACCCAACTAGAATGTTCTAGCCTACAAATCAAATGAAATTGAAAGAAAAAATAATCAAAGTGGTATGCGTATAACGTAACACCAAAGACGTATTTAGTGATGGGATGTACTACTACGAAGAATTGTCGATTAAAAAATAAATAAAAAACAATTTGTGCGCTCAATTTTTTATTGTTAAAAAGTATACAATTATTACATATTTACTTCAATTTTTCATTCAATTTTAATCCTCTTCTAAACTCATATCAGAGTCAGGAACATCGGAATTGTCACTTTCATCATCCGTATCTGTGACGGATATTATTAAAGATGTCTCAATTATGTTATCAATACGGACGTCACGATCCCAATCAGACATAATGTCCCTTTTCGTTTTATTCACCACCTTCGACCAGTCCTTAGGTTGAACGTTACTGATTGCCTCTTGTAACAGGGTCAACATCTTATTTGCCGTAAATGGCGGTGTAGTATTATTTCTTGCGGCGTGACCTACATAAACATAAATGGACTTATGAAAAAAAATATTTAGTTTTTAATCAATAAATTAATTTCAAATATCTAATGCAAAATTTACTCTTGAATATGTCTAATCTGATACCTGGTAATGTTTTTAAATTACATACTTCGTTCAGAAAGCTGTTACTTTTTCAAAGTATCAAAACGAGAATTGAAATTAAAAACATACCTTTTATTTGGGCCCAAATTAGCTCAATAGCGTTATATTGACAATGGTAGGGTGGTAGTCCAGGACCTGGTGACCTTTTTCTTTTGCCATCTCGTCCAGAGCGTAGGTAGGAGTTGGTGGCTTATGACGCCGTACTAGAGTAATAAGCTCCGTCTTTAGCATACTCATATCTGCTGTAACTCTGTTTTCACTCAGCCACTTCACCAACTCGCTTTTGCGGTTTGATTGTGTTGGAGGTTTATTAAGTTGTACCGAATGGTAGGGTGCGTTATCCATTATTATGGTCATAGGCTCTTTTAAGTTTTCTAAGAGGCCTATGAACCAAACTTTAAATTTTTCGTAGTTCATCTCCTCATGATACTCCGTAGTTTTTTTTCGATTTAAAAGCCAGTAAACAATTAGGGACAAATCCACTTGCTGTACCTGCATGGCAAATAATGAGGCGTTCGCCTTTGCCCTCCGGGACTTTGGTACATGACTGTGCCGTATCGTCGGTCCAACTTTTACCCACTGTGTGGTTAGCGTTTAGCCACGTTTCATCCAAAAACACAACTTTACTCCAATCAACTATGTTTTTAGCCTTCCTTAAAAAAGTACACCTTGCAAAGGCAATATCAGTCCTTTCCATAATAATTTTTCTTTTGTTAACTTTTTTGTAAACAAAGCCAATATCCTTTATAACATTCCGCAACGAAGTAATACCTCCTTTGAACAGTTCAGCTTCTTTCAATGATTTTAGAAGCTTAAGCAACGTGGGTAGCTCCATTCTTCTATAATAATCATAAATGTGATTTCTAATAGCGTCCTTAGCAAATTCATCCAAATCTGTGATTGGCTTCACCTTGGTCCGCTTTTTGTTCGGTGTAGATAATTTATTTTCAGACGTCCCTTCTTGACCAATTTTCTCGCGTGTTATACGCGAAACAGTATTGCGGCCAATATCAAGAGCTTCGGCTACTCGTTCTACAATTCGATTCAGTGGTAACAACGGTCCATTATTTTGTTGTTCTCTTTCAAAGTAGTTTCGGAGGCGAACAACAAACTCTCTAGCTTGACTACCCAAAACAGTTTTTTTCGTATGCTTAGGCATGGTTATAACCAACAAATATAACAACAAACTTTAACAAATAAAACAACAAACTATAACAAATAACAATTTAACGAAAACAAACTGATGAAAAATGGATAATACGTGTCACATACAAGGCGGTAGCACTCGTACTGACAGCATCGCACGGGTAAACAAAATGGCCGACTCGGCGATGCGCCACAGAATAAAAATATGCCACGAAAAAATATGAAATACCAGTTGTTTTGAATGCGTTTACGAAACTTTTTAAAATTTTTGAACTATTAAATTAATTGAATAATTTGCATGAATATATTTTTTCCTATATATAATTTTCATGACAATAATAAACAGAACAACATTTATTTATGCTACGAGTATAATTAGTGGTAAAAATTTAATTGCGAATCGTCACATCCCTAGTCACCTGGTATTGACATGTGTCACCCGTACCATGCTACAGCGCAAATAGAATAGCCGACCCGGCGAACTTCGTACTGCCATAATTTTTATTTTCGTAAATATCTTTTCTAAACTGGCGAAAATATAGTTTGTATATATTTGTCATTTGCGTTTTGTTATTATATGATAGATGCGTTTTTTGTTATACCACGTTTTATAGTGAAATATATTCTCTTTGACGTTTTATTTCAAGTCCCACAGGAACCCGTTCGAACGGGATAAAAAGTATCCTATATCCGTCTCCTGGTTCTAAACTACTTCCCCGCCAATTTTACACAGGTACAGCCGTTCTTGAGTTATAAATAGTGTGACTAACACGACTTTCTTTATATGCCGCATAAAAGGTATTTAATTAAATTTTGGTTATTTTCTACCATCTTGCAGACATGACCCACATTAGAGTTATCTAAACTGTTATAACTAAGTATGTATTGCTATATAGAATTTCAAGTGTATCATAATTGCTCTCACAAGGAAAATAAAGTTATGGAAGGCACATGTTGCATTTTCTTTAACTGTTCCCTTTGGACCCTTCCGAGAAGTTAAAGTTCAATGAATCTTGTCCGGTAGTTTAGAGTGTTCTCCTGACGCCCGATTAACTTACTTTTAGTCTACTTTATTTGGAGAAGCCCTAACCTCTTGGTATGTATAATAACAATTATTTAAATTTTTAAACATCCCACGTTGGACGCTTTAAATTTTTTAATATTACACAGCGTCACTACGTCTGGCGCCATATCTTGATAGTTTTTAAGAATCAATCGATTACGGAAACGTCAAGTATTATACTTGGGTGTTTTTGATACAACGTTGGCAATGATTTTTGATGTTTGTCATTTGACCGTTATCGATATATATATAGACTAGCAACCCGCCCTCGCCTCGCTTCGTTTCAGTCGACGTAGTTCCCGTTCCCGTGGGAATATCGGGATAAAATATAGCCTATGTTACTCCCTGATATTATAGCTATCCAATGGTGAAAGAATTTTTTGAAATCGGTTCTGTGTTTTAACCGTGAAAGCGTAACGAAACAAATAAGGAGGTAAAAATAGGAGTGGTAGGAGCACACTGTCGACAGTTATCTGTCTACAGCCGCGGGCCGGTCCGTCCGGGGCAGTACCATGCTCTCGCAGAAAATCGACGTCTGAGTAGTAGCAATTTGTTACTGCGCGATGAGCGAGAGAGCCGGAAGCCCAACTTTCTGAGGGTGATTGCGTGTGGAGGGTTTTGGTGGTGCCCTTGGTATCACCGAGCCTCAATGCACTCATTCACACTCCCTTCACTTTCTTCGCGGTAGGCAGCGGCCCTGTATAGGTCCATGAGCGACAGCAACACTTACCATCAGGTGTACTATTTGCTCGTTTGCCACCGTTCGCAATAATAAAAAAAAAAAAAAAATAAACAAACAAACTTACTTTCGCATTTATAATATTACTAAGGATTTAACAAGTCACAGATTATTTAAATAGTCAAAAGTAAATAGCTCTATTAGTACTAGACTCTATTAGATACGCAATTATCATCTTGTACCAAATAAGTCCTATTGACTCGGTGCTCCTCCTGAGAGGGAAATTTGACCTACTATACCAAGCTTATCAAACGTGTTGGTATTTATTTTTTTATGGGTGGGCTATGGTAATGTGACTTGTCGTCAGTGGTCGGCCCGACGGAATACCCTTTCGGGTAACCTCACCTCTCGACGTACTGGGACGTCGGTCGCCGTCGCGCGGTCAGCCTCTCTGCGGGTGACGGACAATTCCCCGGTCCGATCACCCGCGGCCTCGGCTAGGGCGGCATTAGGCGCAGATACTCGCGCCTGCGCCGCACGAGTCACCGGCGGCGGAACGTCTCGCCGAATAGGATCTCGCACTCGCACACGATCCGCCGCCTCCTTCGTGAGATTACGGCCTCACAGAAGGCGGCGACCGCGTCCCAGTTCCTGACGCTGACGAGCATCTCTCTGGCGATGGTCGGCAGCGCCAGGTCGGCACCGATAATTGCGACGAGTTCACGGCGATCTCCCTCCCATGCAGCACACTCCTCGAGCGTGTACTGAGACGTGTTGGTATAGGGTTTTATTTCGAGTGTTCCTTTTGAATAGATATTATATGCCCTAGTCATCTTTTATGTTACCCAGAGCTTACTCTGAGCGGTGGTAAATTGTATTTTATAGCCGATGGTGAGAAACGGGCAAGCAGCACACCTGATGGTAAGTGATTCTGTCGCACATGGACCTTTGCAATACCAGGGGCACAGCCAGGCCGTTGGCTACCATGAAGAAAATACATTTCTTAAACCTCGTTTAAAGACTGGCATGTCCTAGCGCTCGGGAAACACAGCAGCAGGTAGTTCATTCCAGAGCTTGCACGTACGTGGGAGAAATGATTGCTGGAAACGTACAGTTGAAGACCATAACGTTTCCAGGTGAAATGGATGAACCCTGCTACGATGTCGAGTGGTATATTAGTAAAATGGTGACGATGGTACACAATTAAACAGTTGCACTTACTTGATTTAGTCAATTTCAAATTTCTTCTGTTCAATGTGAACTTGGATGTGTTTGTACTAATATCACTTGTTAATTCTGTATCAGGGATGCTGTCATCTGATCTGATATCACTCTCTATCTTAACATCGGCATTACTTAACATCAATACATCTCTATGTTCTATTGTTTGTTTGTTTATCTCTGTTTTAATATTATCATCTACATTTATTTCAACTGTCTTGTTGTTTGTTTCATCATTAGCGTTTAGTTTATCACTTGTTATATCATCATCATCATCAATACATTCACATTTAACTGCAGTTGTCTGTTCTGTGATTACTTCATCATCAATAACTTCAGCTTCACTATCTGCAAATGGAATCATTTTTTATCTTTATACATATAAAACTAGCAACCCGCCCTCGCTTCGCTTTTAGTCGTTTTACCCGCGTAGTTCCCGTTCCCGTGGGAATACCGGGATAAAATATAGCCTAGTTTACGCCCTGACATTATAGCTTTCCATTGTCATCCGTACCCAAAGGGTTAAAACGGGACCCTATTAGTAAGACTTTGCTGTCTGTCCTCCCGTCTGTATGTCACCAGGCTGTATCTCAAGAACCGCAATAGATAGATAGTTGTAATTCTCACAAATTATGTATTTCTGTTGCCGCTATAACAAATACTAAAAATTAAATAAGTATTTAAGGGGTCCCCCTTACAAAAAACGCAATTATTTTCCCTATTTTTATAGATAATGGTACGAAACCTTTCGTGCGCGACTCCGATTCGCACTTAACAGGGTTTTTTTTATGACAGCCTTTTTTGTGATAGGCTATGGTCTAGACACGCCTTGCCTAATCTATCCGGAGTAGCGTGCGGCCCCATAACCCACCGTATTCCCATTCCGTCACCATTGGGACGACTGTTAGTACCGGTTCCTTGATATCAGTGGGCGGCCCGGGAGATTAACTGTCTAGCTATCGCGGTTTTTGAGATACAGCCTGGTGAAAGACAGACGTACGGACAGACAACGAAGTCTTAGTAAATAGGTTTTAACCCTTTGGATACGGTACCCTAAAAAGACGTATCAATATAAACACAATGTGGCAGTATTGCTGGTTCGATTCTCGCGTATTACAGAAATTTGTGTGCTCTAACTAATACAAAATACAGCACACAAATTTCAATGTAATGTTGTGTCAGTTAATTATATGTTTTTAAAGTCACACACACAATACAAGGATTATTTACTTACAAGGAGACCCTCAGACGTGTGGGTCGGGGATTTCCATGATTTTTGGTGGGGTGGTAGTGGTGGCCCGAGGGTATCACAACTACCAGATATTAGGGTCAACTGAGCCCTCATTAAAAAGATTTTAAGCGTCAAAGTTGGATGTAATTTACTTGTAGGTACTAGAGAAATTCGCATTTTAATCGCCAGCTAGTGGTAGCCTCGTGATAACGTGCTCGCCTGCGGGATCCATGGTCTCGGGTTCGAGACCCGACAACTTATTTTTTTTAAATTATCACAATATTGTGTAAAATTTGTTTTTTTTTTTCATAATTTTACGCTGAATTATAAATTATTTTGCTTTTTGCTTTTCACGATCTCCTCCCTTTCTCTCTCTCTCCCATTTATCAACTCTTCAATATGAAAATTAGGGCGTTAGGGAACGAAAATAAATAATTATAAAATTGTGGAAAAATCAATATTTATATTTATGGTATAAATGTATATTTTTATTATCCTTACAAATATTTTAAATGGAATGCCTCGTAAAAGCACACAAAACACAGACATTGTCTGCACCGGCTACATTTTATCAACATTTTGTTTCCACATTCTCTGTGACTGTAGATGATCACCTAGGAAACATACATTGTGACGTCCATAAACCTTTGACAGACCCTTTTCGGTTCCTAACGGTTAACGAGCGCTGCGGGCATACCCTTCGAGAAAGAGCGGAAAAACCAGATCGTGAAAATAAGGATAATTTATAATTCTGCATAGAATTATGAAAAATACTAATTTTACACAATATTATAATTTAAAAAAAAAAGTTGTCGAGTCTCGAACCCGAGACCATAGATTCCGCAGGCAAGCACGTTACCACGAAGCTACCGTTAGCTGGCGATTCGAGTGCGAATTTCTCTAGAGTAAATTACCCATCCAACTTTGACCCTTAAAATCTTTTTAACGAGGGCCCAGTTGACCCTAATATCTGGTAGTTGTGATACCCTTGGACCCCCTCTACCACCCCACCAAAAATCATGGAAATTCGCGACCCATACGTCTGAGGGTCGCAGGGTTGTTGATTTAAAAAAAAAAGAGCGTGTGTTCAAAGTACGCATGGCAGAAGTGAAACTTCTTTATCCTTCATCCTTTCTCATCCTTTGTCTCATTCTCTCGCCGGATGAATCCTTTACATTTACGCGTTTATGTCTCTATGGACTCGCTTTTTTGTTTCATCGAGTTAGAAATCACAACGATTCTAATGAAGTTTCACTTCAAAAATCCAATGGAATAAATGGACTAGTCAATCAAAGGCTTTGCTGAAATCTTTTTAATTTAGAAGTGGACATGAGATAATCGTTCCCCAAACGAGCAAACAGTACACCTGATGGTAAGTGTTGTTGCCGCTCATGGACCTTTGCTAGGCCGCTGCCTACCGTGAAGAAAGTGAAGGGAGTATGAATGGGTGCAATGAGTTTAATAATAGAGACTTGTTACCTTCAACATTTTCCAATTTGACATGGACATCACATTTTATTTCCACAGTTTTTATAGTTACATCGGAGAGCTCCTGAGTAGCAGGTTGGTATTCCATATTTATCAGCGGATGTTGTATTTTACAGAAACGCTGTAATAATGTTGGTTTTATCTGTAATAAAAAAAAAGTCGCTTTATTTTTTAACTTCAGTTAACCTTATAATCATCGGTAGACCTATCTTTTGGTTCTTAACAGCAAAGACACCTAAATTAAAGAAATATGAGATTAGTATGCGAAGAAAGAAATGGCACAAATACGACGGACTGCGATATTGCGGCAGTGAAATAGTGCTTAAAATGCTGCCAATTGTAACAATATTTGTGCTGGCATGGCTGAATTGCCTGTCACCGTCAACTGCTAGAAATTAAATTATGATAAATATTATTTACAACATAAGTTTAAGGATAAATGTGTAATAATAAACTGAAAATATTTCCGTTTAAGTAAAAAATAAAGAAAAAAAAAGGAAAAAAAAATAGATTATACTCGTTCCAACCATTTATTTTACTTTTGACACATGCTTTAGGACGTAACTGTTTCATTATACGCAATTATTAACTTTGAAACGAGTGAACAGAGAAATATATAAACTGCCCAATAATATTTATATATCTTAATTAATACCCACTAAATACATTAATATGCCGTAAATAGCTCTATTCATAAAATTTAAGTGATAATTCATTTCCGTTATAAAAAAAGTTACGTTCTATCGCATCTAGTGACAGGATCAAAAGTATTCGGTGCAAACTAATGAATCGCAAATAATCGATTACACTTATTTGCAGTTAAGTCAGCTGACAACTGAGTTTTGAATTGTTGTAATAGACGACACGTTAAAATTGTATCAGGGAGATATAAAAATCTTCTCATCATACCTATAACATGAAATAAAACAACCAAAATATTTTAATATTATTTTATTATAACGAATCGTCGGATTCTTCATACGAACTCGAATCGCCGCTTGAATCATCTGCAGTGTTTATTATTAACTCTTGTGTAGGTATGTTGTCAAATTCAATTTCCCGATCCCAATCAGAGAATATTATATTTTTTGTCTTGTTGACGACACTCGCCAAGTTTTCAGGCGTCACACTAGCACATGCGTTTTTTAAAAGTTCAAGCATTTTATTTGCTGTGAAAGGAGTTGTATTGTTTCTTGCGGCGTGTCCTTTGACTTGTGCCCAGATCATTTCAATTGGATTATATTGACAGTGGTACGGAGGAATTCTGATTACAACATGCCCATATTCTGCTGCCATTTCGTCGATGACATATCGATTTGGCTGCTTTTTACTTTTTAATATTTTAAGTAATTCTACTTTTAGTAGGGATTCGTCCACATCTTCCCCATTATGACGAAGCCAGTTTATAATCTCGTGTTTTTTGTTGGCCTGTGTTGGCATTTTATTAATTTGGTGAGAGTGATAGGGTGCATTATCAATAAATATTGTTGATGGCTCTTCAAGTGATGTAAGCATTTCTCTGAACCACTTTTCATACACGTCCGCATTCATCTCCTCATGATAGTCTCCTGTTTTTTTTTATTTGAACGCTAACAGAGCGTCTGGTACAAATCCCTTTGTAGTTCCCGCATGGCAAATGATGAGGCGTTCACCTTTCCCCATTGGCACTGCAGAAGTAGAAGCAGCAGTATCGTCAATCCAACCTTTTGGTATGGAATGATTGGCATTGAGCCAAGTTTCATCTGTGAAAACGACATTCGACCAGTCTTCTATTTTCTTCGCTTGTCTTAAAAATTCACAGCGAGACAAGGCTATATCACGACGTTCCATTAAAATTTTTCTTTTGTCGGATTTCTTATACAAGAACCCGATTTGGTGCAGCACCTTTGACAAAGAAGATTTTTGACCACGAAACAAGCCACAATTTCGTAGAGACGCTACTAATTTTTTCAAAGTAGGAATCTCTTTGCTTGTGTAATAATTGTATATATGACGACGAATAGCATCAGTATCAAAACTGTCAATTGCTGTCACTTTACGGGGCTGACGTTTTTTCTTAGGCGTAGATAGCTTGTTCTGTTCAATACCACTACTACCATAGGCTTCTTTAGTGATTTTAGCCACCGTTGGAGCACTAATACCTAATGCTGCTGCAACACGGTCTCTAACTTGGGTTACTGGTATAAGGAATCCGCCATTGCGGCGTAGATACCAGGGGTGACCAACTTCAAGAGACCCAAGATCTACAGTTTACTGACAAAATCCGGGGCGATCTACCAATTACATACTTCTTGGAATCTTCACAATTGCAATTGATGCTTGCGCTAGTTCGTGATTACGATACGCAGTCTGTTCTACGTATATACAGTATGACTGGTAAAAGATTGTACATATTCAAGGAAACGATAGATAATGGCCACATGTAACTAATAAAAGTATAAAAAGAAGATAATATTAATTAACTACATAGTAAACATCAACAATATTAGTGTTACAAGACTTCCAAAAATATTGTCACCCTTTTTTTTTTTTTTGTGGGTGGGCTGCGGTCGGCGCGCCTCCGCGCCACTCCGTCCGGGGCGACAGAGGGGCTTAAGCACGCAACTCCCGCAACCCACCCGAAAACCACCTCGCCTTCGTCGTTGGGCCGACCACCGGAGCAGGTTTACTTGTCGTCAGTGGTCGGCCCGACGGAATACCCCCTATGTGGGGTACCCTCCCATCGACCGACGTCCCCCCCTCGGGGAGGACGTCGGTCTTTCCTCACGCGGTCGGCCTCTCGGCGGGTGACGGACTAATCCCCGGTCAGGTCACCCGCGGCCTCGGCTAGGGCGGCATGAGACGCAGGTAGTTGCGCCGTCGCCGGCCCAGTCGCCGGCGGCGGATCTCCTCATCGAGGCTGCGCTCCACGCGCAGACGATCCGCCGCCTCCTTCTGCGAGATCACTGTCTCGCAGAAGGCTGCGACCGCGTCCCAATTCCCGACGCTGTCGACCATCGCCCTAGCGATGGCCGGCAACGTCAGGTCGGCACCGATGATTGCGACGAGTTCACGGCGCTGCGTGGCCCAAGCCGCGCAGTCCTCGAGCGTATGCTGCGCCGTGTCCTCGTCGCAATCGCAGTGGTGGCAGGACGGTGTACTCTCCCTCCTTACGACCTTGTGCAGGTATTTGGCGAAGCTCCCATGCCCCGTCAACACCTGCACTAGTCGGAAGGAGAGCACCCGTGCCGCCTTTCCAACCATTGTCACCCTACTGGCGATACACCGATACCGAAATCGAGTAACAGTTTTGTTAGCACTGTTGTCAAGATTTTGGATATTTATTACTAGAATTACTTAAACTAGGTGTAAGAATAATGTCATAAAACACTAAAGTTATTTGCAGATTCATAGCTCTTACCAATCCTGAGATAAAGTTATTTGTTTCTAATCAAAACAATAGGTTTGCCAGCGTACGTTGACCTGTCTGCGGCCCGCGACGAAAAAAAATACCTACTGGGTCGAGTCACATAGGTAGAATATTTACCTAAAATGTAACTAGTTCAATGCGCGAACTGTTTAGTACCTACAATTGCTGACGTACGTTGACCTATCCCATATGTCTATAACTAAATATTTTTATAAGATAATTAGTTCAAAATTTAAGTACCAATTTTTTTTATATATTCGGTATCAGAATCGAGTACTGAATACCCTCCTTCAATATGTACAATCTTTTACCAGTCACCCTGTATATTTTTTGCCTTACCACGATCGACTGGACTAATAGTCGCGATCGACCGGCTGATACCGGCCATCCCTGATATACACTATAGGTGCGGCGAGAGAGATAGCGCACAACATCGTGTCGCTCTGTCTCACTCACACACTACTGTGTATAGACTACGTATGTACGTCATCTTAATATACAGGCTGTATCAGGTTATGGGGCAACTGGTCAAATGGGAGTTAGGCAATAGTGGTAGGACCCCATAAAAAAAAATTTGAAGGAAAAATAACGATTCGTTAAGGAATTAGAGACGTGTAAAGTTTTAAATTTTGTCGTCGCTTTTTCGTGTAAATCTGATTGAAATGTATAAAGTCAATGATACTTACTTAATACGCAATATATTCATACTTTGTTAAATGTTCATTAGAAATTGAATAAATCAATAATTACATTCACATAAACAAAACAAACTTCGCTTTAAAACAGCTGATCGGCCTATGACCGTTGACCACTCGCCGCTCGTAGGTACAAACCTACACTGTCATTGAAACGTTTGCGCAATTCTAGGTATGAATGAATGAATGAATTTATACTGTCGAAGCTTAACATGCCTACATGTATTCTGTCTGTACATGCCTACATAATACGTAACATTTAAGGCATAGACTCTTCGACACATTTTTTTTAAATCACTATAACTTTTATGTTATATTGTTTTTGTGTAATGTACATTTTAATTACAATCTATGACCGTTAAACTACAACATACTCTAACAGTTGTCCCATAACCTGATACAACCTGTATATAAATTACGTGTCACGTTGTTTGTCCACGATGGACTCCTAAACTACTTAACCGATTTTAATCAAATTTGCACACCGTGTGCAGTTTGATCCAACTTCAAAGATAGGATAGCTTACATCTTAATTTATAGTCGCAATATTATTTTATTGCAAATTATTTGTCTACTAGCAACCCGCCTTCGCTTCGCTTCGGTTATAGGTTATAGTCGTTTTACCCGCGTAGTTCCCGTTCCCGTGGGAATACCGGGATAAAATATAGCCTAGTTTACGCCCTGATATTATAGCTTTTCATTGGTGAAAGAATTTTTGAAATCGGTCCAGCCGATTTGAAGATTACCCAGAACAAACAGACAGACAGACAAAAATTTTTTAATTGCTATTTTAGGCATAGGTGTCGTGCAAATAACCGTGTGAGCATGAAAAAAGCCTATTATTTTGACATTACAAACAGACACTCCAATTTTATTTATTGGTATAGATTATTTGACATTCACAATTATCTGTTAACTCCGAACGATTTTAACAGATGGCGACATCTGTTGACTAGATTGGATAAGTAATTAATAGACGGCGCTGCTATGTCAAACCTACAAACGTGTCATATACGATTTTACGATTTTAACAGATGGCGACATCTGTTGACTAGATTGGATAAGTAATTAATAGACGGCGCTGCTATGTCAAACCTACAAACGTGTCATATACGATTTTACGATTTTAACAGATGGCGACATCTGTTGACTAGATTGGATAAGTAATTAATAGACGGCGCTGCTATGTCAAACCTACAAACGTGTCATATACGATTTTACGATTTTAACAGATGGCGACATCTGTTGACTGGATTGGATAAGTAATTAATAGACGGCGCTGCTATGTCAAACCTACAAACGTGTCATATACGATTTTACGATTTTAACAGATGGCGACATCTGTTGACTGGATTGGATAAGTAATTAATAGACGGCGCTGCTATGTCAAACCTACAAACGTGTCATATACGATTTTACGATTTTAACAGATGGCGACATCTGTTGACTGGATTGGATAAGTAATTAATAGACGGCGCTGCTATGTCAAACCTACAAACGTGTCATATACGATTTTACGATTTTAACAGATGGCGACATCTGTTGACTGGATTGGATAAGTAATTAATAGACGGCGCTGCTATGTCAAACCTACAAACGTGTCATATACGATTTTACGATTTTAACAGATGGCGACATCTGTTGACTGGATTGGATAAGTAATTAATAGACGGCGCTGCTATGTCAAACCTACAAACGTGTCATATACGATTTTACGATTTTAACAGATGGCGACATCTGTTGACTGGATTGGATAAGTAATTAATAGACGGCGCTGCTATGTCAAACCTACAAACGTGTCATATACGATTTTACGATTTTAACAGATGGCGACATCTGTTGACTGGATTGGATAAGTAATTAATAGACGACGCTGCTATGTCAAACCTACAAACGTGTCATATACGATTTTACGATTTTAACAGATGGCGACATCTGTTGACTAGATTGGATAAGTAATTAATAGACGGCGCTGCTATGTCAAACCTACAAACGTGTCATATACGATTTTACGATTTTAACAGATGGCGACATCTGTTGACTGGATTGGATAAGTAATTAATAGACGACGCTGCTATGTCAAACCTACAAACGTGTCATATACGATTTTACGATTTTAACAGATGGCGACATCTGTTGACTAGATTGGATAAGTAATTAATAGACGGCGCTGCTATGTCAAACCTACAAACGTGTCATATACGATTTTACGATTTTAACAGATGGCGACATCTGTTGACTGGATTGGATAAGTAATTAATAGACGGCGCTGCTATGTCAAACCTACAAACGTGTCATATACGATTTTACGATTTTAACAGATGGCGACATCTGTTGACTGGATTGGATAAGTAATTAATAGACGACGCTGCTATGTCAAACCTACAAACGTGTCATATACGATTTTACGATTTTAACAGATGGCGACATCTGTTGACTGGATTGGATAAGTAATTAATAGACGGCGCTGCTATGTCAAACCTACAAACGTGTCATATACGATTTTACGATTTTAACAGATGGCGACATCTGTTGACTGGATTGGATAAGTAATTAATAGACGGCGCTGCTATGTCAAACCTACAAACGTGTCATATACGATTTTACGATTTTAACAGATGGCGACATCTGTTGACTGGATTGGATAAGTAATTAATAGACGACGCTGCTATGTCAAACCTACAAACGTGTCATATACGATTTTACGATTTTAACAGATGGCGACATCTGTTGACTAGATTGGATAAGTAATTAATAGACGGCGCTGCTATGTCAAACCTACAAACGTGTCATATACGATTTTACGATTTTAACAGATGGCGACATCTGTTGACTAGATTGGATAAGTAATTAATAGACGGCGCTGCTATGTCAAACCTACAAACGTGTCATATACGATTTTACGATTTTAACAGATGGCGACATCTGTTGACTGGATTGGATAAGTAATTAATAGACGACGCTGCTATGTCAAACCTACAAACGTGTCATATACGATTTTACGATTTTAACAGATGGCGACATCTGTTGACTAGATTGGATAAGTAATTAATAGACGGCGCTGCTATGTCAAACCTACAAACGTGTCATATACGATTTTACGATTTTAACAGATGGCGACATCTGTTGACTAGATTGGATAAGTAATTAATAGACGGCGCTGCTATGTCAAACCTACAAACGTGTCATATACGATTTTACGATTTTAACAGATGGCGACATCTGTTGACTAGATTGGATAAGTAATTAATAGACGGCGCTGCTATGTCAAACCTACAAACGTGTCATATACGATTTTACGATTTTAACAGATGGCGACATCTGTTGACTAGATTGGATAAGTAATTAATAGACGGCGCTGCTATGTCAAACCTACAAACGTGTCATATACGATTTTACGATTTTAACAGATGGCGACATCTGTTGACTAGATTGGATAAGTAATTAATAGACGGCGCTGCTATGTCAAACCTACAAACGTGTCATATACGATTTTACGATTTTAACAGATGGCGACATCTGTTGACTGGATTGGATAAGTAATTAATAGACGGCGCTGCTATGTCAAACCTACAAACGTGTCATATACGATTTTACGATTTTAACAGATGGCGACATCTGTTGACTAGATTGGATAAGTAATTAATAGACGGCGCTGCTATGTCAAACCTACAAACGTGTCATATACGATTTTACGATTTTAACAGATGGCGACATCTGTTGACTAGATTGGATAAGTAATTAATAGACGGCGCTGCTATGTCAAACCTACAAACGTGTCATATACGATTTTACGATTTTAACAGATGGCGACATCTGTTGACTAGATTGGATAAGTAATTAATAGACGGCGCTGCTATGTCAAACCTACAAACGTGTCATATACGATTTTACGATTTTAACAGATGGCGACATCTGTTGACTGGATTGGATAAGTAATTAATAGACGGCGCTGCTATGTCAAACCTACAAACGTGTCATATACGATTTTACGATTTTAACAGATGGCGACATCTGTTGACTAGATTGGATAAGTAATTAATAGACGGCGCTGCTATGTCAAACCTACAAACGTGTCATATACGATTTTACGATTTTAACAGATGGCGACATCTGTTGACTGGATTGGATAAGTAATTAATAGACGGCGCTGCTATGTCAAACCTACAAACGTGTCATATACGATTTTACGATTTTAACAGATGGCGACATCTGTTGACTGGATTGGATAAGTAATTAATAGACGGCGCTGCTATGTCAAACCTACAAACGTGTCATATACGATTTTACGATTTTAACAGATGGCGACATCTGTTGACTGGATTGGATAAGTAATTAATAGACGGCGCTGCTATGTCAAACCTACAAACGTGTCATATACGATTTTACGATTTTAACAGATGGCGACATCTGTTGACTGGATTGGATAAGTAATTAATAGACGGCGCTGCTATGTCAAACCTACAAACGTGTCATATACGATTTTACGATTTTAACAGATGGCGACATCTGTTGACTGGATTGGATAAGTAATTAATAGACGGCGCTGCTATGTCAAACCTACAAACGTGTCATATACGATTTTACGATTTTAACAGATGGCTACATCTGTTGACTAGATTGGATAAGTAATTAATAGACGGCGCTGCTATGTCAAACCTACAAACGTGTCATATACGATTTTACGATTTTAACAGATGGCGACATCTGTTGACTGGATTGGATAAGTAATTAATAGACGACGCTGCTATGTCAAACCTACAAACGTGTCATATACGATTTTACGATTTTAACAGATGGCGACATCTGTTGACTGGATTGGATAAGTAATTAATAGACGACGCTGCTATGTCAAACCTACAAACGTGTCATATACGATTTTACGATTTTAACAGATGGCGACATCTGTTGACTAGATTGGATAAGTAATTAATAGACGGCGCTGCTATGTCAAACCTACAAACGTGTCATATACGATTTTACGATTTTAACAGATGGCGACATCTGTTGACTGGATTGGATAAG
The DNA here is from genome assembly GCA_032191425.1 of Lymantria dispar. Taxonomy (NCBI): domain Eukaryota; kingdom Metazoa; phylum Arthropoda; class Insecta; order Lepidoptera; family Erebidae; genus Lymantria; species Lymantria dispar. The sequence goes on from CM063467.1 coordinate 13,936,005, forward strand.
TAATTAATAGACGGCGCTGCTATGTCAAACCTACAAACGTGTCATATACGATTTTACGATTTTAACAGATGGCGACATCTGTTGACTGGATTGGATAAGTAATTAATAGACGACGCTGCTATGTCAAACCTACAAACGTGTCATATACGATTTTACGATTTTAACAGATGGCGACATCTGTTGACTAGATTGGATAAGTAATTAATAGACGACGCTGCTATGTCAAACCTACAAACGTGTCATATACGATTTTACGATTTTAACAGATGGCGACATCTGTTGACTGGATTGGATAAGTAATTAATAGACGGCGCTGCTATGTCAAACCTACAAACGTGTCATATACGATTTTACGATTTTAACAGATGGCGACATCTGTTGACTGGATTGGATAAGTAATTAATAGACGACGCTGCTATGTCAAACCTACAAACGTGTCATATACGATTTTACGATTTTAACAGATGGCGACATCTGTTGACTGGATTGGATAAGTAATTAATAGACGACGCTGCTATGTCAAACCTACAAACGTGTCATATACGATTTTACGATTTTAACAGATGGCGACATCTGTTGACTGGATTGGATAAGTAATTAATAGACGACGCTGCTATGTCAAACCTACAAACGTGTCATATACGATTTTACGATTTTAACAGATGGCGACATCTGTTGACTGGATTGGATAAGTAATTAATAGACGGCGCTGCTATGTCAAACCTACAAACGTGTCATATACGATTTTACGATTTTAACAGATGGCGACATCTGTTGACTGGATTGGATAAGTAATTAATAGACGGCGCTGCTATGTCAAACCTACAAACGTGTCATATACGATTTTACGATTTTAACAGATGGCGACATCTGTTGACTGGATTGGATAAGTAATTAATAGACGACGCTGCTATGTCAAACCTACAAACGTGTCATATACGATTTTACGATTTTAACAGATGGCGACATCTGTTGACTGGATTGGATAAGTAATTAATAGACGACGCTGCTATGTCAAACCTACAAACGTGTCATATACGATTTTACGATTTTAACAGATGGCGACATCTGTTGACTGGATTGGATAAGTAATTAATAGACGACGCTGCTATGTCAAACCTACAAACGTGTCATATACGATTTTACGATTTTAACAGATGGCGACATCTGTTGACTGGATTGGATAAGTAATTAATAGACGACGCTGCTATGTCAAACCTACAAACGTGTCATATACGATTTTACGATTTTAACAGATGGCGACATCTGTTGACTAGATTGGATAAGTAATTAATAGACGGCGCTGCTATGTCAAACCTACAAACGTGTCATATACGATTTTACGATTTTAACAGATGGCGACATCTGTTGACTGGATTGGATAAGTAATTAATAGACGACGCTGCTATGTCAAACCTACAAACGTGTCATATACGATTTTACGATTTTAACAGATGGCGACATCTGTTGACTGGATTGGATAAGTAATTAATAGACGACGCTGCTATGTCAAACCTACAAACGTGTCATATACGATTTTACGATTTTAACAGATGGCGACATCTGTTGACTGGATTGGATAAGTAATTAATAGACGACGCTGCTATGTCAAACCTACAAACGTGTCATATACGATTTTACGATTTTAACAGATGGCGACATCTGTTGACTGGATTGGATAAGTAATTAATAGACGGCGCTGCTATGTCAAACCTACAAACGTGTCATATACGATTTTACGATTTTAACAGATGGCGACATCTGTTGACTGGATTGGATAAGTAATTAATAGACGGCGCTGCTATGTCAAACCTACAAACGTGTCATATACGATTTTACGATTTTAACAGATGGCGACATCTGTTGACTGGATTGGATAAGTAATTAATAGACGGCGCTGCTATGTCAAACCTACAAACGTGTCATATACGATTTTACGATTTTAACAGATGGCGACATCTGTTGACTAGATTGGATAAGTAATTAATAGACGGCGCTGCTATGTCAAACCTACAAACGTGTCATATACGATTTTACGATTTTAACAGATGGCGACATCTGTTGACTGGATTGGATAAGTAATTAATAGACGACGCTGCTATGTCAAACCTACAAACGTGTCATATACGATTTTACGATTTTAACAGATGGCGACATCTGTTGACTAGATTGGATAAGTAATTAATAGACGGCGCTGCTATGTCAAACCTACAAACGTGTCATATACGATTTTACGATTTTAACAGATGGCGACATCTGTTGACTAGATTGGATAAGTAATTAATAGACGACGCTGCTATGTCAAACCTACAAACGTGTCATATACGATTTTACGATTTTAACAGATGGCGACATCTGTTGACTGGATTGGATAAGTAATTAATAGACGACGCTGCTATGTCAAACCTACAAACGTGTCATATACGATTTTACGATTTTAACAGATGGCGACATCTGTTGACTGGATTGGATAAGTAATTAATAGACGACGCTGCTATGTCAAACCTACAAACGTGTCATATACGATTTTACGATTTTAACAGATGGCGACATCTGTTGACTGGATTGGATAAGTAATTAATAGACGACGCTGCTATGTCAAACCTACAAACGTGTCATATACGATTTTACGATTTTAACAGATGGCGACATCTGTTGACTGGATTGGATAAGTAATTAATAGACGGCGCTGCTATGTCAAACCTACAAACGTGTCATATACGATTTTACGATTTTAACAGATGGCGACATCTGTTGACTGGATTGGATAAGTAATTAATAGAAGGCGCTGCTATGTCAAACCTACAAACGTGTCATATACGATTTTACGATTTTAACAGATGGCGACATCTGTTGACTAGATTGGATAAGTAATTAATAGACGACGCTGCTATGTCAAACCTACAAACGTGTCATATACGATTTTACGATTTTAACAGATGGCGACATCTGTTGACTGGATTGGATAAGTAATTAATAGACGACGCTGCTATGTCAAACCTACAAACGTGTCATATACGATTTTACGATTTTAACAGATGGCGACATCTGTTGACTAGATTGGATAAGTAATTAATAGACGGCGCTGCTATGTCAAACCTACAAACGTGTCATATACGATTTTACGATTTTAACAGATGGCGACATCTGTTGACTGGATTGGATAAGTAATTAATAGACGACGCTGCTATGTCAAACCTAAAAACGTGTCATATACGATTTTACGATTTTAACAGATGGCGACATCTGTTGACTGGATTGGATAAGTAATTAATAGACGACGCTGCTATGTCAAACCTACAAACGTGTCATATACGATTTTACGATTTTAACAGATGGCGACATCTGTTGACTGGATTGGATAAGTAATTAATAGACGGCGCTGCTATGTCAAACCTACAAACGTGTCATATACGATTTTACGATTTTAACAGATGGCGACATCTGTTGACTGGATTGGATAAGTAATTAATAGACGGCGCTGCTATGTCAAACCTACAAACGTGTCATATACGATTTTACGATTTTAACAGATGGCGACATCTGTTGACTAGATTGGATAAGTAATTAATAGACGGCGCTGCTATGTCAAACCTACAAACGTGTCATATACGATTTTACGATTTTAACAGATGGCGACATCTGTTGACTAGATTGGATAAGTAATTAATAGACGACGCTGCTATGTCAAACCTACAAACGTGTCATATACGATTTTACGATTTTAACAGATGGCGACATCTGTTGACTAGATTGGATAAGTAATTAATAGACGGCGCTGCTATGTCAAACCTACAAACGTGTCATATACGATTTTACGATTTTAACAGATGGCGACATCTGTTGACTAGATTGGATAAGTAATTAATAGACGGCGCTGCTATGTCAAACCTACAAACGTGTCATATACGATTTTACGATTTTAACAGATGGCGACATCTGTTGACTAGATTGGATAAGTAATTAATAGACGGCGCTGCTATGTCAAACCTACAAACGTGTCATATACGATTTTACGATTTTAACAGATGGCGACATCTGTTGACTGGATTGGATAAGTAATTAATAGACGACGCTGCTATGTCAAACCTACAAACGTGTCATATACGATTTTACGATTTTAACAGATGGCGACATCTGTTGACTAGATTGGATAAGTAATTAATAGACGGCGCTGCTATGTCAAACCTACAAACGTGTCATATACGATTTTACGATTTTAACAGATGGCGACATCTGTTGACTAGATTGGATAAGTAATTAATAGACGGCGCTGCTATGTCAAACCTACAAACGTGTCATATACGATTTTACGATTTTAACAGATGGCGACATCTGTTGACTAGATTGGATAAGTAATTAATAGACGACGCTGCTATGTCAAACCTACAAACGTGTCATATACGATTTTACGATTTTAACAGATGGCGACATCTGTTGACTAGATTGGATAAGTAATTAATAGACGACGCTGCTATGTCAAACCTACAAACGTGTCATATACGATTTTACGATTTTAACAGATGGCGACATCTGTTGACTGGATTGGATAAGTAATTAATAGACGACGCTGCTATGTCAAACCTACAAACGTGTCATATACGATTTTACGATTTTAACAGATGGCGACATCTGTTGACTGGATTGGATAAGTAATTAATAGACGACGCTGCTATGTCAAACCTACAAACGTGTCATATACGATTTTACGATTTTAACAGATGGCGACATCTGTTGACTAGATTGGATAAGTAATTAATAGACGGCGCTGCTATGTCAAACCTACAAACGTGTCATATACGATTTTACGATTTTAACAGATGGCGACATCTGTTGACTGGATTCAGTTTGTAATTAATAGATAATGTAATATAACAAAAACATTAGCCACAGCAACGCGTGGCCGGGTCTGCTAGTATATATATATATATATATATATATATATATATATATATAGCATGGTGTAACAATCTACAACAATCAGATTTACTCTCCCATATTTCGTCATACAGCGTGACGTCGTAACGCCACGAGCCGTTTACGCCACGCCAACGATCAGGTTCACCCTCGCCTATAGATGTTTCACATCAAAATTCACCACCTCCTTTCTTTCCCATGAGTGTAGCCCACGACCAAGGATTGAAAAACGCCGTAAAACAGTATTGATATGATATGGCACATGCAAGACATGTAAAACTTAATAACAATATCCTTATAACAATAACCATTGTGGTATAGAGGATAAATTTTTTTTTATTGCCAACATTGGCAAACGAGCAAGCAGCACACCAGATGGTAAGTGATTCTGCCGCATATGGACCTTTGCAATACCAGGGGCACAACCAGGCCGTGTCCTACCGTGAAGCAAAAACCCTTCTTAAACCTCGTTTAAAGAAGGACATGTCATAGCGCTCGGAAAACACAGCAGCAGGTATTCCTTCCAGAGCTTGCATGTATGTGGGAGAAATGATCGCTGGAAACATACAGTTGAAGACCATAACGTTTCCAGGTGAAATGGATGAACCCTGCTATGATGTCCAGTGGTACGTTGGTAGAATGGTGACGGTGGTACCAAGTCAAACAGTTCCTCGGAGCACTCCCTATGAAAGAGTCGGTAGAGTACACAGAGTGACCCAAAGTCTCTCCGCTGCTCCAGCGACTCCAATCTGTCCGTAAGATTGGGATCCCCGACGATTCGAACAGACCGTCTTGACGGGGAGTCAAGTGGGTCTAGCTGATATTTGGGCGCACCTGCCCAGAGATGTGAGCAGTACTCCACATGAGGACGAACTTGTGCTTTGTATAACACAAGACGCTATCTCGGTGTGAAGTACCGCCTGGCTCTGTTCAGGACGCCCAACAATTTGCTTGCCAATTTGGCTTTCAATTGATCTCCTATTGTGGAGAAGACTTGAGCCCAGTAGTGTGACATAAATGGGCCGAGATGGTGAACTGTGTATATAGAAATTTTTCTTTTATGTATTTCTGTTGGAGACAAACAAGCAATTAACTTACCTAATGGTAAGTGATGCTATCACACATGGACTTTTGCTAAGCCACTAAGAAAGTGAAGATAGTGGGAATGCGATTTGGTGATACGGAAAGGCATCACCAAAACCCACCACATATGAACACTCTAAGAAAGTTGAGGTATAATATTTGTTAGAAGCTCTGCAATATAATAGTTTGAGTCTCAGTGCATGGTGTTGCCTAGAAAAATATTTTTTTCTAATAATATAAGTTTTTAGATTACATTGTTTTCTACAAATTGCATAATTTACAAGCTTATTCAATATAAATAAAACGTAAACTCACATAATTGTTTTTTAACATTAGAATGAGCTGCTTTTCACTCTCAAGACAGTTTGCTCTCAGCTGGTGACAGTTCCGTAGTCTGGCACGACATATGTAGCACAGCTGTAATGGTCGGCCATCTTTTGTGTCAAACTGAAAAGTATAATATATTTCTTAGAGTATCTCCATTTTTTTTTCAAACCTGCACTAAGGAAATAATATTTGTATTGTGTTGTGACTTTACAAACATATAATTAACTGACAGAACATTACATACAGACATAGAACAACTATTTGGGAATCGCACAAAGTATTGTCTTGTATCAAAGTCAAACCTACAACACTGGGATGCTGGGTGGTCAGTATTTAAAACACTACACCATCTGTACAGCATTTGGTAATGGATTAGAAATACAATCTAACACTTTCTTATTCCTTACTATGCACATGGTGACAGAGTAAGAATACAAAACAAAACTCCGTATCTTGCCTGTAGAAGATGACTAAGGGATATAATACGCATGTACATCTAGGTAAGAGAAGGAAACCTAATAAAACCTTATACCAACTTATCTGACCAGCATGTTATAGTAAAGTCAATTTCTCTGCCTTTGTGGAGGAAGCTTAAGCCCAACGGTGAGACGCATATGAGCTGAAATGATGATTTTCTTATTATCATCATTATTATACATCCTTTCAACATTCACTGATGGAAATAGATCGCCCTCATGTTTTGTCACCTAATGAGGTCCTGTGGTCACCACATTCAATGATTCCCAGCATCTTTCACCAAGTTGCCAGTCCATATGATGAGTAGGTTTTCTACACATCATCAGATATGTCACTATACAAAAAACTTTCTTCCCCAGTTATTGGTTCATCGAATGATATGGCCTAACCCTCCAGCGCCACAAACTAACACTGCAACGTGCTGATTCTTTGTCCTATATTGATTACACCAATTCTGCTGCAGAGTTTAGTGTTTTGGATTAATCTCATAGAAAAATCCCATCCATAGCACGTTGAGCGGCTTTGAGTTTAGTTGAGACCTTAGTTAGAGATGTTTCCATACCTTAAATTTTTATAGTAGGTAATCATTAATTATCGGTGTGTTGACAGAGTAAGAATACAATTCACCGCTCCCTATCTTGCCCGTGGGTGTCGTAAATGATGATTAATGGATATAATACGCATATAACATCTATGCAAGAGATAGAAAACTTGAAACAAAACCCTATACCAAGACGTTTGAACAGAGCGACATAGTTGGTCAATTTCCCTTTCGTTGTGGAGGAGACTAGAGGCCTGCAATGGGACGTATGTGAGCTGTAATGATGATAAATGTACTGTATTGATAGAAGAGTTATTGTTGCTGTGTGGTAGCGGCTTCGAATACTACCAACCCTTGCTTTGCTCGTGGGTGTCGTAAAAGACGACTAAGAGCCCCCAGATTGTCCCGGACCAACTCCATCTGGTACCATTTGGGTCAACGATTACATTCCCAAGGAAGGTTGACGTCAGGCAGGCGGCCGGTCATAAAAGTCATTGCCGAAATTTTTTGCAATATGTCAAAACAGATGACATATTGCATCGACCCCAAGTAATTGGGATAAGAGCAAGATGATGATGAATGATGGACGAGTTATAATATTGTCCTTTAAGCCATTTTATATTACTAACAAAATTCACTACACTGATGTGAGAAATTTAAGCCAATAGTCTAGACAACTTTAACGATAACTTAATGCTAAATAATAATAAAACATACATTTTATATTATAACATTAAAACCGATATCTATATTATAATATCACTTCACTTCCTCACCTTATAGCAATGCCACTAATTTGCGCAATTCCGCCAATGTACGTTATGGTAGTGTCGTAAACAGAGCAGAATATAGCGGCAATGAAAATTTAATCAGTTTATACTGCAGATAAAATTAAATAACCAGAGTGATTAATTTAATGTTAAAGTTAGATTTGGGACAATATTTAAGGTAAAACAATAGAAGATAGATAAAAGGACAGAGTTAAACTAGGATTTAGAAACAGAAATAACTATAACTTGATATTGTTCCTATTTATAAATTGAGAAAGTAATTTAAAAATATGCTGAGAGGAGAATGAAAGAAGGCAATTAAAGGAGAAAGGAAGAGGTATTTCTAGTGGGAGACAGTCATACAGGGATTAATGTAACTTAGGACAAGAATATATTATAATATTGTTACTATTGGTACTGTTAATAAATTGACGTAGTAATTTAATAATAGGCGGCGAGAAGTGCAGAACGCTAATTGAGGTATGAAAAAATTATTTTCGTCTATTTAGACTCCGCGAAGACATGCTGTGGCTGTTGCTAGTCCTCAGGATTACTTACCGGTATATCAGTCAACTTCTCGTACGTTTCTTGAAGATAAGTATTCACTACGGAATACATACGTACATCTTCAATCAGACATATTCTGCACATTGATAAATTAACCATATCTGAATTTTAGTCTGAATTAACTATGTGAATAAATGGTCAGTCATAAACTTTACGATTTATCTTATAGGTACGTAAATTAAATAACAAAAAATCGTAACAAAAATATTACTTTCAACTGTTCTAGTGATGGACTCGAACCGTTTGTTACTCGAGTGAAAACAAATTTGACTCGAGTTCGTTTGCACTCGAGTTACCGAGACAGCTCAGCGCGCCGAGTAGATGCAGTGAACGCGTATTTAATTTTGAAATAAATAAACAATATTTGAAATTGATACTTAATTATCAAAAGATAAATTTGATTTTGAAATAAATATCATTTGAAATCTAAGTTAATTTTAAATAATAGTAACTTATAATTTTTCTTATTTGAAATTGAAAGAAATTTCTATATGGCAATTTAATTTGTCGTAAGAAGTCGTTTTATTTTTCTTTGTTGATTAATGGCATAAATAAGGTAAATCCATCGGTAAGCCTACAGACGTCCACTGCTGGACATAGGCCTCCCCACGAGAAGGCCACTTGGAACGGTCCTGCGCCACTTGCATCCAACGATTCCCTGCGACTTTGAGAATGTCATCAGTCCACCAAGTGGGAGGTCGTCCTACGCTGCGCCATCTGATTCGTGGTCACCACTCAAGAACCTTTCTTCCCCAAAGGTTGTCGGTTTGACGAGCGATGTGGCCTGCCCATTACTATTTCAACGTGCTAATTCTGTGGGCTATGGTGGTTACACCCGTTCTTCCACGGATTTCCATGTTTCGGATTTTATCACGTAGAGAAATACCAAGCATAGCCCTCTCCATAGCACGCTGAGTGACTTTGAGCTTTTTTATGAGGCCAACATTTAGGGACCACGTTTCAGTGCCGTAAGTCATCGATGGTAACATACACTGGTCATAAACCTTTGTTTTCACACTCTGCGGCATATTGGACGAGAAGATCCTCTTAAATTTCCCGAACGTTGCCCAGCTGAGTTGGATTCGTCGGCTGAGTTCTTTCTCGAAATCGGATCTACCTAACTGGACTGCTTGTCCTTGGTAAACATAGTGATCGACAACTTCGAGAAACACATTCCCAACTAGGACCGGTACAGGAATGAGATGGGCATTAGACATGACTTTCGTCTTGTCCATGTTCATTTGTAGACCCACTAGTTGAGAAACCTTGCTGAGATCATTGAGTCTGCCATGACTATGCATGATAAGGTAAATAATATTTTGTATTTTATTTCATTATTCATCATCATTACCAAATATTATTAATTTAATAAAATAACTTAAAATTTTCTTAATCTAATTTAATCTAATAGAAACTCCGCCTTTAGTCATAAATTTTTACTCGAGTTGTATAGTCAGATAACCAGATGCCAGATAACATGGCAAAAGACGACTTTCACCTACCTTCACCACGATATCTTAAAATGCAAAAAAAATCTATCGCTTACCATACAAATCTATCAAAAAGTTGTATCGCAATATTATATTGGTACAAGCCTATAAGGGAGCAAAATTACAAACAGCACAACCCAAAATTTTACGAAATCTAGGCAAATTACCATAGAAAATTTATGTTTTTAATATCTTATAATCACGTATTTGATTATTTTAAAATACCAAATTAACCTCCAACTGGCGGTTTCATCAATTTATAAATAATATCATTGATAAGAATGGCAAATTACTTTCAAATGTTTGAAAAACAAAAGGTTTTTAAGTAACATTAAAATTACAGTACCAAGAACATTTACATAAATTCAATATAATATAGATCCTATAATTAAATAGGTACGTAATTAGCTTCAAAGAATTATGTAACCCCCAAGAAATGTCAAGTTTTAAGTTATGACACATTTCTTTCCACTCATTTTACCGTCAGGTGTAATAAACCTAAAGGATCGCACAAGTAGATGCAAAATTTTAGGTTATCCTATAATCTTTTCTTAACTGATTTTAGAATCAGGTGTATGAGATCAGTGGCGTGGTGTGGCCCAGTCGCCATTTTGTTTGACATTCCGTGTGGAGCACGTAAAAAATATTGAAAAAAGAAATGAGGGGCCTCGATGACATTATAAACCGAAAGATCGATGCATTCATAACTCATGTATCAGAAAACAGTGATAGTAATAGTAGTGGAAGTGAGAGTTCAGAAGTATAGATTTTTGTAGTCATAAATAAATTATTTTAGTATATTATTTTACCTCACTTTACGTATTTAACAAAAAGTTAGGCTTAAGATAGGTTAGCTATCAGTTTCATGCTAGGGCAGTAGTAAGGAAGGTAACGTGTATGTATGTTTTATTATTGCACGTGTAGGTGTCTCATAATATCTTAATTAAAATTCTAAACAAATTACAAGTAGACATAAATGTTTATAACCTCTGTACTGTCTAGCCGATTGGCACCACGGTATTTAAACGATAAGACGATTTGTATGGAAAGGGAAAATTAGCGATAAATTACTTGGATTTAATGATTCGTGGTGAAGGTCGCCAAATGACCTCTTTTGCCATGCAATTTAAGAAACACTATAAGGAGTATAAGTAGTTTTTTCGAGTAACTCGAATACAAGTCGAGTAACTTCGTACTCGAGTCGAGCTCGAGTCAGAAAACCCTACTCGAGTCACATCACTATTCTGTTCACCATAGATATTTTTTTGGTTCTGTTCGTCCATCTGGACAGGCAAAGGGGTCAAAAGCCCATACAGCCAAGTCTTCATTTTTATTTTTCTATTCTTCACGTTACACAGCTTGTTCAAAGTCAAGCTAAGTCTTTATATCATCTTCATCTTCAAACATAAATAGTACAATTTCACATAAAAGTAGTAATTCGTGTTCTTCATGTTTCATTTTCTTCATATATAGGTTCGCATGAAAGGCCGAAGCCAAGTCTTTTATTGATAATATCATTCTTGTTCCAATGAAGATCAAGCTTAGCCCGGGGTTTAATAATAAACTTTTATGATATAATACTAAAATATATATCTCATATACGTTATAAGAAATATATTATACATGAATTATAAGTAATAATGATGAATATTAGTTGAATATAATTATAAGATAATATGAAACTAATTTAAGATATATATCAACTACAAATATAATATTTACATTTATACATTAAAATTTACATTATAAACACAAGTCCAATAATAATTTATGGACGAATATGTTTTAAGTCTGTGTAAGGGATTGTGTCAAAAGCATGGAAGTAATAAGTACTCCGTACGTAGTACCTACTTATTAGTTCCATGGTCAAAAGCCAAGCCGTATTTTCAAAGTTCGCCTACCGTTGAAATTGAAACTATAAAAGGACTTTTGACGCGAATGTCAAAATGTTATGTAGCGCTTTTATATTCTTTTCATTATTTTAGTGTTTTAAAGTGTTATATTGAATAATTTTGCTGATATTTTATGTAATATAATGCAGATAAAATTCTGAAATGTAGTGAAAATGATATAATAGTGGATTGCGTGCATTTTGACGTTCTGCCCAAATTTCCAGAGACGCATGACCTGGATATTAGCACCAAGTCATGCTAACGACTGACTGAAAGACTAAGACTAAAGACGTGAATAATAATCAATATACTCGACACTGGCACCAATAGCTCATATTATTGTAGCTCATTGCCATTAAATAAGAAGAAGAAACTATAAATTTGTAAAGCGGCACGAAGCAGTCATAAGTTTTCAATAACTGCTGAAGTGAGCGCGGGATGTCTTCAGCATTCTTATAAATATCCAAGAGGCAGTCTATCAATGTAAATCTTTGAAGATTATATTGGGGACAGTCAAAGAAAATGTGATCAAGAGTTTGGATGGATAAATTACAGAATTGACGAGTTGGAGAATCTAAAACACCGATCCTAAATAAATGAGCACCACTACGAGAATGTCCCAGACGTAACCGACAAATTGTGGTGTAAAATTTTCTGTGTAAGTATTTTTTCTTTTTAACAAACCAGGGAGGAGAGATTTCGTTTTTAATGTCGGCTAACCATTTGCCCTTTGTTTGAACAACTTATTGCCAATAATTCTGAAAGTCTTGCAAGAATGTATTTAAAATGAGACAGTGCATCTGTGTGTGGTATGGGAATGTTCAAAGCAGTATGTATCTGATTACTATTCACAATAGATTTAGCAAGATAATCAGCTTGTTCATTTCCTTCCACGCCTATGTGTGAAGGAGTCCAGAATAAAACAATATCTTTTGTTAGGGATAAGCATTGATATTTGTCTCTAATATTGTAAATGATGAAATTAGTTGTAACATTACATTTAGAATATTGTAAAGCTTTTAAAACACTCATGCTATCTGTTATAACAATCTAATTACTATATGACTGTTCTCCAATATATTCTAGAGCAGCATATATGGCAGCACATTCTGCTGTGTATATACTAGCCAAGGTATTTAACCTATGGCCGAACCCACTCCGCAGTTGTATGTCATAAACTGCCATAGAGACAACAGTATTACTTTTAGATCCATCAGTATAAAGTTGGTTATAATTTTGCCACTCTGACAGCATACATCTTCCTTATATTTTAATGATTCATTAATAATTATTTTAATAGGTGTATATTTTGAATTATAAGAATTTGAATAACATGGCCAAAGTATAGTAGAAAATAGATTATGATCACAAGAAAAATATAACAAATCAGAGATGCCTTCTACTTGATAGTAGGAATTATTGTCAGTTTGGTTAATATAGTCCTGTATCTTTAATAGGAATGGATGATTATTAATAGAAGTTAATTTGAGAAAGAATTTTGTTTGTAGATATTTGAATCTAAGAGCTAGTGGGGGAATATTACATTCTACTTGTAATGATATAATAGGAGTAGACCTAAAAGCGCCTGTAATGATCCTTAAGCATTTATTTTGTATTTTTTCTAATTTATTCACTAATGTAATTACTCCACCATAACAAAAGAAGGCATACTCAAAATGGCTACGGACTAATGACTTATATAGTGTTAGCAAGATGCGTGGGTCTGCACCCCAATATGTACCAGCTAATGATTTCAGAATATTGCAGGCCTTTAATGCTCGATTTTCTAATATTTCAACATATTTGTGCCATCTAAAGTTACTTAAAAACGTAACTCCTAAACACTTTATTGAAATTTCCTGAGTACCATAATATATTTTTGCATCTCTTATTCTTATAGAATGCTTTGAAAATACTACTACTTTGCTTTTGTCAATACTGAACTCAAGACTAAGATATTGAAAATAAAGCTCCAATTTTTTGAGTGCTACATTAAGATCTAACACAACATTTGATAAATTAAGTCCTGAACTATATATACACTACTAGATCATCAGCAAATTGGAGGTTAGAAACTCTATTACCCAAGACAATATTTATTTGATTTATGTAGATTATAAAGAGCAATGGACTCAAAATTCCGCCCTGCGATACCCCTCTATATGAATATCGAGGACCTATTAATTGGTTATTGACTCTAATATAAAGTTTACGACCATGCAAGAAATTGAATATCCAACTAACTATTTTTTCAGGGACATTTAAGGATAGAAGAATGGATGATAATTGTTCTAAATCAACATTATTAAATGCTCCTACAACATCCAAAAAAACACCAGCCAATATCTTATTGTCAATCTGGGCACTATGGATGTCAAGACATAAATGCCGTAGACTCTCACAAGCAGAACGACTGCATCGAAATCCAAATTGATTATTAGGTAAGAGGTTGTTACTTTCAATATAAAATATTAATCTCTGTTTTATTAATTGTTCAAAAATGTTACCAACACACGAGCTTAGTGTGATAGGACGATATGAATCAGCTGAACTAGAATCTTTCCCATGCTTTAAAATTGGAATTAGACAGTCTGTTTTCCATTCTTCTGGAATAGTGGAGTTGTTCCATAGGAGATTTAATATTTTTAGAAACTTATTTAAGTTTGAAGAGTTTAGGAGTTTAAACATTTTATAGGAGAGCCAATCCAAACCGCATGCAGAGTCCTTTCTTGATGATAGACCAGCTTTTAATTCTTCAATAGTAAAAGGGGCAATCATAAAAGAGTTGGTGCTATTTAAAGGAATATTTGTCAAATTTGGTACTGTATCTGGAGTATATTTGTGTGAAAAGTTGGATATCCAATTATTGCTAGAGAAACAATTATTATTAGAATATAAGTTCTTAAATTTCCTCATTTTTGTCCAAATCTGTTTCATTGGCGTTAACCTATTTATGGTGGAGCAAAAATCTGTCCAGGATTTACGACGTTCAAGTCTTAATATACGTTTTTTCTTTGCTTGAGCTTGCTTAAAATGAATGTAGTTTTGGATATTGCAATTTGATTTGAATAACAGATAAGCCTGCTTGCAATCTTCTACCACTTTAGTACATTGCCCATTCCACCAGGGAAGTTGTCGCTTTCTTTTAGGTAAATGAGTAATATTGTTACAGTGGTAGTTGGTTTTAGGTACTGAATTTTCTACCGCTCTAAGAATTATGGAACAGAAGTTATTGTAAGACTTCTGTAGATTACAATTATTTATTTCAAATTGTTTTAACAAGTCATTTACTAAGTTCTCATATTGGTCCCAATTTACTATTTTCAGATTCCTGTGTGGAGGAATGTTGGATGGAATTGAAGAAGATTCAGTTTCCGACACTACCATGGAAAATTTTGTGATTGTAGGCAAGTGATAGCTGCCCAAAGAGTCCTGACGAACTTGCCATTCACAGCACAGGAATAATGAAGATGATACTATTGTTAGATCTAGTCCATTTGGTCTCCAAGAATTAGTACCCACTGTAGTTGGTTGATCATTATTTAAGAGCATTAAGTCATTATCGTCCATTACATCCATGATGTCTCTACCTCTAGAATTGGTTCTATTACAACCCCAAATGGTATGGTGAGCATTAAAATCACCAGCAATTATTAGTGGTTTTGGAATACTATGCAACAGTCTATTAAATTTAGATTTGTCAAAGTTAGGTACACTGTTGTCAGGACTATAAAAGCTAACAATTGAGATGTCTTTTTGTTTGTATTTAATTTTGATTGCTACATTTTGCAAGGAGTTATCAGAAAATGTTTCTAATTTTTAAAAATAAATGCCATTTCTAACAAAAATTGCTACACCATTGTGATCATTACCGCAATCATTTCTTATTATTGTATAACCTCTGTATATTTGGTTTAAGCCAAGTTTCTGATATAAGTGCTATGTGTATGTCCTGCTCATAAAGTAGGTTTTGAAGCTCAAGTCTATTACTCAACAGACTTTGAGCATTCCACTGTACTATGTTAAGTTTGTGACAGTTGAATGTGACGTTTTATTTTTCATTTGTATGGTATCTTTAATAGCTGAACTAATTGCGTGTGAGCTAATGCTGTGATCCTGTGTTTTATTTTGTGTAATGACTTTGATTATTGATTCTGTGATTAGGTTCATTGCTGCTGGATTGGATAAAATTAAATTAATGATGTCTTGTGTGTTCTCCGTCTTATTGAGTGATGGAAAGTTTGTTGGATGTTTAAATAAATCTGATAATGGTGTTTTACTTTTGTTTTACTATCTAATATCTTTTTTGTTTTATAGGGCATTGACCTGATACTGCAAGATGGTTAACTTTACAGTGTACACATACTGCTTTGTCAATAGATATAGTACATTCTTTATATGAATGATTTTCAGTGCAGATTGAGCAACGCTGAGCATTCTTACAGAATTTAGCCAAGTGGTCAAACCTAAGGCATCGGAAACACTGCTTAACTGGTGGCACATAAGGTCGCACTGGTAGACGCCACATCTTTAAGTGAACGTAATCTGGGAGTGAAGTAGATAACGCAAAGGTAATAATGACTGCCTGTGTAGGTTGTAATATAAATCCACTATCGGATTTGTTTTTTTTCATTATACGCCGAACAGAAATATTTTTTTTTTTGTACTTGACAAAGATTTGAAAATTTTTTTGTTGGACATATCAATAGGTATGGAGGAAATCACTTCAGATAATTCAGTGGCACCAGCTGGGATGGACGCCTTAATATTTTGTTCCCTTAAAAATGTCGTGTTGTCTAGGAACGTCTTAGCCAAATTGGGTCGTTCAAACACTACTCCTATCTTATATTTGTTGAGTTTCTTAAGATATTTAATGCATTTAATGAAGCGCGATAAGCAGCTACTAAGAGTTAGCATGTCACGACTACCAAGTGGCTGTTCAGTGACACTCTCTATGAAGACTATAAATTCATGACCGGCACCTGCGTCTTCCGGATATCGGCGACAATAGTCGGCCACCCTATATGGCAAATAAAAGTCCTCGTGGTCTTCCAACACTGTACGCGAATCTGAATATTCGCTACTTTCAGAGGTGGAATCTAGAATAGACTCACCTTTATCTCGTTCCGGCTTGGTTTTTTTCCGCCTTTTCGACATCTCTTAGCACAAACCTAAATCACTAAATATATAGACTTTAACTTATACTAAACAAATTAAATGATAAACATATACAAATACTTAGATACTTTTCAAAAATATGAGGATTATATACAATATAATAGAAATATTTAATTTTATAGTTAAAAAGACCGCCCTAAGCATTCAAGATTTCCCGCGCTTTTTTCTCACCATAGATATTTTTTTTTGTTTCTGTTTGTCCATACGAACAGGCAAAGGGATCAAAGCCCATACAGCCAAGTCTGATACAATTTTTCTTTACATGGCTAGTTCCGAAAAAAAGTCGAAATTGATGTCCTTGATGATTTATGTAAGCCAGGATCGTCAATTATGAGAAGTTTTTTTTTAAATAAAACTACTGTACTAGGTATACAAATTTATGCAACAAATTAATTTTTTATACGGTAAACAAAAAAGATATATCCGAAAAAGTACCATAAAAATCATTCCCTCACTATGTCCCAAGCGCTAAGTTCGAAGTAAATCATTAACCAAAAACGTAAAATTCTTTATGAATTGTTTGTTATCTTATTTTCTATTCATAGAGGATAGTATTGACTATACCTACATAAGTTCATAGTTTAAGAAATGCGAATGAAAATATTTTTTAATATAATTCAAAATTTGTCCTCGAAAAACTTATCATTCCCTCACTGTTATGAAACAATATGATTGGAATAATATTTAAAGGCCTACCAAGCTCCACATCAAATTTTTTCGTAGTTGGCATCATTGGTCTTGAGAATTTACACTAGAGCAGGCAGTTGAAGAGAAGATGTTTTGTTAAAATTAATTTAACAACAAGTTTTTTGGATATTACATTTTTCCATGTCATTTCCTCATGTAATGTTATCACAAGGTAAGCATTTTTTATTTAATAATTGTCGCGTATTTTTATACGTTTTCGGTAGTAATAAAATACTGTTCACAGTTCATAAGAAAGTAAGGTTATGTCTCCGAGTTTATGGCAATTTTGTTTCGTTTCGTCATTCCCTCATCATCATTCCCTCATAATTGTTTTTAATGAGGGAATGATCCGTGTGAGGGAATGATATGTTTTCTGATAAGTATAAAGTATTTATGTTTGTTTGATTGGTTTCAGTACGCTAAAGGTCATAATGTCAAAAAACGGAAAATTATCTGCTGCAGAAGCAAAAATGAAGAAAAAAGAGTACGACAGGAAGCGACGAGAAAAATTAAAAAACTGTCCTGGTAGTTTGGAGAAGCTCAGAGAGAAAGAAAGAGTTAAGTACTTAAACAAGAAGAAAAAAGGTCAAGTCAAGTCTGTCAGTGCTATGAGTTCACGAGAACGAAGGCAAAAACGGAAACAATGGCGACTAAATAGTTTGAAATATAGAGAAAAAAATGAAAAGGTGCGTAAAAATCTAGCAAGATTGATGGATGAGACGCCACCTGCTAGCCCAGTTCCATCGGCAGGACCTAGTTCACGAGTAAATGCTGTTAACGATAACACTGTTGCTTTACGACGAAGACGAGAACTAAGAAAACGACGAGGAATTTTATATGGAAGGATAGCAAAGCTGAGACAAAATTTAAAAGAAGAGATTAAGAAGAGCGAAAGGTATCGGAAAAGGTACACGCGATTAAATAATCGAATAAAAACATCTTCACCTGAGAATACACCCACTGATACACCCGCAGTATCAACACGACGTAAAAAGAAAGATATTAACGTAGAAAGTGATGTGAAAATTTCAGAAACTACTCCTTCAGAAAAAAGTACCTATGATTATGAAGTTGGCGACCACGTCCTTATAACATGGAATAATGAGGTCTATCCTGGTAAAATTATTTAATTGTCTGATGATGGGGCTTTAGTGTATGTTCTTTAGTGTATGTATGTTCTCTGTCCATTACTTTTCTCAAATTTTAAATCGTTAATATAAAAGTATATATTGTTGTCTTAGGTATGTTAAAAATATAATTTAAATTACAGACTTATTATGTACTTCTTAACTTTGTTATTTGAATTATTATAACTAATTAATAATTTAATACTACTTTTAAATGTTGATGTGTTTTGTTTGTAACAATTAAATTGTTACATGATAGTTTAAATTATTGTATTTTTGAATAAATAAATAATTGGTGCATTATTCAGTACGTAATTAATGTAGAACTGTATATGAAATCATTCCCTCAAAAATTTGTCATTCCCTCATTTTCGGATATTTTTAAATTCATATTTTCAATTAAAACTCAAAAAAGTTGGGGACCACCATACTATTTCCATCAAACGAGACCTAAACTACCACTTAAGCAAGATTAAATTCGATACTGAGTTTAAAAAAAAAAAATTAACTTGATAAAGCCATTTTCGACTTTTTTTGAGAATTAGCCACATATTATTTACTTCTTCATATTGTATAACTTATTTATGGTCATTGTCCCTCAGTAAGTCAAGTCGTTATCATTAATTAGGCGCTGAAAACCTAATTAGATGATTTCTCTGGGAATTCCGGTTAAATATGAAAATACACGTAAACCACTCTTATATCACATTCACCACACTTCAGCACTTTAATTATATTATATTACATAAAATATCAGCAAAATTATTCAATATAACACTATAAAACACTAATAAAATTAATATAATACAAGAGCTTAACATGACATTTACAAATTCGCGCTGAAACTCCTCACCATAGATAATTCACTATAAAATAAGATAGATGTGCAACTGAGGTTTTAAATTTGAAAACTGTGTACATGGTTTGAGATGGCGTTATTTTCAATAATAGCGAAACAAAGTGTTACTAATCGCTCAATAGATGGCGCTGCTTTTAAGGCGATCTCTAGCGGTACTTTAGTGAAATATTTAGTGTGATATAAATTATTTATTTAAACGGAATAAATGTAAGGTCGCTTGACCCTTTGTAACACATAAGACTATTAAGGAAAAAATAATCGAAAACAAAAGAAATTACATACAATTAACATACATTATTCCAATAAATAAATAATTACTATTATTTTAAAATATTTAAAGGATTTGCTATCCTTACTAATATTATAAATGCGAAAGTAACTCTGTCTGTCTGTCTGTCTGTCTGCTATGCTTTCACGTCTAAACCACTGGACCGATTTTGATGAAATTTGGTACAGAGATGGACTAAAGCTTGAGAAAGGATATAGGCTACTTTTTATCGCGAAAAAATGGATATAAGGGGTTGAAATAGGGGATGACATTTTGTATGGAAATTCGTCATTTTCGATGATAGAACCACGAATCTTTGTATTAAGACACCTAATAATAAATAAATAAATATTTGTTCAAGCGTTTTGGAAATTTCATTTACATGGGGATGAAATTCAACCCCTAAAATACCAAAAAGCACACAGCCGAAACCACTGGGCCTAGAAACGTATTTTTTTTACACCATCGTATTTCTTGGGGTGCACGAGCACTAGCAAAGGGTTTTTGGAAATTCATCCCCTTAAGGGGGTGAAAAACATATAGTCTTTCACGTCTAAACCGATTTTGATGTAATTTGGTACAGAGATGAACTAAAGCTTGAGAAAGGATATAAGGCTACTTTTTATCGCGAAAAAATAGGTATAAGGTGTTGAAATAGGGGAAAGTATTTTCTTTTTACGTCGTCTTATTTCTTGGGGTACACGAGCACTAGCAAAAGATTTCTTAATAATCACCCCCTTCAGTGGGTGAAAAGCGTATAGACGAAACTCTTGGAGCTAGGAACGTAAAACTTTCTATGCAATTCTCTTTCTTTTGTTGTAAGTGAGCTCTAAGAAATTATTTTATTAAAATCAACTCCTAAAGGGGTGCAAAATATATAGCTGAAATCATTAGGCCTAGAAACATGGAATTTTTTATAAAGTTTCCTTTCTTGGGGAAAGAGAGATTTTTGCAATTTTAGCCCTAAGGGGGTGAAAAGTGTTTAAACGAAATCACTGAGCCTAGGAAGGATCATTTTAGTACACGGTCGGCTTTCTTGGATTACCCCCAGATTTTCTTAGTGCTCATTTACCAAGCACTATGAAACAATTTTTGGCAAGGATAAGCGAGCTCTAACAAAGAATTTTTGGAAATTCAACCCCTAAGAGGGTGAAAGTGTATAGCCAAAGATACCGGGCCTAAGAGTGTAAAATTTTGTATACTGATCGGTTATTTGGGGTAAGCACTCACTAAGAAACAATTTTGGGCTGCCCCAAAAGGATAAAACACATATAGTCGAAGACACCCAGCCAATGATATATCATCATTATCTTGCTCTTATCCTAATTACTTTGGATCGACGCGATATGTAGGTACTCTTCTGCCATCGTAGATATATTGCAAAGGTTCTAGCAACATTTTATGACCTAGCGCACGACATTGTTGGCCAAACGGCATCACCGGTCCAGGTCGATGTAAATCTTTGTCTTAGTAGTATTTTGCGACACCCACGAACAATGAAAGCGTGGTAATATTTCTAGCAGCTACCAGACAGTAAGTTACAATCAAGATATTATTCCAATTTTCTATCTCTACAAATAAATAAATTTGAAGCGTCTGTTTGTCTATCAAAATAATAGGTTTTATTTATGCTCACATAATACGGTCCAAATTTTTTTGTCTGTCTGTCTATTCGTTACAGGTAATCTTCAAAATGGCTGGACCGATATTGATTATATTTTACCATCAGGTCTACCAGTCGTACATAACGAATAACTTAGACTATATTTTATCCCAGGTTATATTTAATCCCGGTGTGGCTGAATTAAGTCGATTTTAAAATTATTTCACTAATGGAGAGCTATTTTTAAGCGAGTAACATATTTAAGCTATTTTTATCCCGATATTCCTACGGGATCGGGTACAATGTCGGTGAAATCACGGGAATTTAATGGATTTAAAAATTAATTCACTAATGAAAAGCTATATTATCAGTGAAAGGCTATTTTCATCCCGGTATTTGCCCAGGAACGAGAACTATACCGGGGGATGTCGAGCAATTTTTAAAATTCTTTCACCAATGGAAAGCTACCTATGTTATCAGCGAGTAACATAGGCAATTTATATCTCTGATATTTCTGGGATTTATATTATTATTTTTTTTGGTATGTGTGTAAATTTATAATATCAGCGAGTAACATAGACATTTTTTATCTCGGTATTGGCATGGGAATTTCTACGTGAATGAAACTGCGGGTGTTTGATTGATATAATCTTTTTTTCACCAATGGAAAAGTACGTTATCAGAGACTAAAGAAAGGCATATTTATCATCGTATTTGCACGGCAATCTGAACTACAAGGCTGGAAGTAATATTCAAATGTCAAAGTTTGTGAAGATATTTGGATGTTTGTTACTCAATCACGCTTAAACTGTTGAGCAGATTTGGATGAAAATTGACACGTAGATAGAATATTTCTTAAATTAAGAAATGTAATACTCTTTATGCCGATAATATTCTTTGCGATAATAGTTCAATATGCAAGTAAATTTTTACGCGGGCGAAGCCGCGGGCAAAAGCTAGTGGGAAATAAAACAGTTTTAATATGCAAAGAAACAAAACAATATTTATTGCCTTCCCGTTACATATTAAAATAATATAGCATGATTCATTTGCTCTACACCTTTGGTAGGCAATTATTCGATAGGGCGTCCGGTGAAATGCGTTGTCTAGGTAGAGGAGGATCTTGCTTCTTCAGTGCTGCTGATTAAAACTTTCTAAGGCATTTGATAAACAATGTTTGACATACCGATCTACAGTAACACAGCTTTTATCTGACAAGATAATTATTGCGAAATCATCTGTCCTTACAAATAATGAGGCTATCATCTTTTTCGCTCGACTTCTGTCCTTTTTACTTTTATCGGCAAATATACGAGTGGAATGAATTCGAATAAATTCACAAACGAGTCCTGATTTAGATTTCTTGTTAAACACTAATATTAGTTTACGAATTTTGTTCGAATTATCGAACATTTCCGTGTACACGTCAATATTTGCTATGCAATATTTTACTACAATGTTAGTACTTGTACAAATTAAGAGCATCTCTTAACCTAATTATCTACCTTAAATTGCATCGATTTTAAAATTGATAATGATTCATTCCAAAGCAAAGAATGCAGTGAGTTCTTCTTCAATGCCTATTTATTTACTTTTCACTACATTGATATCTGTGACTATTAAAGAATCGAACTGTTTGTCAAAGAGCAGTAACATATCTATTTTGGCCAATCACTCCATCGTTAAATGTTAAGATCTGAAATTGAAAGAAACCGTGACTATTAGTTACGAGAAAAATAAGATTATTTTTTGTTGTCGTATGGGAAACCCTTAGGAGGTTGATTCCTTCCATTAGGAGTATATTTTATTCTTGATAAAACTTCACGAAATTTAGGTGGGTTATTATCAATAATTCAATATATAAACTTAAAAATTAAATAAATAACGTTAAACATTGAGAGAAATTCTTATTCACTTCTTCTTAAGTTACTAGATAAAACGTTTCATGGTTTTATCTTTGATAATTATGACTATTGACCCATATTTCAAACCAATCAAGGCTTTTTTGGGATAATAGGTTCTTTCCTAAGCTCTAGTTCATTTCTGCACCAAATCTCATAAAAATGATTAAATGGCATAGAAGAAAATACAGAGAGACAGAATTACATTCGCATTTATAATCTTAAAATAATATAATCTTTATTAATATTATAAATACGTAAGTAAGGATGTTTGTTTGTTTGTTTGTTACGCTTTCACACTTAAACCAACGAACCGATTTCAAAATTCTTTCACCAATGGAAAACTATAATATTAGGGAGTGACATAAGCTATATTTTATCTTGGTGTTCTCACAGGAACAGCAACTACGCCACGGGTAAGGCGACTGAAACCGAAGCGAGGGCGGGTTGCTGGTATATTATAAATTATTCCCGTGTGATAACGGAGTAAGAATACAATCCACACCCTCTATTTTACTCGTGGATGTTATAAAAGACGACTAAGGGACATAAGATGCTGATAACGTTTATGCAAGAGAAGGAAAACTCAAAATAAAACCCTTAATCAACACGTCAGATCGACTACTAAGTCAATCTGGCATAGTAGGTCTATTTCCCTCTCATAGTAAAGGAGGTTCAAGCACAGTGGGAGGTATATGGGCTAAGATTATGATTATAAATAATATAATAATATTATCGTTATTATAAATTATATAATAATGTATAAAAAAAAATGAACGTGTGTACAAAGTACGCATAGCAGAAGTGAAACTTCTTTATCCTTTGTCCCTTTGTCACTTTGTCCCTTTATCCCCTTATCACCTTATCCCACTATCACCTTATCACTTTATCCCTTTTTCACTTTATCCCTTTTCCCCTTACTCCTTATCCCCTTATCACCTTATCCCTTATCCCTTTATCACTTTATTCCTGTATCCCTTTATCCCCTTACCCCCTCTTCCCCTTATCACCTTATCCCTTTATCCCTTTATCCCCTTATCACCTTATCTCTTTATCTTTTTATGCCTTTATCCCTTACTTCTTTTATCCCTTTATGCCATTATCACTTTATATCCGCTTAAACGACATGCTATCTCTACTCCACTGGAGAAAGAACTCTTTCTTCGAATCGACCGTGGTGGGGACGAGGAAAAGATGGTGCGTAACGAAAAAATGTGACGCGTAACCGAAAAATGTGACGGTAAATTTTTTTCCAACGCCGATAAAGAAGTTTCACTTCAATAAGTATTATAAGAGAAGGAACTCGAAACAAAACCCTATACCAACCTGCCTGACCAGCATGGTATAGTAGCATCAATTTTCCTCCTGTTATGAAGGAGGCTCGAGCCCAACAGTGGGACATATGTGTGCTGAAATGATGATGATGAAATATTATAATAATATATAAGTAAGGTTTAGGCTTGTCTAAAATTCGTTATAACAACCTAACATTGAGACTGAATGTTCAAATGCAACAACTATGTAATTACTCACCTTATTAAATAGAACCATGTTGTAGAGGAATCATAACGGATGAATATTCATTTATTGTCACATTGCCAGATATTAAGCTACGAACACAAAAAGCACGTGAATAACCTAATACAGTGAAATTGTCGTATTCCACTTCTACACAGTACTAGTATAGTATATATACAATTTACCATCTCATTCTTACCTACGAATGTCTTATAAGGCAACTAAGGGATTAAATATACATATAACATCTACTTATGCCAGAGAAAGAAAACTTGAAATAAAATCAACCTGTCTGACTGACGTGATTCAATTGGTTATTTTCCCTCCTATCAAAGAGGATGATTGAACCCAACAGTGGGACTATATGAGCTGACATGATGATGGTGAATGATGAAGATGAGAGATGAATAAGAAGGAAAACTTGAAATTATACCCTATACCAACACGTCTGACTAGCGTGATATAGTAGCTTAAGTTCCCTCCCCTAGTGGAGGAGGCCCAGGCCCAACAGTGGGATGTGTATGGGCTGAGGATGATGATAAATGATGAAAGTCCATGTTCTAATGTTGCTATTGCTTTCGGTTAGTCATTGATAATGAATAGTAATCGTTTTACGAAAATTGCTAGTTTGCCGGATTTAAAGTTGATATAAGCCATACCTTTAAAGGCCTACAGGTCGATTTTCTTGCCATTATAAAAGTCGTTGTATAACCAAATCGTTGAAGCACAAGAAGGTGTATTGGTTTTGAAATCTATCACAAGGTCCGAGAGATGTGTCGGTTCAATTTTTATTTTACACACTTAAAATATATTTTTACAATGTAACAGTACAAAATGTCCGATGACGCTTTGTATTTTTTTTATGATAAATGTCAAACATTGCCGCCAAAATTTGTATACAACTTTTTGGTGGAAAAGTCATAGTTAATTATTAATTTACAAATAATATAATAGATTTCATGTATATATTTAATTTATAAGAATTTAAAATTATTTATTATATAAGTAAATTTAATTTATTTAGGTATTAGAAATATTTCAATAATTTATTATTGCTCCATCTATTGGTGTTAATATAAACTACTACGGTCTTTAGTAGTTCAGGTATTTTTCAAAGATGGCAATAGTTAGTATGCAAAAATTACTATGAAGGGATGTAGGGAAGTTACATGGCCCCGCTCCTCACCATAGATAATATCACAGTCTCAGGCAGATCAATCAATACTATCATAGAGTAATATAATATAATGACAATATGTTACTCAATTTATATTTTATTTAGAAAAATATATGGCATGATAATAAATATATGCGTGCGTGATCGTACACATCAAACCTAATATAAATCTTTTATATTATATTAGCCAGTTAGAGGGAACCATTGTTTCGCTAAAGTTGAAACAACGCGTAAAACAGAAGCCAATAAGTCTGACTGCTATGGCGATGCTCTGATCTAGCTGAAAATTCTACCAGAGTGTGCAGCGCTGTGTCTTCGCAGTGGTAGCATCGGGTCAACTCTTCTCAGCCTAGGCGACAATGATACTTCCCGAAGTAACCATACCTCGATAATAATATTATTGATAATAATGTTATCGAGGTATGGTTGCTTTGGGAAGCATCATTGTCGCCTAATCTGCGTTAACCAGTAGGAGAGGTCGCTTTGATGCCTCTCCAATAACTTGTCTATGGTGAGACTTAATATCGCTATTATGACATGCTTGTGATTTATCGAACAAGTTGTGCCTTCCATTCCACCGGTTAGATCCAGCGGAGCTCATATCGAAACATCCTTTAGTATTGAGGCGAGGGCTACATTCCTCGCTCTAGTGCCTTCTCACGCCTGCGGTACAGGGATGCGTGGGCCCTCGCTTCCAGATCTCCTATCCGAATGCCGGTACGGATACTTGCAGTCCCGTTGGTGATTCTACGGTAGCCTCTTACGACCCTGACAGTTAAACTCTGCTGAGGTCGCTGCAAGACTGGCTGGTCTTGAAAACGTTACGAATATTTTCACGCAAATGTTCGAGCTAAGGCCATAAATCCTGAATGACAAATCTGATTATTATTTGTATACTATGCCGTAACGAGATATTGAGTGAATACAGACATAATGTGCGAGGGAGATGGTCTAATTAGCGCTGCAATTTATAATTGGTTTCTTTATTGGCAACACAAACAATAACACATTAATTACTCTGTGTCATTGCAGTGTTGCCAACTTAGGGGTTCTTCCCCCAAATTTAGGGGGTAAATAAGTGGAATGGGATTTTTTTAGGGGCGGGCATTCTATTTCTAGAAACATTTTTAGAGATTTTTGAATAAAAAAAATAAAAATACCAACGTAGCGACATCTAGTATCCATCAGCACGATATCAGGCTTATTCGCAAGAATAGTCCTGTCCGTGGTGATAGACCGGTCCCAGTAGAGCTTGGAGCTTACCTAATTATTATTATTAATGTTTATTAAGTAACTTTGTCTCATAAATGTCACATATATGAGGCATATTTCTTTTTTGCCCGGATATATTTATTTTCAGTGCGGGTACTAATTTATTATTAATTCTTATTTTAATGCAATTATTTTTAGGGAGATTTTCATGTAATGGCAGGAATTTTAGGGGTTTTTAAATATAATAATATAATTTAGGGATAAATATTTTAGGGAGTTGGTAATACTGTGTCATTGTGAAAAACAAAAAAAAAAGAAAGAGATACCGCTAGTGCAGGATTTGCAATTTTTTTATATTTATTTTTACAGTATAGTGAAGGATTATAAACAGTATGTATTCACAAAGCTGAATAACAATAAAATTGAGACATGGTTAGTTTATCGATGTGCCGAATATGTCTGACCGAAGATGTTCGATTACATTCCATATTGAATACATGCCTTCAAGAAACATATGAGAAACTGACCGCTATACCGGTAAGTCTAAGTGATCCTGAGAGCTAAAGAACTAGAAATATCCAACAACTCTTCTTGAACTAACCAAAATTAGGACGTGAAAGATTTCAAGTCTCTATTTAATCGGTCAATGATTTATAAATGGGAAAATAACAATGACTATCTCCGCTTTAGTTCCATAATATAACTGTTCGTTTTTCTATGTTTTACATTATATTATACTAAATATTGTCATAAATCTAAGCTTAAATTCATCATCATCATCACAGCCCATTGTTAGGCTATGGCCTCCTCCACAATGGGAGGGAATTTTTTTTTTATTGCCAACGGTGGCAAACCAACAAGCAGCACACCTGATGATAAGTGATGCACATGGACCTTTGCAATACCAGGGGCACAGCCAGGCCGTTGCCTACCGCGAAGGAAATACTCTTCTTAAACCTCGGTTAAAGAAGGAATTTGACCTACTATACCATGCTGGTCAGACATGTTGGTATAGTGTTTCATTTCGAGTTTTCTATTTCTTGCATAGACGTTATGTGCTTAGTATATCCCATCGTCGTATTTTACGACATCTATGGACTTTATAGGGAGTGGTGAATTGTATTCTTACTGTCACCATGCAATATAAATTCATCATGGGATAATGATTTTTCCTCGGTAATACAGGTGGTATCACGTTATGGGGTAACTGGTCAAACGGGAGCTAGGCAATGGTGGTAGGAACTCATGAAAAAAAATTGAAATAAAAATATCGACTTGTTAATGAGTTTTTTAATCAACAAAGGATTTAGAGATTCTTGTTTTGGGTCTAATATATGCATACTAGCAATCCGCACTCGCTTCGCTTCGGTATTAGACACCTTACCCGCCTAGTTCCCTTAAAAGGTAAAATTGACACATGCTCTTTATTTAGTTTTACTGAAGAGTATTTTCCGTGTAATGACGGAACATGAATACAATTCACCACCCGCTCTCCTACCCGTGGCTGTCATAGGAGACGACTAAGAGATTATAATATGCATACAACATCTATGCAAGAAAAGAAAAGCTCGAAAGTAAAACCTATGGTAACACCTTTGACCAGCGTGGTATAGTAGGTCATTTTCCCTCTCTTAATGGAGGAGGCTCGAGCTCAACAGTAGGATGTATAAGGATTGAAATGATGAACGAAGAGTCCTCCTCATACAAACTTTGCTACTGCGGTTCACCTCTTAGGTGTTGAATTCCAAAATATCCTTTCTTAATGGGCCACTACGTCACAAAATAAAATTACGGTCAAAATTGCATGTTTATAGCTACAGTAGATTCAGCTCGGCGTTAATGCCGACCAACTTCTTCATACCTATTCACCCCTACCCTTCGAGGGTGCAAATTAAGAAATGCTGAAAATCGTGTTTATTTATTTTTATTAAATAGTATTTGTGGAGAATTTGATGAAAATCGATAAGGATTTTTTTCTCCCCTTACAAACTTTGCTGCTGGGGTAAACCCCACCCCTTAGGGGTTGATTTCCAGAAAATACTTTCTAGTGGGTCCCTACGTCACAAAATAAAGTTGTGTTTCAAATTGCATGTTGCCAGCATTAGTAGTTTTAGCTCGACATTGATAAATCAGAGAAACAAATTTTTTATTAATACATATTTACACCCTTAGAGGGTGAAAATTAAAAAATGCTGAAATACGTGTTTATTTATTTTTACTAAAGAGTATTTTTGGAGAATTTGAAGAAAATCGATGTAGATTTTTTTCTCCGTATACAAATTTTGTTACTGCGGTTTACCCCCTAGGGGTTGAATTTCAAAAAATCCTGTTTTAGTCGGTTTCTACTTCACGCAAAGCAACTAATGTCAAAAGTTCATGTTTCTAGCTTCAATAGTTTCGGCTCTGTGATAACTCAGTAAACTGACATCTTTCTACCTATTTTACACCCTTAGAGGATGAAAATGGACAAACGCTGAAACACGTGTTTAATTATTTTTATTAAAGAGTATTTGTGCTTAATTTGAAGACAGTAGCTAAAGATTTTTTTCTTTCTATACAAACTTTACCGTTGCATTTCACACCCTTAGGGGTGGAATTTCAAGGAAATTTTTCTTAGTGGGTGCCTACGTCACAAAATAAAACTATGGTCCAAATTTAATTTTTCTAGCTTCAGTAGCTTCGGCTCATCCTGTTCCTTTATTTGTACATTATCGTTAACACCCCTGCAACACCCCTTGCAGGTGCAATTTCGTAAAAACCGTTCTTAGCCGACTTATACTCAATAAAAGGAATATTTCTGCCACATTTCAAGTCCGTACGCCTTATGGTTCCAGAGATATGGTGATGAGTCAATATATCGCTCGCAAAACCCGCCTCTCCTATATATATATATATAGATTTCAATCAAAATGTACCTTAACTTACTTCTTGAGTTTGATGAGTTTGCGCTCATTTGATTCATCTTGACGAGTACTTTGATACTATATGGTAACCAGGGTCTGATGATGGACCTGGATTTTTAACTTTTTAATTCATTTTATTAACATTTACATAAGCTCGTTTTTAAAAAAGGTTTTTTTCTTTAATTATTTCAGTTTGATACAAAAGATGGCCGACCCCTACAGCTGTGTTACACATGCCATGCCAAACTTCGGAACTGTCAGCAGCTCAGAGCGAACTGTCTTAAGAGTGAAAAGAAGCTCAGTTGGATATTAAAAAATAAATATGTAAGTTGTTTTAACCCCCCGACCAAAAAACAGGGGGTGTTATAAGTTTGACGTGACTGCGCTTCTGTTTGTAACATTGTAGGTCCTAAAGAATAGCCTGATTTTTATGTGGATTTCTTTTTTAAAGCTGACATGAATGAAATAGTTCTTTGCTACAATTTATAAATATCCATGGACTTAACACGAATATTTGCGTCCAAGTAAGCAATATTCACTTGTAGGTTTTGTTAGTGGAATTCCTAGCCGCCGCCATACAGCCATTGAGACACACGGGTGAGAAATAGGGTGGTTAATTGTGTTTTTATTCCGCCGCCACACAAGCAGTGTTTTACGACACACAGGTGAGAAATAGGGTGGTGAATTGTGTTTTTATTCCGCCGCCATACTGCCAGTGTTTACGCACGCGGGTGAGTAATGGGGTGGTAAATTGTATTCTTACTCCGTCGCCATACTGCCAGTGTTTACGACACGCGGGTGAGAAATGGGGTGGTAAATTGTATTCTTACTCCGTCGCCATACTGCCAGTGTTTACGACACGCGGGTGAGAAATGGGGTGGTAAATGGTATTCTTACTCTGTCGCCACCATAGTCAGTATTTTGCGACACACGGGTGAAAAATGGGGTGGTGAATTATATTCTTACTCTGTCGCCACACAGGCAGTGTTTTATGACACACGGGTGTGAAATGTGATGGTGAATTGTATTCTTACTCCGTCGCCATAATGCCAGTGTTTACGACACGCGGGTGATAAATGGAGTGGTGAATTGTATTCTTATTCTGTCGCCACCACAGGTAGTGTTTTACGACACGCGGGTGAGAAATGGGGTGGTGAATTGTATTCTTACTCCGTCGCCATACTGCCAGTGTTTACGACACGCGGGTGAGAAATGGAGTGGTGAATTGTATTCTTATTCTGTCGCCACCACAGGTAGTGTTTTACGACACGCGGGTGAAAAATGGGGTGGTGAATTGTATTCTTACTCCGTCGCCATACTGCCAGTGTTTTACGACACGCGCATGAGAAATGGGGTGGTGAAATTCTTACCTCGTCGCCATACAGACATTCTTTTACGACACACGGGTGATAAATGTGGTGAATTGTATTTTTACTCCGTCATACAAGAAAAACTGAAATTGAATAAATACATTTATTTCTATTACAGTTAAAAGTAAAACCATTACAACATTTTATTACCAAAGTACAACATCCAGTGATACAATTGGAATATACACCAACTACTCCGGAGGTACCTGATGATGCTATGGAAACTGTGGAATTTAAATGTGATGTTCAGGTGAAACTCGAAAATATTGAAGGTAAATTTTGATTGTGATCCATTTAAAAAAAAGGGAGGCGTCGCTCAGGACGCCTGGCAAATGTGAAACATCGAAATTATTTTGTACAAGTATACAGGATGTCCCGTAAGTAATGGACCAACGGGCTATGAGGGGTAGTGAGACTTATTATCTAACAAAAATACTCAAATTTATTGTCCTAGATCTTGTAGTTATGAAATTAGGATTTTTTTATTAAATGTGATGAAAATGTCATCCATGTATGCTCAATATTAAATTTTACAAAAACTTTTTATAATTTATTGTTATTTTTTGTTTAAGGTTGTTAAGAATACATAGGTCCTCCTAATTCAAATGATATTCAGGCGCAATTATTAATCAAATGACCATTAAAACATACTTAATAAAACTTATTAAAACATATTTTAAATTTAAATTTTTTTTGAGTTAAATTTGAACCAAGCTGGTGTAAAAAAAATGTATTATGGGTTATCCAAATCACAAGCAAAATCAAAGTCCAATTCAAGCATACTTCAACAAACAATAGTAATGGGATCGAGTAAAACACGCGTGTAATTCCGAGCTATGAGTAACTTACTGAAGGAAGTGTGAGTTGAAGATAGGAAGAGGCGGTTCGAGTATCGCCTATGATTAGTATGAAAAAGAATTCTACCGCCATTTTGCGCAATAATTCTCGGAATTACATAACAGGTAGTCAACCTGAAAACTGCTAGAATTTAGCGTCCTGTGCTAATTTTACCATTTTTAAATAGTTTAAACTACTTTATCATACCTTTGTCTTTTTTTTTTTTTAATTGCATACGGTGGCAAACGAGCAAACAGTACACCTGATGGTAAGTGTTGCTGCTGCTCATGGACCTTTACAAGGCCGCGAAGAAAGCGAAGGGAGTGTGAATGCGTGCATTGAGGCTCGGTGATACCAAGGGCACCACCAAAACCCTCCACACGCAAACACCCTCAAAAAGTTGGGCTTCCGGCTCTCTCGCTCACCGAACGAAGCGCAGTAACAAATTGCTACTACTCAGACGTCGATTTTCTGCGAGAGCATGGTATTGCCCCGGACGGACCGGCCCGCGGCTGTAGACAGATAACTGTCGACAGTGTGGTCCTACCACTCCTCAGTAATTGGTATTAGATGCAGATGTTTTTAAAATACAGTCCCCGAAGGTCGTAATACATTTTTTTACACCAGCTTGGTTCAAATTTAACTCAAAATATTTTTAACTTTAAAGTTTACACTTTTTGTATGTTTTATTGGTCATGTGATTAGTAATTACGCCTAAATATCGTTTGAATTAGGAAGACCTATGTATTCTTAACTACCATAAATAAAAAATAACAATAAATTATAAACAGCTTTTGTAAAATTTAATATTTAGCATACATGGATGATATTATAGGTATGTGTTTATGTTAATAATTTATTTTGAGCTCACTAGATGGCGATGTACAAAATTCTAAAACAGGTTATGGTTTCGTTACACAAATGTATATCCAGGCGTGGCGTTAACGCCACGCCAACGATCAGGTTCACCCTCGTCCATAGATGTTTCACATCAAATAAGTTTCTATCTATATGTCAATTGCGAACAGATTTTCAAAATTCCTTTTTCATTCCAAAGAGTATACTCCTGAGATGGTCCCATTGTCATATCACGTTTTCATAAGTTTGGTTGTTTTTTTTTTTTATGAAAGGGAATGTTTTTACGAATGAGTTATGAGACTTGAATGCGTAGGAGAAAAATAATCATAGGGAAAGATGCAAAGGGTCTAAATAACGCACAACTTTAATGTTATGCATTATTTAGGTATCATCTAAAATTTAGGATTTGTTGATGTGAAAATGGACATAAGTACCATCATCGTTCCACTGATGGGGTCGAGCCTCCTCCATAATGGGAGGGAAATTGACCTACTATACCTCGCTGATCAGGCGAATTGGTATAGGGTTTTAATTTCGAGTGTTCCTTCTGTTGCATAGATGTTACCTGTATATTGTAATCCCTCAGTCATCTTTTACGACACCCACGAGTAAGAAAAGGGCTAGTCGATTGTATTCTTACTCAGTCACCACACGAAATCATATCTTTATATATATATTTCATGTGTATGTCATTGAACTCCTCCTAAACGGCTGGACCGATGTTGATGAAATTTTTTTGTGTGTGTTCAAGGGGATTCGAGAATAGTTTAGATTCACAATTAGACCCGGTAGGTGGTGCTGCTGTCGATTTCAAGAATAATTCCTTTTATTTTTTTTGAAAAGAACAGCGTCTGTTGGCTAAGTCTATATATAAAATAATTCCATTTACAGAAGTTATTGATAACGAAGTGATCACAGAACAAACAGCTGCAGTTAAATGTGAAGGTATTGATTTTGATGATGATATAACAAGTGATAAACTAAACGCTAATGATGAAACAAACAACAAGACAGTTGAAATAAATGTAGATGATAATATTAAAACAGAGATAAACAAACAAACAATAGAACATAGAGATGTATTGATGTTAAGTAATGCCGATGTTAAGATAGAGAGTGATATCAGATCAGATGTCAGCATCCCTGATACAGTATCAACAAGTGATATTAGTACAAACACATCCAAGTTCACGTTGAACAGAAGAAATTTGAAATTGACTAAATCAAGTAAGTATTGTTACTTGACAGATTTAATTTTACTAGTGGTCGGCGTGTGGTCGAAATTCGGCCATAATTCATATTAATTAATTTTTCTGCTACACAATTTTCTTTAATTTTATTTATGTATAATTGTAAATTGAGCAAGCTGTATTTCACTAATAACTAATATATAAGCACAAATCTTTAGTAAACATTATCATAATTATCATTGTTTGACATTCAGTTCGGCCAGAGATTTTAACCGTAAATAAAAGTCTATAAGCGTTGCTACGCAATTTACGGTTTTAATTGTGTTTTAATCTTAATTTCGTTTTGTATTTTTATTTATTTTTTTTTAATGCTTTTTGTTAATTTGTTTCACTCGTTCTATTTCGTGACGTCAACACAACGACTCCTCGGAAGATCAGTGCAGGTTTTTTCTTAACCTGCAGTATGCTGAGTAGGAGTCGTTTTGTTACGAGCTGTTATGTATTTATATATATATATATGTAGAATGTAATTCATACTCTTCTGACAATAAATCATTTTTCTTTCTTTCTTTCAACACACTCACACAAACGTGTGTGTGTGTGTGTGTGTGTAGCGATTGCGTTGTAGTGTGCGTAATGCCTTTTTTAATGAATTTAATATATTTCTAATCCATTATTATATGAAATTTCAGTTGTATGCACTTCTCCTCATTATATACTTCAACTGTGCCAAATTTCATACTTGTCCATCCACGTAATTTTCGTAAAAAGGGGTACAAAGTTTTTGCTTCACGTATTTATATATAGATATAGTCACCCTTCATCATTACAACTCACATGTCCTAGGCTCGAATCACCTCCATTATAGGGGCAAAATTCAATTCAAATTCAAACTCGATTCAAATTTAGATCGTTCTTTCTTGCTCACCGAATTGAACACTTAAGTTTCTTTGATTAACTCATCATCATTTGCCTGCCCTCATTCCACGTTAAGTGTGGTCGGCATTTTTTTTTTTTTTTTTTATTTTTTTTTTTTTATGTGTGGGCTATGGTAAGCGCACGCACGGTCCAGTCCGTCCGGGGCGATGAAAGTACGGCGCGTGGGTGTGGTCGGCATAACATGTTTTTACCTTCCATAGTCTCTTATCAGTCGTTATATCTGCACTCACTGGTTTCATATGCATATCCTCATTCACACAATCCATCCATCTCTTCTTGGGTCTCCCACGCTTCTTTTCGATGTTAATTGTTCTACACTAATATTATAAAGAGGAAATGTTGTATGTTTGTTATGAATAAACTCGAACTACTGGATGGATTTCGATAATTCTTTCACCATTGCTACATTATCGCTTATAGCCTTTTTCTACGGTATTCCCACGGGAACGGGAACGACGCGAGTAAGGCGATTTGAAGGCGAAGCGAAGCGAGGGCGGGTTGCTAGTATGAAATAAAAATTAAATTTTACGTAACATCTAAATGCACACAATTTTTTTTTGACGTAATAACGTGTTATAAATGAACTTCGGCTGCACGCACGAAAAAGCATGACTCATTGTCACGTTTCGCTTGAGCCTAGCGTGTAAGCGAGAACGGAAAACAAGCAATAGAGGGGCACGATCGGTCTAAGGGTTCAACTTGTGACTCATATAAGTAAAAAAAAATATTAGATTTAACATTTAGCAAATAAATGCTAATTTATTGAAAAAATCGTAATTATCAATTAACTCCTTTGTATTATTAGTCTAGCCAACAAGTGCCTTTTGGACCAACTTTTTTCAGCAGTCTCCGAAAATTATAAATAATGTCATTCGATACGCAATGGCATCGAGATGATTTTTGAAAAAAAAATGTAGTTCCGCTTGCAAAAATTGTAAAAGTTATTAACAATTAACTAAAAATAAAAAGGGGCTTTAGTTTTTTGCAAATTTCTCAAAAAGTAATAAAGACTTTTCAAATTTGAAAAAAGATTCCTAAAAGAAGAGGAAGTTTCCTAAAAAATGTCTTGATTTCCGAAACTGTAAGATTAATATTTATAATTTTCCCAGAGGGATGAAAATACGACCAAAAACGGGTACTCTGATTTGGACAAGCCACGCCCACTTTGGACACTTTAACAATAAACATTATTTAAACATACTAAATATGAAAATAAAAAAATTAAAAACTTCAGGCACTACCCGATGAACAATAATCCGCTTGAAAAAATTTTTGTAACAATTGTTCATTTAGTTATTCAATAGTTAATTAATATTTTTTTTTCTGCTTGAACATGAACAAGTGTGATAATTGTTAAACTATAAATTTAAGATTTTTTTCCTCTCTTGGAGCAATTCTTGAAAGGCTTTAGAATAAAACCCCGTTGTAAAAATGAAAAAAATGT
Organism: Lymantria dispar; assembly: GCA_032191425.1. Taxonomy (NCBI): domain Eukaryota; kingdom Metazoa; phylum Arthropoda; class Insecta; order Lepidoptera; family Erebidae; genus Lymantria; species Lymantria dispar. Next base: position 13,973,140 of record CM063467.1, read on the forward strand.
TTATTTTTCAGTTTTTTATTAATAATTTTCGTTTTACAATTTTTGCAAGCGGAACTAATTTTTTTTTTCAAAAATCATCTAGATACCATTCCGAATCGAATGACACCTCATTTATAATTCTCGGAGACTGCTGAAAAAAGTTGGTCCATAAGGTACTTGTTGACTAGACTATATACAAAATAATGATTCAGTGATAATAATTCAATTAATAAAAGTATGCAATTTTTTCCGTGTGGTGACGGAGTAAGAATACAATTCACCACTCCCTATCTTGCCCGTGGATGTCGTAAAAGACGACTATGGGATATAATATGCACATAGCAGCTGTGCAAGAGAAGGAAGGCTCGAAATGTCATCCTATACCAACATGTCTGACCGGCATGGTATAGTAGGTCAAAAAAAATCCCTTTATGGAGGAGGCCTAGGCCCAATAGTGGGACGTTTATGGGCTGAGATGATGATGATGCAATTTTTTAATAATATTTTCTTATGATGTTATCACATAAAATTGTTGTCTGGAAGCCGACTTTACAGACAATGTTTTTTTTAGATCTGCTGACTGCCGAGGGACCTGAAGTAGCTAAGGAATTTCTTGAAATCACTTCACCAAGTGAACCAGACGCGACTGCTAAATTCAAACAAAATGACGTCATTGTTCATACAAAACACGTTAAAGAAATAAATACCACAAAGATAATATTAAACGAACCTGATACAAGTGTTGATGAAAAACCATACAAGTGCACAGCATGTGATAGAAGTTTCAGTAATATGTCAACATTACGTACCCATATTCGTACACACACCGGTGAAAAACCATACAAATGTAACATGTGTGAGAAATGTTTTAATTACGGACAAGGTTTGCAAGTTCATATGCGTAAACACACCGGTGAAAGACCTTTTAAATGTAATGTATGCGATAAAAGTTTTTATTTGAAGAGTCATTTAGTAAATCATGTTGTTATACACACAACTGAAAAACCTTTTAAGTGTAATTTATGTGAAAAATCTTTTAAATTAAAGGACCAATTGAGAAAACATGTGCATATACATACAGGTGTTAAACCATATAAGTGTAGTGAATGTGAAAATTGTTTTACTTATAAACAAAATTTGTATAGTCATATGCGTAAGCATACCGGTGAGAAATATAAGTGTGAGTTATGTGATAAGTGTTTTAGACATAAGCATAATCTTGTTCTACATATGGCTGTACATACGGGTGTTAAACCGTATAAATGTGAGGTATGTAACAAAGGTTTTAGTCTTAAATATGATTTGAAAGTTCACATCCGTATACACACGGGTGAAAAACCATATAAATGTGAGATATGTAAGAAATGTTATACTATGAAACGGATTTTGAATAGGCATATTCGGATACATAGCAGAGAGAAACCCCGTAAGTCATAGATTTTGAACTTGGTCTTCTTAAATACTAAGAAAAGGGACAATAATGCTCTGTTCTTAGAATAATAACGTATAGAAGGATAGTGTCGGCCAGTTGGTGTTGGATACTTCGAGTGATCAAAAACATGAAGCTAAAAATACTACATGCGCGCAGCTGATTTCACACATACACACGCACACCACTATACAAATTATGAAATCCAATTTTGTTTTTATTAACATAAATTGTCTAAATACTTTTAAAAGTAATGTTAAAAACCTTTTTATGTTTTTCAAATATGTTGTGACACCATTTGAATGCGCAAACCGTCATAATTAGCTATTTATTTTTGACGTGACAACGTCTTATAATTCGATGGAGTCGGCTGCACACACGAAAAAACATGACTCATGCGACGTTACCTCGCTCTGAGGCGTTCCATTTAAGGCTTGAAGTGCGAGAGCGCGGAACGGGCGACAAAGAGGCACAATCGACTATACAATATATGCTATACAATAATATATTGCTATATGAAGTGCATTGAAAAGTGAATGTGGTGTCAATTGTTTATAGCAACGATAATTGCGGCGATAAAGGTAATATTTCTTTCAATATTAAATATATGTTCAGTGATATATTGTCGAATATTCTACGACGTTGACGTTGTCACGTTCAACTATCGCCAGTAAACCGACTTTACAGACAACCAATTTTTTAAAGAGTTGCCTGAGTAGGTGCAGTACAGTGACCTTGTATATTACGGAACGGTTCCGGCGTAAGCTCCAATTAAAATGCTTCATTTTTTTGTGCATAGAACTTAATACTGGCAGTGAACTTTATGCTGGCAGTGACGCAGTGAGGCAATTGTGTAAGCAATGAATAAGTATTTATATCAGTGTACAATAAATACTCTTAAGTTACTCCGCCACCACTCAAATAAATAAAATTGAAGTGGTCTGTTTCTAATGTTAAAATAGTGTGGCTTTTTCATGCTCACGTTTTGCCTAAAAACTAATTTTTTTTTATCATGACAAAAAAGAGTTTATTTTTCTTTGTGCGAATAACGGTGTAAGCATGTGTTGAATTAAATGAAACGAGTATGTACTTGAGCTTATTTATAATTAATACTTTTAATAGGATACAGCAAGAGAAACGAGCGCGAACAGAGTGTGCGAGTACACCCTGTTGCAACTTAACATTAGTAAGAAGGCGGGAAATTTAAATACATTTGACACACCCACCAAATTAAAGCCTTCTTATCTTATAACTAACATAGAAGTTTACAAATATGACAAATCATACAGATGAATTGGTATGCTGATATGTTATTCAACTATAATGATGAAAGAAACTACTTATTTACTTATTTAAGGTTATATCAATTTTATCTCTAAGATATTGAAATCTCACATGAGCAAGAGCTTTTGTAAACATATCAGCACACTGTTCTGTAGTACCTATCTTTACACATATTTCTTTTTCTTGACATTTTTCTTGAATAAACTTATATTTAACATCAATGTGCTTACACCTTTTATGAAAGTCCATATTTTTAATCACTGATATTGCACTTTGATTGTCTATATTTAAACTGATACTGTCTTGATTATATGCACTAATATCAAGTAGTAGTCTTTTGATCCACTTGATGCCTCTTTTGTAGCGGAACATGCAGCCATGAATTCTGCTTCTGTTGTAGACAGGGCTATGCTTTGCTGTCGCTGAGTTGCCCATGTTATAGCTGCAGCATTCTTGGTAAACACATACCCAGTTGTAGATCTTCTTGTGTCACTATCAGCTGCATAATCAGAGTCACTGTAGCCCTCTACAGTATTATTCTTCACTTTCGAATATAGTATGCCCATCTCTTTGGTTTCTTTTAGGTACTTTAATATCTTCTTAACAACAGCCCAGTGAGTACTATCATAACAGTCTAGATAACGACTTACTAAGCTCACTCCAAACATAATATCTGGTCTACTTACTATTGCAAGATGCATGAGTGAACCCACTGCTTCTCTGTATGTTATTTTCACTTCAGATACTATATTTTTCTTCTCCAGTTTCGTGTGGGGGTCTATTGGAATACTATTTCCATTTGCATTAACCATATTAAATTTTTGTAGTAATCTTTCAATATACTGTTGCTGATGAATAAATATATTACCATTTGATCTTTCTATCTGTAATCCCACATAATTTGTAGGCTCCATGGTTTTTATTTCAAAGTATTGTTTAAGGTTATCTACAACTTTGTTAATAGCATCATCATCTTTACATATTATCAACCCATCATCCACATACAATAGGAGATATATTTTTATTTTGTTTATATGACCAGTAAACACACATTGATCAGAGTGGCTATTAACAAAACCAAATTTATGTAATACAGATTTGAATTTATCATTCCAACACCTTGGGGCTTGTTTTAAGCCATATAATGATCTGTTCAATTTACATACAAAGTTTGGTGGAGATTCTATTCCTTCAGGAGGATTCATATAAATATTTTCTTTAATATCTCCATGGAGAAAAGCTGTTTTAACATCAAATTGTACAATTTTTAAATCATATTGACATGCTTCTGAGAGCAATATTCGCACTGAGTCATATCTCACTATTGGAGAGAATGTTTCGGTGTAATCTATCTGATAATGCTGGGAACACCCTTTTGCACAAAGTCTGGATTTGTATATTATACCAGAAGGATCATTTTTAATACGGAACACCCACCTGCACCCAATTGTCTTTACTCCAGGGGGTTTTTCCACCAGGGTCCATGTTTCATTGTTCTCATGTGCTTTTAGTTCCTCCATTATAGATTGTTTCCACATTTTTCCATTCGGTGATAATATGGCTTCACTGTAGGTCTGTGGCACATCTGTTTCTGAAATTCCTTTACATAGATAAGTATTATTATCTTGTTTCTTTGCCTTAGATCTAGTTTTAATATTGCTGTCATGTTCTATGTTAATTTTAGTTTTAGGTATATACAGAGAGTCATCATTTGATTGATATGAGTCATCATTTGAATGAAATGAGTCATCATTGCTGGAGCTTTCAGAAACTTTTGATTCAGAACTGTCATTGGAATTTTCTTGTAATTCAGGACTAAGCATTATGTGTTTATTTTTATTAACCTCATTTTCATCTGTAGTTAGGGGCACAACTATATGGTTTTGGGTTAATGAACTTTCCATAAAAACAACAACTCTACTTATTACTCCTTTCTTTGTCTTTGGATCAATGAACTTATAGCCTTTTGTAGTATCACTATAGCCAATAAAAATCATTTTGCTTGCCTTAGAATCCAGTTTTCGGAGCTTCTCTTTTGGTATTTTGACCATAGCCTCACAGCCAAAGATTTTCAGGTGACTTACATCAGGTTTCTTCCCTGACCACATTTCCTCAGGTGTAGCATATGACAGTGCACGGGTAGGGCAGTGGTTGGTGATGTAAGCTGCTGTGGATACTGCTTCAACCCAATAACTTTTCTGTAAATCAGAGTTAATTAGCATACAGCGTGCCCTTTCCATAAGTGTGCGATTCATACGCTCAGCTAATCCATTTTGTTGAGGCGTATATGAATTAGAAGTCTGATGGATAATGCCTGATTTCTTTAAGTAATTGGAGAACTCATTACTCCTTAGTAATGAGTTCTCTCTACCATTATCAGAACGTAGACATTTTATTTTAAAATTTAGTTGATTCTCTACTAAGGCTTTGTATTCTTTGAATTTTAAAAATACTTCTGATTTATTATTCAAGAAATATACATATATTTTCCTTGTATAATCGTCAATGAATGTGAGAAAATACCTGGCTCCTCCAAGTGATTTTACCTCCATGGGTCCACAGACATCAGAATGTATCAACTCCAGAGGATTCAGTGCTCTGGAACCTTCAGAAGGAAATGGCAACCTGGATTGTTTTCCTTTTTGACACAGCTCACAAACCATTTGGTTTTTGTTTTGAATCAATTTCACTCCATCTGTACAATTACTTAATTTATTTAAATCATTAAAATTCAAATGTGCCATCCTCTTGTGCCACAGTAAGAAATCAGTCTCATTCATTTTACAACTGTATGCTGTGACAGTGTCAGTATTCAGCCTGTACATGTTATTGATGAGATTTGTCGCTGCTACTTCTGTATTCATCTTATTGAATATTTTACAGCCCTGTTTTGTGAACTGTATGGAGCATCCATTCTTCATAATTTGGCTTACAGACAATAAATTGGTTGTCAATTCAGGTACATACAGTACATTTGTAATCTGGATAGTTTGTTTAACATTATTTGAACCAATTACATTCAAGTCTATCTTGCCACAACTTTTCACCGGAAGCATTTTACTATTTGCTATCTTTATACTGGTAATCGGAGGGGGTGCTTCATCATAAAGCCAGTCTTGTATCATGGTAAGATGCATTGAAGCACCTGAATCTATGTAGAACCCATCATCATACTTAGTTGCAGCAGAGAACACAGCTACATAGCTTGTGTCTTTATTTTTGTTTTGTTTTGCTTTCTTTGACTTACAATTTTTGCTTATGTGTCCATATTTGTTACAAATAAAACATCTTGGACCTTTCTTTGGGTTGTTCTGAGGATCCTTTACATTATTGTGCTTTGTATAAAGTACTGTAGTGTCTGAATCAACTGATTTTACTTCTTGAAGTAATTTTGTTTTGATTAAGTCAGCACTTATCTTTACTCCAGAGCTCTCTATGCCCATAATCATTGGCTTGTAAGAATCCGGCAAACCGGCCAACATCAAAGTTCCCAGCCACTCATCATCAACATTGAAGTTGATGTTCCTCAATTTGTGAGCGGAAGACATTATTTTATTTACATAAGATTCTACGCTTTCGCTCGTCTCTAATGTAGTATTAATTAAATCCTTTAATAAGCCAACTTTTCTAGTTAATCCACTGTCTTCAAATGCTTTGGTAAGATTATCCCATAATTGTTTGGCATTTTCTGCTTGTTGGATGTGTACATACGAGGGTGGATTGATAAGTTTCCGGCCTGACCAAGAAAAACAACGTTTTTAAGAATTTTTTTTTATTTCTCAACATAATCTCCTCCAAGGCTGATACATTTATCATAGCGGTGTTCTAGTCTAGTAATGCCATCTCTATAGACTGATTCGTCAAGCTCCTCAAAATACCCATTTACAGCTTCGATTACTTCTTCATTGTCCGCAAATCTCTTACCGCCAAGCCATTTTTTGAGGTTAGGAAACAGATAATAGTCACTCGGGGCTAGGTCTGGAGAGTAGGGAGGGTGCAGCATCAATTCAAACTTCAGATCGTTGATTTTAGCCATCGCAACGATTGACGTGTGCGCTGGTGCGTTATCGTGATGAAACAAGATTTTTTTCTTCGCCAGATGAGGTCGTTTAATTTTCACTTCGTGGCTGAAACGTTGCAATAAGTCTGCATAGTATTGACCAGTGATAGTTTTACCCTTTTCAAGGTAATCAATGTATATAATACCTCTTGCATCCCAAAAAACAGAAGCCATAACCTTGTTCGCCGAAAAAATTGTTTTTGCCTTCTTTGGAGTTGGTTCCCCTGGTCCAATCCACTGTTTAGACTGTTCTTTGGTTTCAGGAGTGTAGTGGTGGACCCAAGTTTCGTCAACGGTTACGAATCGACGCAAAAATTCGCTTGGATTACGCTTATACAACGCCAAATTGGCGGTAGAAATGTTCTTTCGAATCAATTTTTGGTCGACTGTTAGCAAACGCGGCACCCATCTTGCACAGAGCTTTTTCATATACAAATGTTGGTGCAAAATATTTTGTACACGTTCATATGACATCATACAGGTCTCAGCTATCTCACGCACTTTTAATCTGCGGTCTTTCAGCACTATTTGATGGATTTTTTCGATCATATCTGGAGTTGTGACCTCAATGGGGCGTCCTGAGCGAGGCTCATCAGAGGTGCTCATACGACCCTTTTTAAACTTGGAAACCCACTGCTTAACGGTTGAATATGATGGGGAGGATGTCCCCAGTGTTGAGTCCATCTCTTCTTTAATTTCCTTCGGCGTTAACCCCTTCAAATAAAAGTATTTGATGACAGCATGAATTTCCAGCTTTTCCATTTTTACGAAAAACACAGAGGCGTCTTGTTCAGCGTGCTCTCAAACCTAAACTAACATGGCGATCGGACTGAAACTATAGCTACAAGCTATCTAAGGATGGTACTATAGAACGCCACCTCAAGGTAGGCCTAGTGGCGCCATCTCTTGGTGAGGCCGGAAACTTATCAATCCACCCTCGTACAGGATTGGATCAACCAATAATATTAATTTGGACTTAGCTTTGACGTCATCCTTCACTGCTTTTGGATCATTGGGGTTTGGTTCTGCCGATATGCAATTATGCAAGTCTTCGTGCTGTAGGTATGCTTTTACAGCAAAACTCCACGTAGACCAATTTTCCCGTCCCGTCAGTTTGGGAATTGACATAGTTATGTTATTCATTTTGCAAAGAAATCTGAAATAGCTGAAATACGGAAGGAACTCGCGAACCGGTAACTTTGAGGTTATGCACGCGTGAGCACTTTTTTAATTATTTTATTTTACGTTAATCACTTTATTGTAATACTGTTAACTTATGCAAAACAACACGTTAGAGCTATCTGGGCCCATAACCTGTTGAATTAAATGAAACGAGTATGTACTTGAGCTTATTTATAATTAATACTTTTAATAGGATACAGCAAGAGAAACGAGCGCGAACAGAGTGTGCGAGTACACCCTGTTGCAACTTAACATTAGTAAGAAGGCGGGAAATTTAAATACATTTGACAGCATGAAAAAAAAACTAGTATTTTCACATTACAAACAGACACTTCAATTTTAATTATTAGACTGTAAATTTATTATATATCCTTGAAACAGAATCAGAATTATTTATTGTTTAACTGTTACATTTGGTGCACATGTTATTATAATTTATATATAGGTGTATCAAGTTATGGGGCAACTGTTCGAGTATGTTGTAGTTACACAAAAAACAAAATTGCATAAAAGTTATAGTGATTTCAAAAAAATGTAAGAGTCTATGCTTTAAATGTTACGTATTATGTAGACATGTACAGACAGGATGCATGTAAAGCTTCGACAGTATAATTTCATTCATTCATACCTAGAATTGCGCAAACGCTTCAATGGCAGTGTAGGTACAAAGGCGAGCCGTCAACGGTCATAGGCCGATCAGCTGTTTTAAAGCGAAGTTTGTCTTGCTTATGCGAACGTAATCATTGATTAATTCAATTTCTAATGAACATTTAACAAAGTATGAATATGTTGCAGATTAAGTATGACGGACTTTATACATTTCAATCAGATTTACACGTAAAAGCGATGACAAAATTGAAAACTTACATGTCTCTAATTCATTAACGAATTGATATTTTTCGTTCAAATTTTTTTCATGCCTACTTACCACCATTGCCTAGCTCCCTTTTGACCAGTTGCCCCATAACCTGATACATTCTGTATAGTACTGAAACAGTATACCCATATCGGGAGTGCAATAATAAAGGTTTTATACTATTCAAATGTCTCATGCAATAAAATAAAATGTCACAGAATTTATAATTAGAGAGTATTTCACAAATTCATTACAATAAATTAATTCTTTAAATACATTATTAATATCAGGTTGACCGAGCTTCGCTCGGAGTATTTTTGTAGCATTTATTTAGATATATATTAATAAAAAAATAAATAATGAAAATTATATAAAAAAATACAAAAAGAGAATAATAATAACACCGAGATTCGATCCGACGCCGTTTGTCGCCGATGACAAAAATAAAATGAAACCTGACTACTTCGCCACTGAGCTATCGTAACTCATGACATTGATGGCAAAATTTGAATTCATATTCTTTTAAAATTTAATGTCATTATATTGTCTGCCAAAAACACTGACAAAACAACAATTTCTATACATAAAACCTAGCTAGATCGATTTTTTGGGCCAGAATCCTCTAGTATGCCAAGTTTCAACAAAATCGTTGGAGCCTTTTCTGAGATCCTGAAAAAATATATATTTACAAGAATTGCTCGTTTAAAGATATAAGATATTCACAAATTTATTAAAATTGATTGAAACAAATTATTAAGATCTAGATTAGAATGTCAATTAGTTGTCCGTAATGAGAAAAATGCATCTATATTATAAAACATATTTTTTTTATCAACCAAGCCTTGTGAATGTAATTGTTGAGAAGGCGACATGTTGGTCCTGATATTATGTCAAAATGTTACTCGTCTTTCAAGACACACACAAAATTAAGAGTTGTATTATTATATTGATGTTTGTACTAATATCTATTATTTATATTAAATAAAAAAATATTTAAATGTGTTTATTGTTGCGTTTTATTTATAAATATATTAATATTGTAATCATCATTATCTCGGCTCATATACTGCTCGAGCCTCCTTCATAATAAAAGGGACATTGACCTTATTATACCATGCTGATCAGATATGTTGGTATTTTTTTTTATGGGTGGGCTATGGTAAGCGCACGCGCGGTCCAGTCCGTCCGGGGCGATGAAAGGACGCGCGGGCCCATAACCTGCCCGTACCTACGTCACCTCGTTGTTGGGCCGACCACCGGAGCAGATGTGACTTGTCGTCAGTGATCAGACATGTTGGTATAGGGTTTTATTTCGAGTTTACCATCTCTTGCACAGATGTTATATGCATATTATATTCCTTAGACGTCTTTTAGGACACCCACAGGTAAGATAGTGGTGATTTGTATTTTTACTCTGCCCGTCGCTACACGGAATATTAAAGTATCGTATTATTAATATACTACATTAAAGTAAGTAGTAATTATAAAGTAAATTAAATGTAAATTTTTAATTTTAAGAATGCATAAAGTGCCTTTTTTTGTGTGGGCTACGGTCGGCCGGTTCCGTTCGGGACGACAGATGGGCGGTGCGCGGCCCCGTAACCCACCCATATAGCACATCGCCTTCCTCGTTCGGCCGACAACTGGTGCAGAGTGCCTTGATTTCAGTAGACAGCCCGACGGAATACCCCAAGGAAGTACCCTCTCCCATCGACGTCCCCTTCTCGGGACGCCGATCGCCGCCGCGAGGCTAACTCTCTCCGCGGGTGCCGGACTAAATCCCCGGTCCGGTCACCCGCATGTATAAAATGCTTAGTGTCCCTCCTATTGCGGGGACTCTCGAAGAGTCGAGGCCTGCAGTGGGACGTATAGGAGCAGAGATTAATTAAAGAGGTGCCTACTCGACTATGCATTTCGATTAAACCGAAGAATTGTAGGGATCTATTTAATTATAGGCACTGATTACAAGACATGGATCGAAACTAAATATTTGATCTATTGGAACTAGATAGTTCGTCAAATATGATTCCCGGACATAGTTCCAATAGAGAAGTGAATAATTCTATGTTCAATCCGCTCCAGGCCATCATTTGCGTATGTCTACTATTTAGCACGTCCACTATATTAGTAACATATTAAGTTTATTAAAAATCGTAATTTAGAATAATTCATTATTAATAATTTAGAATAATTTATATACATAATGCTATATTTTTTACAAAAAATAGTAGAGGTACTATGGAGATGAACATATCTCTAATGTAAACAAAGTCTTGGTAACCATGCCAGCAAATTAATTAAGAAAATCGCTAGATCCAAGTTTCTGACACGCTAAAGAGATGTATAATATGGATGAAATACCGATATTGATAAAATCGAAGATTAAATCTTCGATTTTATCGTCGATATGGTCAAATATAAAATGTTAACATTTTGGAACAATTCCAAGGCTGTGTTAGAATAAAATAATGAGAAAACGATAGCAATAGGCGCAAAAAGAGGTACAAACAACAAAATCAAGAAAAGTTTCTGAAATTATTGCAACTAGACAACTGAGCAAACTGACAATTATTCATCCTTGTTCATATATTCGTAATTTAATTTAGTATTATCATCATGATCATCACAGTTCATGTATGTCCCACTGCTGGGCTTAAGCTTACTACACAATAAGAATGAAATATTCCTATGCCGTAAATCTACCAAAGAAAAATCTACACTGGTCAGACGTATTGGCATGGGGTTTTATTTCGAGTTTTTCTTATCTTGCAAAGACGTTATATGCATATTATATCTCATTATATCACTTAATTATTTTTTAGGACACCCACAGGTGAGATAGGGGGTGCTGAATTATATACTATATTATATAATATCTGTCATCACACAGGACAGTATAAATTCAGTAATTTAAATTTTATTTATTCTTAGACATAATATCTCAGAGCGAATAACTTTTAATCGAATACATTTTTTTTGATCTTTTGGTTTCGTCTACACTTCACATTTCTAGTATAAAATATTATATAAACAAATTCGATAATTCTTGAAAATATCAATATTTAGATGTTGTAATTATTGAAATTTAATATCGACTCTTGTTAAAGTCAATATTTAAACAATGGCGATAAATATTGCCCATCCCTAGGGACACGATATCGAAATAAAAGTATCGATACTGTACTCATGAGTAGTATCGATGAGAAAGTATCGTACTCAATAAAGTATCGAAACAAAAGTATCGATACTACAAAGTACAGACAAAGTACAGACAAAGTACAAAGTTCGGAGTACTTTTCCTTTAAAATATGTCGAGCCACTTTTTAGAAAGTTCATTACGCTTTAACTAGATGGCGTTACCATATGCATGAGCCGAAAGGTCAAGTTTAACATGGATACTTTCTACAATTTTGTTCGATACGATACCTGCCTAAAAGTACTCATTGAGTAAAAGTATCGAGTACAAAAGTATCGGTATCGAAAGACGAGTTCTCGATACCTAAAAGTATCGATACTTTTTTCGTGTCCCTAACATCCCTAAAGTCATAACAATCAAATAAAATTTAGCTTTCGTGGATTTTGTTTTTATATTTAATAATTAAAATAAAATAAAGAAGAATTATAAACTGTACATTACTTATTTATATATTAATAACTTATTAATAATAAAATTGAGACATGGTTAATTTATCGATGTGTAGAATATGTCTGGTCGAAGATGTTCGTATGTTTTCTATATTGAATACAAATCTTCAAGAAACTTATGAGAAACTAACCGCTATACCGGTAAGTAATCGTTTAGACAATTACGCTCAAAAAGTATGTCTTATATTAATCTTGGCTAGGCCTTGAGCGGCCAGTTAAAGTTCGGCGTTTTAGAAGTTGGAGCCAGAAGTGACCTTAGCTTTGCGTACTTAGAATCTATACACTTAAGATTAGATTCCTTCAATAAATTACCTAGAGATATCCGAAACTTGGCAGTGAATAAGTTTAAAAAATTCTACTAAGAATAGACTTTGTAAAAAACTTTATTATAAAATCTCAGATTATCTAGATGATAATTCAGATTGGTTGTGAGCAGGTACTAATTCAACAATTTCCTTGTTATTTTAAATGTACTGCAACAAACTTTTTTATAACTATTATTGTAAAGCGAAGAGTGTTTTGCATTTTTTTCCTTCATGGTTAGTCCGGCAGGACAGTGTTTTGCCTAACGTATTTTGGTATTTTTACTGTGATTTGTGTTTGTAACATATTGGTCATGCTCACTGAAGGATCTACTTGTGGTAGTTGCGTGGAGAGGGTCTCTCCTTTCCCACCGTAGTGGTTAGATACCAATCTACCATGCGAATCCTATGCAGGGCAATCCTTTGTGCGATCCACAAGTTCTGGTTTCAAGTCTGTAATCTGTGCCTGTTACTTATGTTTGTGAAGTCCCATCACAATACAGGGATTATTTCTTTAGTGCAGGGTGTTGACTTTTAAAATAAGTGAGCCGTCACTTTTTTGTACAAATATATATGCATAAAAGAACAGATTACAATAGGAGCTAATATGTTATTTGCCAGAAAATTATGATTTTTATTCAATAAACATTTATTTTCATTAAATACAAGAATTAAAAAATCAAACATATTTTAAATTGTGACTACGCAATTCTTTAGTAATTTCTGTAATTTGCACTCCTACACTAATATTAAAAAGAGGAAAATTTGTATTTTTGTGTGTGTGTGTGTGTATGTTTCTAATGAATAAATTCGAAACTACTGTGCCGATGTCAAAAATTCTTTTACCAATTGAAAGCTATAATATTAGGGAGTAACGTAGGTTATATTTTATGCTGGTACTCTTACGGGAAAGGGAACTACGCAGATAAGACAACTGAAACCGAAGGGAAGCGAGGACAGGTTGCTAGTATAACATAATAGTTATATTTGATGCCTTTGACGATATTACTGTGACCATTGGCCGCAACTAAACTTACTGTCATATAGCATGGCGACGTCTCTCCTAGGCATAAGTCGCCACGCCGGCAATCGGCTTTACGTGTTGCTATATTCCGTCATATAGCGTGGCGAAGCGTCGCCGCGGCTCGTAACGCCACGCGGTTGCGTGGTAATGTTTACCCTCGCCTATAGCTGTTTCAGATCAAAAAGCAAGAAACTTATACAACTTATATTAGCTCTATACAGCTTGGGATAAATGAGAAGACCTGTTTCTTATTTGCTGTTTCTCATACAATGTTTTGTTTTTCAGTTTGATACAAATAATGGCAGACCATTGCGAGTATGCTACATATGTTGTGCGAGACTCCGGAACTGTCACCAGCTGAGAATGAACTGTCTTGAGAGTGAGCAGCGACTAACTTGGATGTTAACAAACAACTGTGTGAGTTTATTTTCATATTACAGTGTATTTCGGTTATAACGACGGCGGAGGGACCACTCTAATATCGTCGCTATATCCGGTGATCTCTATAACCGAAATCAGTTTTTCTTTAACAGTAAATATACGTCTAGGAGTGATTTTCACAAATTTAAGAAACAGTGTTCACTCACTGGAAATAGCTACGTAACTGATTCATAATTTTAACATCGCGCACATGCTAAGTAACGCTACACACAAACAAAGCATTTGACCATCTGCGAATGTAAACAAAGGATAAGAAAGCTTAATAGTTAAAACTTATGAATGATACTTTGTGCCTTTGTCGACTCCGAAAGGAATTTCTAGGAATCTGTCCCAAATAGTTCATAAAAACAAGTCGGTATACCCGAATTATGCGTTATATCCGAAGTCGCTATAACCGAATGAATTTCCTACGAAAGTATGCTTTAAATTCTAGGGACGCAAGTTCTACGTCGCTATAACCGAAAAGTCGTTACAACCGAGGTCGTTATTAATGACATCCACTGTATTTATCATTATTTTAGCTTATATTTGTCACACTGTTGGGCTTAAGTCTCCTCTGTAAGAGGGAAATTGACCTTCTAACCATGGTGGTCAGACATGTTGATATAGGATGTTTTTATTTAAAGTTTTTCCTGTTTTGCATAGATGTTATATGCATGTTATATCTTTTAGTCGGCTTTTGAGACACCCAAGGGCAAGAGAGGGGGGTGGTGAATTGGGTTCTTACTCCGTCACCACACAGAAAATGTGTTATTATATGCCTAAATATCAAAAATTAACAAATCTTTATCTGTACAATTAAATAAAATTGAAGTGTCTATTTGTTATGTTAAAATACTAGGACGTTGTTCAAATAAGCGCTACCTACCGGGTCCAATTGTGAATCTAAACCATTCTCGAATTCCATTGAACACACAAAAAAATTTCATCAACATCCATCCAGCCATTTAGGAGGAGTACAGTGACATACACACATACACAAGAAATTTATATATAAAAATATAAATAAATACATATATACACACATAAATACATATATATAAATTTTATAAACAGTAGATATAATTCATCACTGATGAGTCAACTCCGTCAGAAGATCCAAGTATAGATAGGTATACCTTTGATCATAGCCGTAAAAACTTGATTTTAATAATATTTTACCAGCAAGTAGCTGTCTATATACCTAAGGAGTAACTTTGACCATATTTAATCCCGGTATTCCCATGGGAACGGGAACTACGTGAGTAAATTAGTGGTTTTAATATAAAAATTGTCATTACAGGTAAAATTAAAATCATTACAATATCTAAATGCGCCTAGAATACATCACCCGATGGTATGCTTAAGTTGTGGACCAGTGTCTCAGGAGATCCCTAATGATAGGGTGGAAGCTGTGCATATTAAATGTGATGTCCAAGTGAAATTGGAGAATGTTGAAGGTAGTATGAAAAAAAATTTCGCTAGTTTTTTTTTATGTGGGTATGTTGACTTTTTCTGTGTGGAGACGTAAGAATAAATTCATCATTGAAGCCCACATACGTCCCACTGTTGGGCTCGGGCCTCCTTCACAATGGGAGTGAACTTGACCTACTATACCATGCTGGTCAGACATGTTAGTATAGGGTTTCATATAGAGTTTTCCTTCTCTTGCACAGATGTTATGTGCATACTATATCAAAAAATATTTTCTTAGTGGTTGCCTACGTGACAAAGTGAAACTACGGTCCAAATTTCGGCTCACCCTGTCCCTTTATATGTATACTATTGTTAACGCCCCCGCAACACCCCCTGCAGATGGAATTTCGTAAAATCCGTTCGTAGCTGACCTCTACTCGACGAAAGGAATATTTCTGCCAAATTTCAAGTCTGTACGCCTTATGGTTCCAGAGATATGGTGATGAGTCAATATATCGCTCGCAAACTTGCAAGTTCTTATGAGAATAAATATCTTAAACCGTATTTCCCTTCCTATCAATCTTGGCCGTGGATGTCGTAAAAAACGACCAAGGTATATAATATGCATACAACATCTATGCAAGAGAAGAAAAACTCGAAATAAAACCCTATATCGACATGTCTGACTAGCATGGTACAGTAAGATCAACTTCTCTGCTATTGTGGAGGAGGCTCGAACCCAATTGTGGGATGTGAATTGAGCTGTAACAATGATAAATGTAATTGCAGATACAGAAGAAATACCTAGCGTAGAATATGTAGAATTAAATAACGTCAAAACAGAAGACAATCTATTTGATTACATAGAAGAGACCGCAGAAGAAACTAATTTATGCATAAAAGATAAAGAAGATATTAACATCGAAACAGAACTAGAAAATATAAAATGTGAAAATGTTATCAAAATAGAAGTAGAAGATGAAGTTTTATTGAATAATGATTTGGATAATAGTATTAGAAGTGAAGTTGTTAAGATGGTGGTCAAAAAACACTCGCACGTTGATACAAGTAAGTTTATTTTTGAGAATTTCTTTAGCGGTATTGTGCAATTGTTTGGGATGTGTAAACAATGTTTAACTCGCGTCAGGACACGTGACCTGGCATAGGCGTAACCAGGGTAGGGCAGGGGGGCTGCCCCCCCCCCCTGGATAATGTTGACGTCCCTACTAACTATGCATCATATCTAGTACTTTTATCGATAAAAATTAAAAAAACGAATTTTTTGCCATTAGTTTGCAATACAATATTTTTAGAACTAAAAATTACGCGGCGCGTTCGTTAGATACCTATAACAGAAAGTTACTTTTAAAATAGCCATTGTATAAGTACCTACTTAAAGAATTTATATGAAAACATATCTATTTTAATTTAAGTTTTTTTTATTCTTTACTAGTTTTTGTCCGCGACTTCGTCTGCGTCGAAATCATGTGTGGCAGAGGCAATCACGGATAACTGTGTAGTGCGTTCAGGGTTCTACAGGTTTACCCTGATTTAATGCCAACCTGGTATATCAGAGAGGCGCTATTATTAGGGTGTGCTTCTATACCTTAGGCAGCTGACTCCAGACTAATTGAAGTGGCGCAGTGGATGCTACGTGAAGCGCGCAGAAGACTTTGTGCTAACCCCTACGTTGTACTGCTCCCCGTTCCGTACTTGCGGGTGATTGTATGGTACATTAGCTGAGGCTGGTCCCTTTCCGGGCAAACAGTACACCTGATGGTAGAACAAACAGTACACCAGCCTCGATGAGGCGATCCGCCGCCGGCGACTGGGGCGGCGTAGGCGCGAATACCTGCGCCTCATGCCGTCTTAGCCGAGTCCGTGGGTGACGTGACCGGGGATTAGTCCGTCACCCGCCGAGAGGCCGACATCCTCCCCGAGGGAGGACCTTGCTCTGAGACTGGGTGTAATTTGTGTCCGTCACTTATATATTTGTGAAGTTCCTCAGAGAAGGGTGTAGCGCAAAATTCATAGTTTGTAGAATGAATAGACAAAAAAGGTCGTGCAGGTCGTTTGACTAGGTTGGTTTTTTATTTGCAAAGTTGTTGTTGTTGGCAAATGAGCAAACAGCACACCTCATGGTAAGTGATACTACTCATAGCCTTTGTCCAGGTTGCTGCCTACTTCCCGCTCTCTCGCTTTGGATGGACTGGTACGCGATATTAGATGGACGATTGTCGAAAGTATGATTCTATCACATAAAGATAGTATTAAGCGCATGCACTCGGGCTAGTCACCACCCGACGCCACAGCGGTGGAACGAGTTAGCTTGGAAGATTTTTTCCTGACTCCGCTCCGCCAAGTTCTTACGCAAGATATATGCCAAGCAGAAGTTGGCGTCCTCATACCAGGTACTGACCTGTCGACTATGATCTAAGTGATGGTCGGTAGCTTCCACAGTGATGCTTGCGATGAATTCACAGCTCTGCTCTAACCAGGCAACACAGACCTCATAAGTATGTCTGCTGTGTCCTAGCTGGAATCACAATTGTGGGAGGGCTTCATGTATTGCCACCCTTAAGTACCACGGGAGTGTTCTGGCTAAAGCGCACGCAAACTCGGTCGACATGGCACGGTATCCGTGTGTAGTTCTGAACACCATGGCGTTCTGCGAGTGCCAGAAGAAAATTTTAAGACAAGTGGACCAAGTAGTCAGAACTCGCTCACACAGGTGTACCGTACAGGGCCATTGATCTAACCAGTCTCCCGTACCGACGTCAACATTTAACACCGCCTTAACGAGCCGGTTAGTGATTTTATAAAAATGCTCCTGAAATACCGTCGCCCGTCGAGAACTAAACCCAAATATTTCATTTGGTCCTCGACCGAGTGGAACTAAATCACCGATGATTGCTGTGCCGACAGGTGTATAGCAACAGGGTCTATGAAACAGCAAATCATTCGTTTTATATGGGGCTACTCTAGGCGGCATCGTGACTCATCGAAGGTGGTGAACCTTGATAACGAGTATGGCCATAATTAACCTTAATTAAGTGGGTTTTGGTGGTGCCTTTGGTATCATCGAGCCTCAATGCACACATTCACACTCCCTTCACTTTCTTCGCGGTAGACAGCGGCCTTGTAAAGATCCATGAGCGGCAGCAACACTTACCATCAGGTGTACTGTTTGCTCGTTTGCCACTGCTTGCAATAAAAAAAAAACAAAAAAAGAAAGCCCAGCCCGTAAAGGGACCAGCCTCAGCTAATGTACCATACAATCACCCACAAGTACGGAACGGGGAGCAGTACAACGTAGGGGTCTTCTGCGCGCTTCACGTAGCATCCACTGCGCCACTTCAATTAGTCTGGAGTCAGCCGCCTAAGGTATAGAAGCTAGAGATGCAACGGATAGTTGTTTGGCCGGATACCGGATACCGGATATTCGGCCTGACCACCAGCCAAATATTCGGTATCCGGCCGCCGAATATTCGGCGGCGTGTCGCGTGCCGCCACGCCGTGCAGGTTTTGACTTGTTTCGTAGTGAACGTTCGCGCGGTCACAGTTCTTGGTAATAGAAAGAAACAGTTTTATCGTGTCAGTCAGTACGAAACAATTTCGTTTGTACGCTCGCGTATTTTTAGATAATAAAATAAGTTGGTGGTGTTATCGTGTGATAGTGGTTTTGTATTAACATTTACCTACTGTGTCATTAGTGTGCTTATAAAAAATGGCAACAAGAAGGTCTCTGCTTTGGAATTATTTTGAGATAGACAAAGAAGAAGCTAAATACGCTATTTGTTTAATCTGCAAACTAAAAGTTTCACGTGGCGGAGAGGGAAAGAAAGCTGGAACTTCGTGCATGAAAAACCACTTGAAAGCCAAGCATTCTGATAGGTTTAGCGAAATTTATGGTGGTTCGTCCTCATGTGTTGGACCTGCTATTTCTAGGAGCTCAACTGCAAGTACTTGTGCCGCAGCCTCTCAACCGTCCTTGCAAAAACAATTGACTTTAGCTGAAACTGTTGAGCGAAAACAATATTGGGGGATAAATGATACGAAATCGAAGGAATTTCACTATTTGATTGGCGAAATGATCGCGTTGGATAACGAACCACTATGCATTGTTGACCGAGTTGGATTTAATAGGCTCATGCAAAAAGCGGTGCCGAGGTACAAGTTGCCCAGTCGCACTTATATGACTGAAAAAATAATACCGGACATATACGACCGAATTACCAAGAAAATTATGGAAAAAATTTTAAACGCTGCAGCTGTTTCCATTACGTCAGATATATGGACTTGTGACCACAATAATGAAAGTTTTCTGAGCTTCACCGCTCATTGGATATCTCCAGATTTCAAACTGGAACGTGGCGTTTTGGCAATGAAGTCCTTTTCAGGGTCTCACACCGGAGAGAACATAGCAAACGAACTTAACATTATTGCTGCACGGTGGAATATTCCGTTAAATAAAATACACATTATTGTACATGATAGTGGGGCTAATATGGTAAAAGGAGTTCAAGTGGCTGAATACGATTCAGCTAGGTGTTTTATTCACTCTCTTCAGCGGGTCATTACTGAATCACTTAAAACTCAACCTGATTTAGTAGAGATGCTGAATGCCTCAAGACGCATCATAACTCATTTCAATCATTCAGGATTAGCGCAAGAGAAACTGAAGGCAATTCAAACAGAGTTAAAGTTACCAGAACATCAGTTGGTGCAAGATATCAGTACACGTTGGAACTCGACGTACTATTTACAAGAGCGGCTGCTAGAACAGAGACGCGCTGTTTCTTTGTATATAGCCGACCACAATAAACTCAGCAACTTGACTCCTCAGCAATGGAGTTTAATGGAGCAATGCATCATTCTCCTCAAACCATTCGAGGAAATAACGAAGATCACGAGCTCAGGTTTGTCGTGCATTTCAGAAGTTATACCGCATGTAGCGGTTTTGATGAGGTACATTCAAAAGGAAGAAACTTCACGCAAAGTTCCTAAATTATTGCAATTTCTAACGTCCCTGAAAACTCAATTGCAACAACGCTTCGAACATCTTGATGAAAATCCAAAGTATTTCCTGGCTACATTATTGGATCCCAGGTTCAAGACCAATTTTTTTGGGGTAATACAAGCAGAACAGGCTCGCCAAAGCCTCTTATTGGAGGGTCTAAAACTGAGTTGTAGTGAAGAGGGTGCATCCAGCAGTGAAGGCGATTCACCTCCAATGAAAAAAAGAGTAGGCAATGGCATGAGTGATCATGAATCATTTTGGGACTGTTTTGATGAAGTTGTCAAAGATCAAACTGAAGACTGTGATAGTAGTGCTATAGCCAATGAACTTGACTTTTACTTAAAAATGGTTCGTCTTGATCGACAAAGTGACCCTTACGCATGGTGGGCAGCAAACGCCAAACAATTCCCGATTTTGGTTAAATTTTCCCAAATATATCTCTCTTCCCCATGTAGCAGTGTGTACAGCGAGAGACTGTTTTCAGAGGCTGGGCTTATATATGAAAACAAGAGGAATCGTTTACTTCCTAAAAATGCTGAAAATCTTGTTTTTATACATCACAATTTACCTTTAGTGGATTTCCAATATTAAATTAATTAATATTACTAGTTACAAATAAGCACCTTTTTTAACTCTCAGTATTATCACAAAATTACTTTAAATAATTGATTTATTATAAAAAAAGGTTAAAGTTGTTTAAAATAATAAAAAGCTTCGATTACGACTGTTTTTTTTTAGATTCCATTTATAAAATCTACCAAGTTTACTATCTGGTATCCGGCCGGATAGTCCATTACCATCCGGTATCCGGCCGGATAGTAAAAAAGGGCCGGATAAGCCGGATACCGGATAGTAACCGAATATTCGGTGCATCTCTAATAGAAGCATCCCCTAATAATAGCGCCTCTCCGATATACCAGGTTGGCATTAAATCAGGGTGAGCCTGTGTTCTACAGGCTTCAGATGATTGCGACGAGTTCACGGCGCTGCTCTGCCCAAGCGTCACAGACCCCGAGCGTATGCTGCGCCGTGTCCTCGTCGCAATCGCAGTGGTGGCAGGACGGTGTACTCTCCCTCCTAACGACCTTGTTCAGGTATTTAGCGAAGCATCCATTCCCCGTTAACACCTGCACCAGTCGGAAGGAGAGCACCCCATGCCGCCGTTCCAACCACTGCATCAGCACTGGTCGGATGGCCTCCACGATTCGCACCACGAGCTGAGGCCTCTCCAGCCGGATTGCCCAACGGGCAATGACGTCTCGGCGGGTGTCGACGCGCTAGGCGGTGAGCTCCCTCAACGAGATCACACTGCCCTCCGCTCGCACCCCCGACACCCACCGATACAAACCGGCGAGCATTTCCGCCTCCAGGTCCCACGAAGGAGTCCCGGCCAACAGCACGCTGCCTCCGTCGCCACCGTGCGGTATCCGCGTATGGCCCTGACTGCCATGGCTCTCTGTGGTCGCCACAGAACAGCCCTGAGTGAGACGGTCAGAGACAACGTCCACACCGGTGCGCCGTACAGGGCCATCGACCGGATGACCCCCGCGTACAGCCGTCGGCACGTGGCGCTCGGTCCGCCCACGTTCGGCATAAGCCACGATAGAGCGGACGTCGCGCCGCCGAGCCATGGAGCGAGCCTGCGGAAATGCTCCCGGAATCACCATTATCCGTCGAGCACCAGGCCCAAATACCTCATATGGGCCCGGATGCTGATATCAAACGAATGGACGGTGATCGAGACACCGATGGGAGGGCTCATGTGGTGCCCATGGAACAAGAGGGCCTCCGTCTTGTCCAGGGCGACCCTCAACTCCAACGCCTCAATCCGCCCGACGATCTCTTCGGTGCCTAGAGTCGCCAGGCTTGCCGCCTCTTCTAGCGTCTCACCGCGGGCTCTGACGAGCGTGTCGTCGGCGTAACAAATCACGCCCAGCCCGGGCGGGAGGCTCCCCCTCAACACCCAGTCGTAGCCGTTGTTCCACAGGGTGGGTCCGAGGACCGACCCCTGTGGGACACCGCACGTCATGGGCGTCCGCACATCGTCTGCTGCTCGGTTAGTGCAGAGGACACTGCGCCTCTCCAAATAGTCTTGCCACTAGCCGCCTCAGGTAAGCTGGCACGCCGTGATACCGGAGTGCCTCCCTGATGCAGCTGAATGGCATACTATTGAATGCGTTGGCGATGTCCAGGGACACCACCAACAGCACTCCCCCGCCAGTGACGACCTCAGTCACCACGGCCTTCAGGCGCGACAGAGCCTCGATCGTCGAACTACTCCTCCTAAACCCAAACTGGGCGTCCAACAGATCGGGCCCCGTGCCGACGAGGTGCCGCTCGGTGCGGGCAGCTAGCACCCTCTCCAGTAGCTTGCCCGCATCGTCGAGCAGCACTATGGGCCTGTAGGCCGAGGCCGACTGTGGAGACCGTCCCGATTTCGGCAGGAGCACCAGCCACCAGCTGTATATATAGATAAGCACCTAGGTTATAAAAAATCTGATTTGCCCCCCCCTGGCCCAGAACCTGGGTACGACCATGTGACCTGGTCATAAATTCGTAAGACGGCGCAGGGCGCTTGCGCGGATGTGCGTGGAACGCAGGCGCGCCTGCTCTTTGCTTTCGAATCCACAAATCCCAATGTCGTTTAACTATTGTTTTAAATATTGCACTACACATTTTCTAATAAATATTAACTATAACCTATTTAGATTACTATTTTCGATTTTTTTTATTGCCAATGGTGGCAAACGAGCAAACAGCACACAGTAAGTGACACTGCCGCACATGGACCTTTGCAATACCAGAGGCACAGCAGTCCGTTGCGTACCGTGTAGAAAATACTCTTCATAAACCTCGTTTAAAGAAGGACATGCCACGCTATGGCATGTCCTTCTTTAAACGAGGTTTATGCGGGAAACAGCAGCAGGTAGTTTATTTCAAAGCTTGCACGTACGTGGGAGAAAATGTAAGTTCGTGTCAGGACACGATGATCGAAAATTCGTAAGACGGCGCAGGGCGCCTGCTCAGACGTGAGTGAAGCCCAGGCGCGCCTGCTCCATGCTTTCAAATCCACATTTAAAATAGCTAAATTTAAAATGTTGTTTAACCTTTGTTGAAAATATTGCACTAGACATTTTCTAATAAACATTCCATCCATCCATCCATCAGCCAATAGGCGTCCACTGCTGGACATAGGTCTCCCCACGAGAATGCCACTCGGAACGGTCCTGCGCCACCTGCATCCAACGGTTCCCTGCGACTTTGAGAATGTCGTCAGTCCACCTGGTGGGGGGTCGTCCTACGCTGCGCCGTCCAATTCGTGGTCGCGTCGCGGTCAAGAACCTTTCTTCCCCAACGGTTGTCGGTTCGACGAGCGATGTGGCCTGCCCAATGCCATTTCAACGTGCTAATTCTGCGGGCTATGTCGGTTACACCCGTTCTACGGATTGCTGTGTTCCGAATTTTATCACGTAGAGAAATACCGAGCATAGCCCTCTCCATAGCACGCTGAGCGACTTTGAGCTTTTTTATGAGGCCGACATTTAGAGACCACGTTTCAGTGCCGTAAGTCATCGCTGGTAACACACACTGGTTATAAACCTTTGTTTTCAGACACTGCGGAATATTGGACGAGAAGATCCTCTTAAGTTTCCCGAACGCTGCCCAGCCGAGTTGGATTCGTCGGCAATAAACATTAGCTATTATTAATTTAGATTACTGTTTTCGAATTATTTTTGGTTTATAAAGAAGTGTTTATGATCAAGAATTAAATTTTGAATATCTCATTAACATTTCTAAAGAATACAAATCAAAAATAATTTATTAGTTAAGTAATTAATTACTTAGTTTTCGCTTCTATCGGCAGTCCCCAAAGACTGCCCTGCATTTCTTTTATTAGCTTCGGTTTCTGTCGCCTTGCTCTCCTATTTTCATCATCATCACAGCTCATATACGTCACATTGTTGGCTCGAACCTCCTTCTGGCAGGGAAATTGATGATACCACGCTGATCAGACGTGTTGGTATAGAGTTTTATTTATAGTTTTTCTTTTCTTGCATAGATGTTATATGCAAATTATATCACTTAGTCGTCTTTTGTGACATCCATGCCAAAGAAAGGGAGTTGGTGGATTGTATTCTTACTCCATTACCACATGTAGAAGAGATCTTATATCTTTAAACGAGCAATTCTTGTATATATATATATATTCAGGATCTCGGAAACGGCTCCAACGATTTTGTTGAAACTTGGCATACTAGAGGATTCGGGTCCAAAAAATCGAACTAGCTAGGTTTTATTTATAGAAAATGTTCTTTTGTGGGTGTTTTTAGCATAACAATAAATGACATTAAATTTTAAAAGAATATGAATTTAAATTTCGTTGTAAATGTCAAGAGTTCCGGTAGCTCAGTTGGGGGACGGCCGGTTTTAATTTTGAGTTTTGTAGCATCCAAACAGCGTCGGTTCGAATCTCGGTGTTATTATTATTCTCTTTTTGTAATTTTTTTATATAATTTTAAGTTTTTATTAATATATCTAAATAAATCCTATAAAAATATTCCGAGCGAAGCTCGGTCAACCTGATGCTATTATAATGCTGTGAATGTATAAAAATTGTTTATTTGTAGGTCTGTTAACTTCTGAGAAATCTGAACTAGCTGTACATAAAGGAACAAAGGAAGTTACATCAACGAGCAAACTTGATGCAGTAAAGTGTAAACATAGTAATAAAAACTATACAATAAAAGAAAAAAATATTACAGAGAAAAAACCTGTTAAAAGACCATATAAATGTAAGTTATGTGATAGAAGTTACAGTCACAAGTCAACGTTACGTTCACACTACGGTACACATAATGGTCAAAAGTATATATGTGATGTATGTGATAGGAGTTTCAATGAAAGAAATGGTTTAAAGAAACATATACGTATACACACCGGTGAAAATCCATATAAATGTGATACATGTGGTAAGGGTTTTAAACAAAATTGCAATTTAATATCACACAAACTGATACACACCGGTGATAAACGTTTTAAATGTGATGTATGCGAAAGACGTTTTAGTCACAAATATGCTTTAAATTGTCACCTTCGTATACACTCTGGTGATAAACCTTTTAAATGTGACATATGTCATAAATGTTTTAGAGTAAGTCAGACATTAAAAAAACATTCCATTATACACAGCTGTGAAAAACCGTATAAATGTGATTTGTGTGAAAAGTGTTTTAAATTTAAGACTCATTTAAAGCAGCATAAACGTGTACATAAAATTACTTTTTGATTTTAACTAAATTATTATTGTTTCATTTAGTTATCGTTATCATCTCTCCTTTTTCACGGGATCTTCCTAAGGAAGATACCCGGTCCTTTAGTAGGCTTACATGGGGATATGGATCCAACATGCAGAGGCCTTTGGAGAAATTTAATGTTAAAATGGGATGAGACATCTACCGCTGACACTCCACGTTTGCACATAATACTCGTGGACTGCCAACGGTAGGTGTAAAACTATTGTACAAGTATGATATCGAAAACCTGGTTATGGGGTTGTGAGCTCTGGTGGACTATTTTACTTGAATTATTGATTTTTAAACTGTCGTCTGTCTTCAATTCCTTGCATAGCATTGAACGGTTAATTGTCATTATTATTAGTTTCAATTATTTAAATAACTAAATAAACTATCAGTAACTAAATAAGCAGTAAACTACCTACCATCTCTCTGTTCTACCATTTCCATCCCAAGGTTGCCTGGAAGAGATCGCTTATAGCGATAAGGCCGCCCTTTGTACATTCTGTGTTATGTTAGTATTTAAGTTTTTGTATTTTGTTTTGTAATCGGTGTACAAATAAAGAGTTATCTATCTATCTAAATAGACTTGTTAAAATCTATCAATTGTTAAAGTTAGCAATGTGGGGAGTGGTATTACTTGTGGAATCTAGCTAATTGGTAAATTAATACAAATTGTGTTTGTGCAGAGGATAAAATTTTAATGTGCTTTATTACAGCGTTAGTAAGAAAATTAAATATTTTTGATCAGCTTAACTTTCTAAATAACTCTTGTACGATGGATCGTGTTACACTAAACTTTTAATAAGGCGTGCTGGACAACGTTTTAGTCACAAATACACTTTAAATGTACGTGTAGTCTGTAAGAGCCATAATTATTACGACAAATATTCTGTCAACCAACCGCGTTGATCGACTAAAATAAGTTTCTCCAAATGGATATAATACCAAAATGATCAGAACTAGAATTTTACAATTCTTTAAAATTTTCTTTTACAATTCTTTAAAATTCATTTTATCCGAAACCGTCGGATATTTCGAAACAATTTCATATCCGAAATCGATATAATATTATTCTAATATCCATACTGTGAAAACATAGGTCTGTCATTGTGTGTTACCAGTGATGACTTATGGCACGGAAACATGCTTCCTAAATGTAGGCCTCATTACAAGGCTCAAAGTCGTTCAGCGTGCTATGCTTGGGATTTCTCTGCGAGATAGAATCCGACATACGGAAACCCGCAGAAGAATGGGTGTAACCGACATAGCATGAAGAATTAGCACGCTGAAGTGGCAATGGGTAGGGCACATCGCTTGACAAACCGACAACCGCTGGGGAAGAAAGGTTCACGAATGGCGACCACGTATCGCATGGCGCAGTGTAGGACGTCCCGTCTACTAGATGGACCGACGACCTGGTGTAAGTTCCTGGGCGTCGTTGGATGCAGGCGGCACAAGATCGCGCTCAGTGGCGTTACATGAAAGAGGCCTACGTCCAGCAGTGGACGGCGATAAACTGAAATGATATCCGTATTGTATCCGAAATTTCATATCATTAACATCAATATTTGACTGTATAGATAGCGTAGTGGTTAAAATATTGCCATATCAATGTCGTGGGTTCGATTCTCATGCAGGAAAATACTCTGTCCGATCGATAAATTGTTATTTTGAGTCTGGTTGTAATTTGTATTAGGGATGTCATGGAGCTTCGTAACCGTATCCGAAATTCTCGGATATCCGAAATTAAAATATAACCGAAACCTATACAAAAGTTTGGATATTTTTGGAGGTGTCTGTATGAGACAGGTTATGACAAGTTTTCTATTTACTAGTCGACATCACAGACTAAACACAAGCCTCTCTAAAGAGAAATAATACAATGATCAACACAATTAGCTAAATCCTTTTACAATTCTAAAAAAATCTATATCCATAAATGAAACTATCCGAAACTGTCGGATAATCCGAAATAAATACGTAACCATAACCGATATAATCGTATACAGATCCGAAACTTCACATCTATAACATCCCTAATTTGTATGTTAATTATACCTATCTTTGAGTTTTTGGCGGGAATCTGAAGTGTCATGTGGTGTTCTTGTATTATATTCAATATCTTAGTGTTTTAACGTGTTATGTTAAATAATCTTGATGGCATTTTATGTAATATATAGCGACAGAACTGCTGAGGTGTAGTGAATATGATATAAAACTGCTATACATACCTTTGTATTTCCACCAAAATTCTCAGAAGATACCCTTAACAGTGGCCATTACACTGTTGAGGGCGACACTTTGACTTACTGACAGACCATTATTGACACGAAGAAACTGAGAACTTGAAAAGATAATTATAACTCGACACTGGCAAAAATGGCTCGTATTTGTAGCTGATTGCCAAGACAAAAAAGAAGAAGATACCTACCTACCTTTTCGTGTGGTGACGGAGTAAGAATACAATTCACCACTCCCTATCTTGCCCATGGATATCGTAAAAGACCACTAAGGAATATAATACATTTATAACATCTATGCAAGAGAAAACAAACTCTAAATGAAACCCTATACCAACCTGCCTGTTCATGCTGGTCAGGCAGGTTGGTATGGCTCATATACTTCCCACTGTTAGGCTCGAGCCTCCTCCACAATAGGAAGAAAATTACCGTATTATACCATGCTGTTCAGACAGGTTGGTAATAGGGTTCTTTTTTCGATTTTTCCTTCCCTTGCATCGACGTTATGCGCATATTTAATCCATTAGTTGTCTATTACGATACTCACGGCCAAGATAGGGAGTGGTGAATTGTATTCGTATTCCGCCACCACATGGACAGACCAGTGGGACATTGATACGTTTATAAGCTGACACACATCACACGGCATAAGATTTATTGTTAAACTAGCAACCCACCCTCGCTTCGCTTCGGTTTTAGTCGTTTTACCCGCGTAGTTCCCGTTCCCGTGGGAATACCGGAATAAAATATAGCCTAGTTTACGCCCTGATATTATAGCTTTCCATTGGTAAAAGAATTTTTGAAATCGGTCCAGCCGTTTTGAACATTACCCGGAACAAACAGACAGACAATTTTTTTTTAATCTGTATTTTAGGCACAGGTGTCGTGCAAATAACCGTGTGAGCATGAAAAAAAGCCTATTATTTTGACATTACAAACAGACACTCCAATTTTATTTATTGGTATAGATTAATAAACCTCACGCGGTGACAAGTAAAAAAAAAATAGAAAAGAATAATATACATTTATTATGACAAAAGAACAACTAAATAAAAGAATGGGGCCGCGTAGCTCTTGCATCATGTACAGCACCTACGGCACGTGTATTCACTATTGGCCATTCAAAAAAAGGCTAAAAATTATTTTCAGACTTGTCCACACAATCATCCACTTTTGATCTCCAATCCTGATCAAGTCTTCGATAGTTCTGTGCTTGAACTTGTCCTGTATTAGTTCCAACATCAGTTAGTATAGCATCAGATGTAAATCTAGTTCGATGTTGAGATACGGGAAAGGGAGGTAGACTTCACGTTTAACCGTGACGGAGAGTATGGAGACAAGATCAAGCTAATGTGGTTAGGTATTGCAACTCTGCGTGGAGTGTGGGTTTACAGTTGTGATGGCGGTCGGTGTCCCACAATACGTCCCAAAGAGGAGTGAGTGTTCTCTTGTTTTTGGCCATTACTTGAGGTGGTAAAGAGAGGGAGTAAGTCGTACGGAGCTGGAAAAGTCGCGGTGCACGTGAAAACCGTCCCGAGAGACAGGAGGAACAGCTTGCAGTTTTTAGCTGGTAATTACTTTTACACTTGATCACCATTGAGCCTGGCATGCCCCATCTCGTCTGATAGAGGTAGACATGTGTAAAAATGTATTTTCCTACGCGAAAAATAAACCCACAGGCATGTAAGGGTTGGTGATATTCGTGGCCACTAATCCGCTCGATACGATGGCTATAAGTTAGCCCACACTTATCTTTTTTTTGCAATTGTATAATAAATGCAGTGCGTAACAAATAATACATATTATATTCGAAATCAGCAAAAGTTTAATCGGCCTAGTATCCAATCTCGTGCAAATACCGGGATAAAATATAGTCTATATCATCATCGCAACGCATATGCGTATTTTACGACACCCACAAAAAAGAAAGGGATTCGAGTGGTGAATTGTATTCTTACTGCGTTACCACACGGAAAAACTTACTGACTAGTCAAATTATTTATTTAAATGCTATACTGACGTGTGTGAGTAAAGACAGGAACAGGTAACGTGCGAGGGAGAGAAATGATTAGCGCCGTCATAAACAATATCTTAAATACTATTCCATTATAATTTATAAAAAATGTATGAGAAATGGATGTATGAACTTTTGTCCTTGTGCCTTAGGAAATAGAGGGAACGTGTCAAATCTGTAATGTCAAATTAGTTTGTTGATCGCATCTGTCATTTTTTTGTGGAAACAAATGAGCTACTTGAGTTCTTCGTAATTTATAAATTAAATTCAAGCGTAATAGTTTGGAAAACTGTTTCAAACAGCCAGTTTTCTTCATTTTTATATATTAGTGAGGATTGCAGAAACCCTAAAAGGTAACTTTACTTATAATCGCTAAATTCATTGACATGTGTTTCTATAGCTTTCAACCTACATAGTATGAGGTCATCGTAACTACGAAGTAAGAATAAAAAATAAGAAATAACTCAAAACAATGGAATTTATATCCAAATCATCCAATTTTTATCACAATTACGTGTGTTCTTTCATATGTATGTACATATTGTAAAAGTTTTGACAATATTTATATGACCGGCCTCCTATCTAACGTCAACCCTGTTTGTGAATGTAATTATTAACTAAACTGCATCACATGTAGTTGATCCAGGTCAATGTAAAGCTGTTAGAACGTCTTATGACACCCACAAGCAATGTTCAGTTTGGTACTATTTTTAGCTGCCATAATACAGCGATTATTTGTCCTACTAATCGAATAATAACGTATAGAAGGATAGTGTCGATACTTAAAGCGATCAAAACATGAAGCCAAAAATACTAATGGCGCGCAGACGATTACACACGTACACACGCACACCACTATACAAATTATGAAATCAAATTTTGTTTTTATTAACATAAATCATCGGAATAGGTACTTTTAAAAATAATTTTAATACACTTTTTATGTTTTTCAAATGTGTTGCAACTCCATTTGAATGCACAAGTCGTCATAATTACCTATTTATTTTTTAAGAGTTGCGTACATATGTGCAGTGCAGCAGTGCCTTGTACACTACAGAATGGTTCCGGCGTGAGCTCCATTAGTCTTCAATTTAATTGCTTCTTACCTTCTTATTATACTTTATTATTCTAAGCCTACTAATATTATAAACGCGAAAGGTTGTGAGTATGTTTGTTGCCCTTTTACGCAAAAACTACTGAATGAATTTTGATGAAACTTCACAATAATATAGCTTACATATCAGAAAAACACATATAGACTAAGACTATAATTTATCTCTGTATTCCCACAGGAAGGGGAACTATGAGGGTAAAACCGCGGGGTGCTGTGAGTTTATCAATTATGTTCCACTGTTGGGTTCGAGCCTCCTTCACAATAGGAGGGAAATTTACTTTGCTATACCATGCTGGTCAGACAGGCTGTTATAGGGTTTTATTTTGAGTTTTCTTTCTCTTGTAGGGATGTTATTTGCGTACTTTATCGCATAGTCATCTTTTACGCCACCCATGGGCAAGAGGGGGTGAATTGTTCTCTTACTCCGTCACAACACGGAAAATTTTTGATATTAACCCATATATGCCCATAGGGTCAATAACGATCAGAAATTACTTCACAAACTCTAATGCACCTTAGTCACTTGCTGTTGTATTAATTTAAACTAGTGGTTGGCGTGTGGTCGAAATTCGGCCATAATTCATTTTAATAAATTTTTCTGATACACAATTGTCTTTAATTTTATTTATGTACTAGCTTTTGCCCGCGGCTTCGCCCGCGTAAAAGTTGGTTTTCATAATTCTTAATTTAAGAAATACTCTATGTGTCAATTTTCATCCAAATCTGGTTAACAGTTTACGCGTGATTGAGTAACAAACGTCCAAATATCTTCACAAATTTTTATATTTGAATATTACTTCCACCCTTGTAGTTTCAATTCAAGTGGAAAGACGATGAGAAATATGGCCATCCTTAGTCGCTGATAATACATTATCCATGATAGGTTTCCATTGGGGAAAAAAATAATATCGATCAAACTCCCGCAGTTTCATCCACGTAGACCCCATTTCCATGCGAACGCCGAGATAAAAATTGCCTATGTTACTCGCTGATATTATAAGTTTATATGAGTGAAAATAAAAATAATGATTATCAAATCCCATACAAATATCCGACATAAAAATTGCCTATCTTACTCGCTGATAACGTAGCTTCCTATTGGTGAAAGAATTTAAAAATTAGTCAACATCCACCGGTTTCACTCGCGGAGTTCTCGTTCCCGGGCAAACACCAGGATGAAAATAGCCTTTATTTGTTATTTACTGATAATGTAGATTTTCATTCGTAAATTAATTTTTATATCCATTTAGTTCCCGCAATTTCACCGGCATTGTGCCCGGTCCCGTAGGAATATCGGGATAAAAAAATAGCCTAAATGTGTTACTCGCTCAAAAATAGTTTTGCGTTAGTGAAATAATTTTAAAATCGACTAAATTCTCACAGTTGTTCCAGCCACACCGGGATAAAATATAGCCTGGGATAAAATAAGTTATTCCTTATGTAAGGCTTGGTAGACCTGTTAGTAAAGTATTATCAGTATGAGTCCAGCCGTTTTGAAGGTTACCCGTAACGAATATAAGTCAAAAAAAAATTGTCCGTCCGTCTGTCTGCCACCAAGCCATACCTCAAGGACCGCGATTGCTAGACAGTTGAATTTTTTACAAATTATGCATTTCTGTTGCCGTTATAACAATAAATATAAAAAACAAAATAAAATAAATATTTAAGGTGGCTCCTATACAACAAACGCAATTTTCCCCCTTTTTATAGATAATGGTATGGAACCCTTCGTGCGCGACCCCGACTCGCACTTGGCCGGTTTTTTAGACATAGGTATCGCGCAAATAATTGTGTTAGCATAAATAAAACCTATTATTTTGACAGACAAATAGACGCTTCAAATTTCTAGAGATAGAAAATTGGATTAATATCTTGATTTTAACTTACTGTCTGGTAGCGGCTAGGAATATTATAACGTTTTCATTGTTTGTGAGTGTCGCAAAATACTACTAAGACAAAGATTTACATCGACCTGGACCAATTGGTGATGCCATCTAGCCAGCAATATCATTTGGCAGGCAGCTGGTCATAAAATGTTGCTAGAAGAACCTTTGCAATATCTATGATGGCGGAGGAGTGCCTACATATTGCGTCGATCCAAAGTAATCTTGATAAGCGAGCATTAAGAAAAAATAATGGGGTAACCCAAGAAAGCCGACCGTGTACTAAAATGATCGTTCCTAGGCTCAGTGATATCGGTTACATGCTTTTCACCTCCTTAGGGCCAAAATTGCAAAAAACTCTTTTTTAGTGAGCACTTTCCCCAAGAGAGACAACTTTGTACAAAATTTCACATTTCTAGGCCTAATGATTTCGGCTATACATTTTTCACCCTCTTAGAGAATGATGAATGATTTCAAAAAATAATTTCTTAGAGCTCATTTACAACAAAAGAAAGAGAATCGAACAATACACAGAAATTCACAGTTTCACGTTCCTAGCCCCAATAGTTTCGGCTATACGCTTTTCACTCCCTTAAGGGGGTGATTTGCCAAAAATACTTTGCTAGTGCTCGTGTACTCCAAAAATACGCCGGAGTAAAAAAAATACGTTTCTAGGCCCAGTGGTTGCCGCTGTATACTTTTTGTTCTTTTAGGGGTTGAATTTCATCCCCATGTAAGTAAAATTTTCAAAATGCAGGAACGAATACTTATTTATTTATTATCAAATGCCTTAATACAAAGATTCATGGTTTTATCATCGAAAATGTCGAATTTCCATACAAAATGGCAGCCCCTATTTCAACCCCTTATAACCATTTTTTCGCGATTTCTTTGCTATAGCTCGTGAACCCCAAGAAATACTACGGTGTAAAAAAATTACGGTTCTAGGCCCAGTGGTTTCAGATATATGCTTTTTTGTCGTTTAGGGGTTGAATTTCATCCCCATATAAATGAAATTTCCAAAACGCTAGAACGAATATTAATTTATTTATTATAAACTGCCTCAATACAAAGATTCATGGTTTTATCATCGAAAATGACGAATTTCCATACAAAATGTCATCCCCTATTTCAACCCCTTATACCCATTTTTTCGCGATTTCTTTGCTAGAGCTCGTGTACCCCAAGAAATACTACGGTGTAAAAAAATTACGTTTCTAGGCCCAGTGGTTTCGGCTGTATGCTTTTTTGTCTTTTAGGTGTTGAATTGCATCCCCATATAAATGAAATTTCCAAAACGCTAGAACGAATATTAATTTATTTATTATAAAGTGCCTTAATACAAAGATTCATGGTTTTATCATCGAAAATGACGAATTTCCATACAAAATGTCATTCCCTATTTCAACCCCTTATACCCATTTTTTCGCGATTTCTTTGCTAGAGCTCGTGTACCCCAAGAAATACTACGGTGTAAAAAAATTACGTTTCTAGGCCCATTGGTTTCGGCTGTATGCTTTTTTGTCTTTTAGGGGTTGAATTTCATCCCCATATAAATGAAATTTCCAAAACGCTAGAACGAATATTAATTTATTTATTATAAAGTGCCTTAATACCAAGATTCATGGTTCTATCGTCGAAAATGACGAATTTCCTTACAAAATGTCATCCCCTATTTCAACCCCTTATACCCATTTTTTCGCGATAAAAAGTAGCCTATGTCCTTTCTCAAGCTTTAGTCCATCTCTGTACCAAATTTCATCAAAATCGGTTCAGTGGTTTAGACGTGAAAGCGTAGCAGACAGACAGACAGACAGAGTTACTTTCGCATTTATAATATTAGTAAGGATAATTGTAAATTGAGCAAGCTGTATTTCACTAATCTATACCAATAAATAAAATTGGAGTGTCTGTTTGTAATGTCAAAATAATAGACATTTTCCATGCTCACACGGTTATTTACACGATACCTATGCCTAAAATACAAATTAAAAAAAAAATTATCTGTCTGTCTGTTTGTTCTGAGTAATCTTCAAAACGGCTGGACCAATTTTAAAAATTTTTTCACCAATGAGGAGCTATAATATCAGGGCGTAAACTAGGCTATATTTTATCCCGGTATTCCCATGGGAACGGGAACTACGCAGGGAAGACGCCTGAAACCGAAGCGAAGCGAGGGCGGGTTGCTAGTGTTAGAATATATTGAAAAAGGAGCCATGATTTTGGGCTCTTATTACGCAGACCAAATTAGAAGATTATGGGTGGCCATCAAAGAAAAAGACGTTGTAAATTGCGAGCTGGAAGTATTGTTTCATCAAGACAACACATCTACTCACAAAGCAGTAGTTGTTATGGCTGCCCTTCATGAAACAAGATTCAAACTGCTTGAACACCAACCCTATTCACCAGATCAAACCCCCACTGACTTACATCTTTCCTCTGCTCAAAGTACACCTCCGAGACGAGAAATTTGACGTTTTTTTGACGGCCGAGACAAAGAATTTTTTCTAAGGGAACTATGGATTTAGAAAAAACTAGCAATCCGCTCTTGCTTCGCTTCGGTTATAGGTTATAGTCGTTTTACCCGCGTAGTTCCCGTTCCCGTGGGAATACCGGGATAAAATATAGCCTAGTTTACGCCCTGATATTATAGCTTTCCATTGGTGAAAGAATTTTTGAAATTGGTCCAGCCGTTTTGAAGATTACCCGGAACAGACAGACAGACAAAAATTTTTAATTGCTATTTTAGGCATAGGTGTCGTGCAAATAACCGTGTGAGCATGAAAAAAGCCTATTATTTTGACATTACAAACAGACACTCCAATTTTATTTATTGGTATAGATAGATGGCCAAATGCGAGTCGGACTCGCACACGAAGGGTTCCGTACCATTGGGCAAAAAGATCGCGTTTGTTGTATGGGTGTTTGTTAAATATTAATTTTATTTTGTTTTTAGTATTTGTTGTTATAGCGGCAATAGAAATACATAATTTGTAAAAATTTAAATTGTCTAGCTATCGCGGTTCTAGAGATACAGCCTGGTGACAGGCAGACGGACGGACAGACAGCGAAGTCTTAGTAACAAAATGTATTGCTTTATTAGAAGATTACGGAGAAAAATAAATTATTTTCTTAGCTGTAATCACCTTGTTTAATGTTAATCATCATTTTGATTGAAACATTCACGTCCTAACTTTTTTGAATGAAAAAGAAAAACAATATCTCTTTCTCTAAATCCATAAATTATGTATTAAGTGGGGTGTAATTTGTATTCTTTAAATTATATACTGTACTAGCTGACCCAACAGACGTTGTTCTGTTCAAATAAAATAAAGCGCCACCTACCGGGTCCAATTGTGAATCTAAACAATTCTCGAATCCCCTTGAACACACGCAAAAAATTTCATCAACATCGGTCCAGCCGCTTAGGAGTAGTTCAGTGACACACACGTACACAAGGAATTTATATATAAAGATAATGTTTAAATAAGAAATATTGTAAAAGAAAAAAGTATGGTTCCGATAATTTTTTAAAAGTATTGCTTGCAGAATAAAATAATTTTTGACAATTAAGAAAATGTACATGTAATTGTTCAAGTTTTCACTTCTGTCGGCACTTTCGGAGTGCCACTCTAAATTTTTCAGAACCATGGATCAAATGCTGCAGCAGGTCGCACAGACCATGGAGAAGCAGCTGGACAGCGAAATTGAACGGTGAGTAATTTTAATATTGATTTTTTTTTTGTATTTCACCTAAGTATCCATCATAACAGCTCATAAACTTCCCACTGCTGGGCTCGAGCCTGCTTCCACGTTTATTTTTTTGGCGTGGGCTACGGTCAGCGTACGCACCCCCAAAAAAAAAAACGTGGCACTCGGGGACTGCCGCGGTAAAGCTATTGCATAGCATTTTTTATCAACTTATACAATTATATTTATTTTTTATTTATGCAGTATTTTTTTCTCTTTAATATTAATTCAAGTTACACTTTTTGAGCGTGGTGACCGATAAGAAAACAATCTTTTTTCTTTTATTGAATAAATGAGAAGTTAATATCGTTTAAAATATTTTTATTATCTCACAATACATGTAGGTTATTCAGGAATTTTTATCATTGAAACTATAGGTTTATGGTAATTGAAATAAGAAAGATATGATACCTATACACCCATATACATAATTTCTCACAAACAGCTGTTTACGTATTCGTCCGATTTCGGAGCAGCTCGTCTCGATCCGTGCGAGCTTCGAGCTTCGTACAGACGTACTATATACACGTTAACCGAACGCTCAAACCGCGCCGTCGCCGCGCTCAAAGCCCGCGATAAAAGCTATGCAATAGCTAAAAAAAATGTGTGCTTTGCCTAGGAGGGAAGTGGAATCTCTCTTTCCAACTCCTCCTCTTTAATCTTTTCTAATTAAATTTGTTGCGGGTCCCAAGACAATTAAAATCATATCCTGGGACTGCCTGAGGGTCAAACCTCGGTGTCATTTATGGAGACCATTGTGGATCCTGGCTTACAGGAGTTACAAAGGTGGGAATAGGTGGCGGGATTAGTCCCAAAAAAAAAAACTTAAAAAAAGGGGGCCATAATGCTATTATTACAAATTTTTAAAGACAAGTTTTTGATTTATAAAATTATCTTTAACTATTATTATTGTGGGTCAAATTTATACAATAAGTGATCACGGCGTCTTGCAGTCTTGTGGTGGTCTTTTTGGATTTAGTAAATAGTAGTTTTTTTAACCCCTCACGCGCCAAACATCGCGGCGCTCTCGAGTGCCCCGCGCGCTTGGGTATATTGAAAAAAGTTCAGTGAATTTTATGTTTTTACGTAAACTATTATTGAAGTTATACTTCTTTAGGCGCGTTATGAAAAAATGATGAGAGTGAAATTTTAATTATGTGACACAAAATTGACAGTATGAAGTTGTCTGCTTAACCGCTCATTAAGTCTCGAAAAAAAAGCTACCAACAAAATAGAAATTGAACCTCGATATTAGTCGCGCATGTTGGTACGCTCGTCACCTCTGATCACTGTTTTTATGTTTTTCTTTTTTTTTATTTTTTTTTATTTCTTTTTTCTTTTTTTTATTTTTTTTTTATTATTTTTTTTTTTTATTTTTTTTATATATATATTTTTTTTTTTATTTAGATTATTCTCTAAATTTGGTTTTTAATAATTATATATATATATATATATATTTTAATGATGCCAAAGAAGTATAACTTCTCACGCGCGTACATAAGTACACGCACCCATTTTTTGTTGCTATACGACAAGGAAATATGAAATAAAATATATATTAATAGCTTTTGATTGGTTGATTTAAATAAATATACTAAAAGTAATTGCTAATTATAAAGTATTTATTTGGGTCAACGTGTGTCCCAAAAGCGCTTAGAGCACATTTTTTTATGGGTCAAATGGTGTCCCAAAAGCGCTCGAGGGTTTAAATGTGTAATACTCGCGTAAACATCAGAAGTCAATTTCGCACCTATTGTAGAGTTCGAGCCCAACAGTGAGACTTGAATGAGCTAAATGATGAGGAGTCCTACGGGTTAGGGCCTTCCCTTGCCCGACTATACCACGATAGTTGGACATGCCTGCACAGATGGCGTAGTGGTTAAGATAGCGACCTACAGCGCCAGTGTCGGGGGTTCGAATCCCACGCGGGACAACACTTTGTGCGATCCACAAATTGTTGTTCTGAGTCTGGATGTAATTTGTGTCCATTAATTATATGTTTGTAAAGTCCCCCGCAATACAAGGATTATTTCCTTAGTGCAGGGTGTTATCCTTACTAATATTATAAATGCGAAAGTAACTCTGTCTGTCTGTCTGCTACGCTTTCACGTCTAAACCACTGGACCGATTTTGATGAAATTTGGTACAGAGATGGACTAAAGCTTGAGAAAGGACATAGGCTACTTTTTATCGCGAAAAAATGGGTATAAAGGGTTGAAATAGGGGATGACATTTTGTATGGAAATTCGTCATTTTCGATTATAGAACCATGAAACTTTGTACTAAGGTACCTGATAATAAATAAATAAATATTCGTTCAAGCGTTTTGGAAATTTCATTTAGATGGGGATGAAATTCAACCCCTAAAATACCAAAAAGCATACAGCCGAAACCACTGGGCCTAGAAACGTATTTTTTTTTACACCATCGTATTTCTTGGGGTGCACGAGTACTAGCAAAGGATTTTTGGAAATTCACCCCCTCAAAGGGGTGAAAAGCATATAGTGTTTCACGTCCAAACCGATTTTGATGAAATTTGGTATAGAGATGGACTAAAGCTTGAGAAAGGATATAGGCTACTTTTTATCGCGAAAAAATGGATATAAGGCGTTGAAATAGGGGATGATATTTTGTATGGAAATTCGTCATTTTCGATGATAGAACCGTGAATCTTTGTATTAAGGCACCTGATAATAAATAAATAACTATTCGTTCTAGCGTTTTGGTAGTTTCACTTACATGGGGATGAAATTCAACCCCTAAAATACCAAAAGCATACAGCCGAAACCACTGGGCCTAGAAACGTATTTTTTTTTACACCATCGTATTTCTTGGGGTTCACGAGTACTAGCAAAGGTTTTTTTGGAAATTCACCCCCTTAAGGGGTTAAAAAGCATATAGCCTTTCACGTCGAAACCACTTAACCGGTTTTGATGAAATTTGGTACAGAGATGGGCTAAAGCTTGAAAAAGGATATAGGCTACTTTTTATCGCAAAAAAATGGGTATAAGGGGTTGAAATAGGGGATGATATTTTGTATGGAAATTCGTCATTTTCGATGATAGAACCACGAATCTTTGTATTAAGGCACCTAATAATAAATAAATATTCGCTCAAGCTTTTTGGAAATTCCATTTACATGGGGATGAAATTCAACCCCTAAAATACCAAAAAGCATACAGCCGGAACCACTGGGCCTAGAAACGTATTTTTTTTACACCATCGTATTTCTTGGGGTGCACGAGCACTAGCAAAGGATTTTTGGAAATTCACCCCCTTAAGGGTTTCAAAAGCATATAGCCTTTTACGTCGAAACCACTCAACCGATTTTGATGAAATTTGGTACAGAGATGGACTAAAGCTTTAGAAAGGATATAGGCTACTTTTTATCGCGAAAAAATAGGTATAAGGGGTTGAAATAGGGAAACGTATTTTCTTTTTACATCGTCTTATTTCTTGGGGTACACGAGCACTAGCAAAAGATTTTTGGAAAATCACCCCCTTAAGGGGGTGAAAAGCGTATAGACGAAACTATTGGGGCTAGGAACGTAAAACTTTCTATGCAATTCTCTTTCTTTTGTTGTGAGCTCTAAGAAATTATTTTAATAAAGTCAACTCCTAAAGGGGTGCAAAATAGGTAGCCGAAATCATTACGCCTAGAAACATGGAATTTTGTATAAAGTTGCCTTTCTTGGGGCAAGAGAGATTTTTGCAATTTTAGCCCTAATGGGGTGAAAAGCGTTTAATCGAAATCACTGAGCCTAGGAAGGATCATTTTAGTACACGGTCGGCTTTCTTGGATTACCCCAAGATTTTCTTAGTGCTCACTTACCAAGCACTATGAAAAAATTTTTGGCAAGGATAAGCGAGCTCTAACAAAGAATTTTTGGAAATTCAACCCCTAAGAGGGTGAAAGTGTATAGCCAAAGCTACCGGGCCTAAGAATGTGAAATTTTGTATACCCATCGGTTATTTGGGGTAAGCACTCACTAAGAAACAATTTTGGGCTGCCCCAAAAGGGTAAAACGCACATAGTCGAAGACACCCAGCCAATGATATATCATCATTATCTTGCTCTTATCCTAATTACTTTGGATTTTCTTTCTTTTTTTTTTCTTTTTACTTTGGATTCTGCCATCGTAGATATATTGCAAAGGTTCTAGCAACATTTTATGAACTGGCAGACGACATTGTTAGCCAGACGGCATCACCAATTGGTCCAGGTCGATGTAAATCTTAGTCTTAGTAGTATTTTGCGACACCCACGAACAATGAAAGCGTGGTAATATTTCTAGCAGCTACCAGACAGTAAGTTACAATCAAGATATTATTCCAATTTTCGATCTCTACAAATAAATAAATTTGAAGCGTCTGTTTGTCTATCAAAACAATAGGTTTTATTTATGCTCACACAATACGGTCCAAATTTTTTTGTCTGTCTGTCTATTCGCTACAGGTAATCTTCAAAATGGCTGGACCGATATTGATTATATTTTACTATCAGGTCTACCAGGCGTACATAAGGAATAACTTGACTATATTTTATGCCAGGCTATATTTTATCCCTGTGTGGCTGGAGCAACCTTGAGAATTAAGTCGATTTTAAAATTATTTCACTAATGGAAAGCTATTTTTAAGCGAGTAACATATTTAAGCTATTTTTATCCCGATATTCCTACGGGATCGGGTACAATGCCGGTGAAATCACGGGAATTTAATGATTGTAAAAATTAATTCACTAATGAAAAGCTATATTATCAGTGAACACCATATAAAGGCTATTTTCATCCCGGTATTTGCCCGGGAACGAGAACTAAACCGGGGGATGTCGACCAATTTTTAAAATTCTTTCACCAATGGAAAGCTACCTATGTTATCAGCGAATAACAGGCAATTTTTATCTCTGATATTTCTGGGATTTATATATATATTTTTTTCACCCATGTAAATTTATAATATCGGCGAGTAACATAGGCATTTTTTATCTCGATATTGGCTTGGGAATAGGGTCTACGTGAATGAAACTGCGGGTGTTTGATTGATATAATTTTTTTTTCACTAATGGAAAAGTACGTTATCAGAGACTAAGGAAAGGCATATTTATCATCGTATTTGCACGGGAATCTGAACTACAAGGCTGGAATTAATATTCAAATGTGAAATTTGTGAAGATATTTGAATGTTTGTTACTCAATCACGCTTAAACTCTTGAGCAGATTTGGATGAAAATTGACACGTAGATAGAGTATTTCTTAAATTAAAAAATGTAATACTTTTTATGCCGATAACATTCTTTGCGATAATAGTTCAATATGCAAGTAAATTTTTACGCAGGCGAAGCCGCGGGCAAAAGCTAGTCTTAAATAAAAAAAAAAAAATGTTATGTTATTTCAAGTTTTCCTTCTCTTGCATAGACATTATGTGCACATTATATCGTTTAGGTGTCTTTTAGGACACCCACGAGTAAGACAGAAGGTGGTGGCTTTCATCATTGTTTCAGCTATAAGTTACGTCCCACTGTTGGGCTCGAGCCTCCTCCAAAATAAAAGGGCAAATTAACCTATGATAACACGCTGGTCGGATGTGTTGATATAGCGTGCTTTTCGAGTTTTCCTTCACTTCTATAGATGTTATCATCATGATCTCAGCCCATACACGACCCACTGCTGGTCTCGACCCTCCTCCACTATGGGAGAGAAATTGATCTACTTTACCATGCTGGTCGGACGTGTTGGTAAAGGGTTTTATGTCGAGTTATCCTTCACTTGCAAATAGATATTACATGCATATTACATACTAGCAACCCGCCCTCGCTTCGCTTCGGTTTCTATCGCCTTATCCCCGTTGTTCCCGTGGGAACAGCGGGATAAAATATAGCCAAGTTTACTCCCTGATATTATAGCTTTCCATTGGTGAATGAATTTTTGAAATCGGTCCAGCTGTTTTGAAGCTTACCCGGAACAAACAGACAGACAAAAAAAAATAAAGTGATTTTTAGGCATATCTATACCAATAAATAAAATTGGAGTGTCTGTTTGTAATGTCAAAATAATAGGCTTTTTTCATGCTCACACGGTTATTTGCACGACACCTATGCCTAAAATAGCAATTAAAAATTTTTTGTCTGTCTGTCTGTTTGTTCCGGGTAATCTTCAAAACGGCTGGACCGATTTCAAAAATTCTTTCACCACTGGAAAGCTATAATATCAGGGCGTAAACTGGGCTATATTTTATCCCGGTATTCCCACGGGAACGAGAACTACGCGGGTAAAACGATTATAACCTAACCTATAACCGAAGCGAAGCGAGGGCGGATTGCTAGTGTATAGTACAAATAACCGTGTGAGCATGAAAAAAGCCTATTATTTTGACATTACAAACAGACACTCCAATTTTATATATTGGTATCCGGATATCCCTTAGTCGTCTTTTACGGCACCCACGGGCAAGAGAGGGGGCACTACTGCAGGTATTATATTCTTACTAGCAGCGCCCTGCGGTTTTACCCGCATAGTTCCCCTTGCCGTGGGAATATAGAGATAAATTATAGCCTATGTATTATTCTTATACTAGCAACCCGCCCTCGTTTCGCTTCGGTTTCAGTCGCTTTACCCGCGGCGTAGTTCCCGTTCCCGTGGGAATACCGGGTTAAAATATAGCCTATGTTACTCCCTGATATTATAGCTTTCCATTGGTGAAAGAATTTTTGAAATCGGTTCGGTGGTTTAAGCGTGAAAGCGTTACAAACAAACAAACATCCTTACTTTCGCATTTATAATATTAGTATGGATATAAGCTATATTATTGTGAAGTTTCATCAAAATCTATTCAGTAGTTTTTGCGTGAAAGAGCAACAAACATCATCACAAACTTTCGTGTTTATAATATTAGTAGGATTCAATCAGCATACGGAATGATGGTTTTCATCATTCATCATCATCATTTCAAGTTATATACGTCCCAATGTTAGACTCGAGTCTTCTCCACAATAAGAGGAAGATTGACCTTAGGGTTTTATCTCAAGTTTTCCTTCTCTTGCATAAATGTTATATGCGTATTTAATCCCTTAGTCGTCTTTTACGACATCCACGGGTAAGATATCGGATGGTGAATTGTGTTCTTCCTCCGTCACCACATTGATCAGTAATTGTAGTAATATGTATTATATTTTTAGACTGGACGCTTTGGACAATAGCGACCTGGAGGCCATAAGACAACAGCGTATTGCTGAAATGAAGAAGAGGGCAAAACAGAAACAGGATTGGATAGCCAATGTGAGTTACCATTCTTAAGACTCCTTCTAATCTTCATTGGCAGACTAGAGTCTATAGGCTTATGGACTTTATCGCGGGTGGACAGGCCAGGAATTAGTCCATCAACCGCCGAGAAATCGACCCGGTAAGCGCAACGCTCTGGTCTTAGAATAATAACGTATAGAAGGATAGTGTCAATACTTGGAAAGTTCGAAACATGAATCTAAAAATACTAATGGCGCGCAGACGATTACACACGTACACACGCACACCACTATACAAATTATGAAATCAAATTTTGTTTTTATAAACATAAATCGTCGAAATACTTTCAAAAATAATGTTAAAAACCCTTTTAAGTTTTTCAAATGTGTTATGACACCATTTAAATGCACAAACTGGCATAATTACCTATTTATTTTTCAAGAGTTGCGTACGTACGTGCAGTACAATGACTTGTACATTACGCAACGGTTCCGGCGTAAGCTCCATTAGGCTCCAATTGAAATGCTTCACTTTTTGTACGCGAACTAACCTTCTATACGTTATTATTCTAAGGTTCTGGTAAACCTTTTCTTGTTGCTGAAGCGTCGATAAGGATGTTATGCCTAAGGTTAAGCTGCTAGACTGGCTACCTAAGTCCAGAAATCGGTACCAGTGGCCAGTTTAATGCTGACAGGGAAGGGATACGGTAGGTTGTGGAGCCTCACGCTGGCTTTACGCCCC
The DNA here is from genome assembly GCA_032191425.1 of Lymantria dispar. Lineage (NCBI taxonomy): Eukaryota > Metazoa > Arthropoda > Insecta > Lepidoptera > Erebidae > Lymantria > Lymantria dispar. The sequence goes on from CM063467.1 coordinate 14,018,034, forward strand.
CCTCGGACGGATTGGGCAAGTTGTCTATAGCCTACCACAAAATAAAAAAAACCGTATAAAATATTATAAATTATTTTTCTATATAACTACTTATCTTAGAATTTACTTAGGTACCTTCTAATTACTTCTACTCGTTATTTTATTTATTACATAATAATACTTTTTTTTAATATATTTAATAATTAATAATTTTCTTTTTATCTCCAACATTAATTTACGCACAGTAATATATTCCTTAATGTGGTGCACGTCTGTAATTGATGTAAACACAAGTTTTAAGCCACTGGAATGTTTTTAGCATATGTTTGTGTCGTAGACGAGCCTTAAGCCGCGTATCGACTTCGCGCTCCAAAAGGACGAACATTGGCGCGCGTTCCGGCCGCGCAAAATGGATTCAATTTTGGAACGCGCGCCAATGTGTTCGTTGGAACGCTCGAACGTGGAGCGGCCCGTTCCATCTGTTGTCGGTTTTTTGTCGCGTATCAATCGTGGCGTGCGCGCCAGTTGAGACGGATACGAAAGTATTTTGTGTGTTTGTTGCGTTCGAAGCGGTGGATAACCAAAGTTGCCGTAAATTAATACAATTGTATGGTACAAAAAAAACTGTTGTCGAATAGCAAAAGTTCTTCGTATCATAATAAATCACTCAGAGAAGATGCTTAGAGAGAAATAAGTTGTGTAATGGGAGTCCCTGTACCAGAATTGAATAAAAAAATTACAGCTCTTGTCTTCTTATAGACGAGAAAAATGGAGAATGTCTAAAAGCCAAATCACCGGCTCTGGTAAATTATACACTGATTTTTACAAGTACCACTGTTGATAAACTGATCAGAACGATCAAACACTGGAACAATTGGCTTGCGCGCCAGGCGCGCTTAGTTCGTATAGTTCATATATTTGGAACGCGTACAGTGGAACGCATCCTCGGCGCGGTCATTCATGGCATGCGCGCCAGGAGCGCGAAGCCGATACGCGGCTTTATGTAAATAAATAAAGCGTGCGAACAAAATACTAACGTTGCTAACGCTCGCGCTGGCCTGTAACAGGTACCTATACTACGCGCATACGTTCGAGTGCCACGCATTTACTCTCGCTCTGTCTCTTTCTATTCCCGTAGCGTTAAACGTTTAACGCAACCTTGTTGGAAGTCGCATTAGAAGTTTTACTTTAATAAATGCCGACTCCAAAACCAGTGTGGAGATGAACCAAATACGTATTATTACGTATAAAGCTTTTTTTATGGGTGGGTATGATAAGCGCACGCGCGGTCCGTTCCGTCCGGGGCGATGAAAGGAAGGCTCGCGGGCCCATAACCCACCCGTACCCACGTCACCTCGTTGTTGGGCCGACCACCAGAGCAGGGTGACTTGTCGTCAGTGGTCGGCTCGACGGAATACCCTTTCGGGTAACCTCACCTCTCGACGTTCTGGGACGTCGGTCGCCGTCGCGCGATCAGCCTCTCTGCGGGTGACGGACAATTCCCCAGCCCGATCACCCGCGGCCTCGGCTAGGGCGGCATTAGGCGCAGATACTCGCGCTTGCGCCGCTCGAGGCGCCGGCGGCGGAACGTGTCGCCAAATAGGAGCTCTACTCGCACACGATCCGCCACCGTGGATAAGCTTACTATAAAACACTGGATAGACGTTTTGGCATAGGGTTTCATTCTCTTTCATAGATTTTATATGCATATTTAATCCTTAGTGGCCTTAGTACCTTAGTCAGTTTTTACGACACCCACGGGCAAGATGGTGAATTGTAAAACCGTGGATGACAATAAGTCATGCTTTTTTATGCGTGCAGTTGGCGTTCATCGATATACAGGGTGTATCAGGTTATGGGGCAACTGTTCGAGTATGTTGTAGTTTACCGGTCATAGATCGTAATTAAAATGTAAATTACACAAAAAACAATATAACATAAAAGTTATAGTGATTTAAAAAATGTGTGTTAAACAGTCTATGCTTTAAATGTAACGTATTATGTAGGCATATATAGACAGGATTCATGTAGGCATATAATGCTTCGACAGTATGAATAGGTAGGGATTGCGCAAACGCTTCAATGGTACCATAGGTAAAAACGCGACTCGGCGACGGTCATCGGCCGATCAACTGATTTAAAGCGAAGTTTGTTTTGCTTATGCGAACATAATCATTGACTTTTTTAATTTCTAATGAACATTTAACAAAGTACGAATATGTTGCAGATTAAGTATCGCTAACTTTATACATTTCAATCAGATTTAGATGAAAAAGCGATGACACAATTGAAAATTTTACATGTCTCTAATTCATTAACGAATCGATATTTCCCCCAAATTTTTCTATGGGTTCCTGCCACCATTGCCTTTCTCCCGTTTGACCAGGTCCCCGTTAACCTGATACATTCTGTATAATACGTTATCACGTTAAAAATATTATTTAATTTCAGGGTCACGGTGAATACACAGAGATTGATGGTGAAAAGGAGTTCTTTACAATGTGCAACAAGTCTGAGAATGTGGTGTGTCATTTTTATAAGAACGATACGCCCAGGTGTAAGATAGTTGACATGCATCTGAAACTCCTCGCGAAGAAACACGTTGAGACAAAATTCATCAAGTTGGATGTGGAAAGGGCACCATTTTTGACTGGTTAGTGAGATTTTTGAATTAGAGCTTTTTGAAGTGAAACTTCTTTAGAATCGGTGTGATTTCAAACTCGATGAAACGAAAAAGCGAGTCCATAGAGACACAAACACGTAAATGTATAGGATTCAGCCGACGAGAGAATGAGATAGAGGATAAAGAAGTTTAACTTCTGACATGCGTACTTTGTACACGTGCTCTTTTTTTCGATATATCGATATTTTTAATTATATCAATATCGGAGTTCGATATATCGAAAAAATATCGAAATTTTGCAGCATGACCACTTTTTAGCTTTTTTTGACGTGATAACGTCTAATAAATCAATGAACGCTGGCTGCATGCACGATACAGTCCCGTTACGCTCATTGTCCCGTTACGCTGATTGATGTTACATATTATAATACGGTTTATTAATAAGATAACCGTATTACAATTGTAAAATGTTTATCAATTAAATTGTAGATTTCATTTCACTCCTTTGTATCCATACAGAATAATGATAATTCAATAAAAATGATTCAATTTTATTCATAAAAGTATGCAGTCATTTCATCAACGTTTTGTTATGACGTTGTCACGTTAAACTATCGTCCGTAAACCGACTTTACAGACAACCAGTTTTTTTTTTGCTAAATTCTAGGCGTAACAACTTATCATCAATTTCATGCCGACATTTTTACAGTTAATTAAGTTTACGGTGATTTGGTAGAATACATACCTACTTTACAAAAAACGTTAAAATATCAAATTTATTTAAATAAATATCGATTCTTGATACTTATTAGTATCGATATATCGTCAAGAAAAAAATGTCGGCTATAAGTATCGATATTTCATCAACAGCCCTAATTTGAATGCATCTTCCTTCTTAATATGGTTACCAGTTTGAATGCGTGTGGTGACGGAGTAAGAATACCAATAACCACCCACTTGCCTGTGGGTGTCGTAAAAGCCGTCTAAGGGATTATAATACGCACATAATATCTAAGCAAGAGAAGAATACCTTCCCAGTGTAGTTACCGAGTCGAATCCGTGTGGTGACGGAGTAAGAATTCAATTAACCACCCTTTTCTTGCCTATGGGTATCGTAAAAGTCGACTAAGGAATATAATATGTGTATAACATCTATACAAGAGAAGGAAAACTCGAAATGAAACTCTATACCAATCTATCTGACCAGCATGGTCAATTTCCCTCCTATTGTGTAGTAGACTCGGGCCCATGAATGAACGTCTTGAGTTTAATCAAAATTTTCAATTTTACTTTACTTCAATTTTCAGGGCGTTTGAAGATTAGGGTGATACCAACCATTGGTCTGGTGAAAGAGAACAAGACGAAAGACTTCATAGTTGGTTTCACTGACCTCGGTAACAGAGACGATTTCACCACGGAAATGCTGGAGTGGAGAATTGCGAGGTACGCACTTTTGATGAGAAACATCTATAGGCGAGGGCGAACCTGATCGTTGGCGTGGCGTTAACGCCACGCTTGGATATGTACCTTAGTGTAACGAAACCATAACCTGTTTAATAATTTTGTACAACGCCATCTAGTGAGCTCAAAATAAATTATTCACCGAAACATTATTGAATAAAAATCATCATTTTCTTGAATACTGTATGCCATATTAGTTCCTGTCGTAATCTGTGGGCTTACCCTTGAAATCAATTCTAATTTCGAATCCGATTCAATTACAACCTCACCAAAACTTATATTTGGTACTTTTAAACAAAATCGAGAATGAATTTTTCGCATTTGCCGTTGTTATTTTCACCAAATGTGCCGTATTTTCTTACATTAAATTAATAACGTTATCGAAGTTGATCACTACAAAGACGCTTTCTGGAAACTGTGCAACATTAACGATTTTAAATTACGTCAAAATCACGTCGGGAATAGCAAATATTTGACTTAATCGACAAGATTCGCATTTATTTAGTTTAAAAAATTCCACCGAATTTGATTCCAATCGTGCGCTAGTGTCGCTTTCAAGAGTACCAAATTACTCAAATTCGAGCTGCGATTGGATTTAGGATTTGAATCGAGATTCAAGAGTAAGCACACTGTTCTTTTATGGCTGCATATATACTTGAACAAAATAATTTCGTTTATTCATATCTGCCAGGCGTCCTGAGCGACGGCTCTCTTTTTCTTTTAAAGGTTTCGTCCCTTTGCCCCATCCTTCGTGTGGTGACAGAGTAAGAATACAATTCGCCACTTCCTTTCTTGGCTTTTTTTTTACGCTGTGGAAAATGCATTTATGCATCCCCCAGTATGAGTCGCAGGGGGTATGTAGGACTCGCAGACGTGGGATGGCTCGTCGGACTTCCTACTAAAAACCAGCAGCGGCCCACTTCCTCGTCTATTTTGGGATGCCAAAGGGTCGCCTTTTGGGCATGCGACTTTGGCATCCCGACGGTTGGCCTTGCGGCCACGTCCCGTGTAGGGATTCATCACGATGGAGGATTCATCAGGCGAGTGTACTCCCTGCACCGTCTCCCTAATCGTCGTCTGCGATTTTGATTGGCGTGGGCGTTGGCTTCTCGTGCTCGCTCTGCGGCCTCCTTTTGCGCTATCACGGCTTCGCAAAAGGAGGCGGTCGCCGACCAGCAGCTTTGTAATTACGGCCAGCAGTGACAGATCTCCTCCAATGATCGCCACTAGGTCGTTCCGCTGCGCACTCCAAGTGGGGCATTCTCCCAGAGTGTGGTCCACATTATCAATAGGTGCACTACACTCATGGCATCCAAGGGCCTCTTCTCGTCTCGCAATCTGATACAGGTACTTACCGAAGCACCCGTGCCCGGTAAACACCTGTGTCAGCCTAAACGATAGGTTGCCGTGTTTTCTATTTATCCAGCGGTAGAGATGCGGACCCACCGCTGCTACGGTTCCTCGCCCTGCTAACCCTTTCTTGGCTGTGGGTATCGCAAAAGACGACTAAGAGATGTAATATGCATATAACAGCTATGCAGAAAACTCAAAATAAAATCCTGTACCAACACGTATGACCAGCATGGTATAGTAAATATATATGGTATAGTATAAAGCCAATTTCCCTTCTAATGTGGAGGAGGCTCGAGCCCAACAGTGGGATTTATATGAGCTATAAGGTGATGATCCCTTTTGAAAGTGAAAACTTCTATAGGCGCGTTGAAAACTTTTTTGTGTGAATAAAAATTATGGAACTCGCGTCATCGTTGAGTGAACAAAAACCGTGAAACTCTCGTCATCGTCACCTAATGCAAGGAAGCACTCGGTGGTGATGACGCGTATACTATGTATATAGACATACCTCCGCAAGTATATTTTGTCGTAACTTGACAGATACCAGTTATTTTTGTTTTCATTAATTATAAAAAAGGACACGAAGCCGTCATAGCTGACTGCCGACAGAAGCGAAAACTTAAAACTATGAACAAACAGTTGTTATTTTTGGATATTTAAATTGTTTGATATTAAATAAATTTTCTTTAGCTGTGTGGTAGCGGCTTCGAATACTACCAACCCTTGCTTTGCTCGTGGGTGTCGTAAAAGACGACTAAGAGCCCTAGATTGACCCGGACCAACTCCATCTGGTACCATTTGGGTCAACGATTACATTCCCAAGGAGGGTTGACGTCAGGCGGGCGGCCGGTCATAAAAGTCATTGCCGAAACTTTTTGCAATATGTCAAAACAGATAACATATTGCGTCGACCCCAAGTAATTGGGATAAGAGCAAGATGATGATGATGATGATTAAATAAATTTTCGTAATTTTTTTCACATTTATCTGTTGTTTGACATCTATTGGCATAAATAGTGACATTGACATAGATATATTGTTAATTACCCCCCAATCAAAACCGCCGACAGAAAATTCAGTAAAAAAATTCCCAGAGAGATAGAAAATTGACAAAATCTACATTTATGCGAGAAAACCGCGTGAATAAGAAAAATATAATATTTTCCCACAGATCGGAGTTAATAGAATACAATGGGGATCTGATGGTACCTCCAGCTGAAGCCCGCAAACAGCGCATACAACACTTACAGAGCAAGAAGACCATCAGGGGAACAGCAGACTCTGACGACTCGGACCTGGAACTCAGCGATTAACAACAGCCTGTACTTCTAACCCTACCACATATTATCGTTTCGGAAAACTATTCTAAATCTATTTAAAATATATTATTTTTTAAGTTTTTTTTGTGTATGTAATTATATCATATCACATCACACTCAAACTATTCCGAATCTATATAAAATATACACGGTGACGTTTATGTCGTCTTACAAAAGCAGGCCAATTAAAGTATCCAGTATCTACCATACATTCGTACAATTAAAAGTTTAAAAAAAATATTTACTAGAATATTTTTTAATAAAAATGATTATAAATAATTACAAGTTAAAATAATAAGGAAACAGCATGTAGCGTAGGTACTTAACAGCTGTTGTACTAGAACTGTTCAAATTGCTCACCCTTTTTTTTTGTCTATGCATAAACGACCATTTGTGCATTATTTGTACGTACTGGTACAATATTCGAGTATTGATAATGTCTATTAGACATTTCGTAACAACACAAACACAACGATGTCGCGAAATATGCAATTACTTGTAAGGAAATTGTAAGTTCTTGCGCACGACCTTTGACTTTCGCACGCCGGCGGATACTAAAACAGTTGGCGGCCAATCGGGGATCGCCAAGGATACCTGGGTAGGTAGGGATCACGCTTTGTAATAGCTGTCCACGTGGACTTCCTAGCTATGATTGGCTAACGAAATTCCACATGATTTGTTTGTTTAAAATGTAAACATGATAAACAGGCTGTTACAAAATATTAAATTTATTTTATTATTTTTTTATAACTACCACTATTGAACATTTAAATATGTTAGATATGTTTCTTAGGTCGGATACTTTTATGGTTTTTTTTTTATAAGACGATGAAAAAGTCACCGTGTATTATTGATGTGAAACATCTATAGGCGAGGGTGACCGCGATGGTCGCGTGGCGTTTAACGCCACGCCTCGCGGTGCCTTCTTGATTAACTATTAAATAAATATCGGGATATATATGTACATTTTTGTAACGAAACCATGGTGCGATTTAAAATTTTGTACAACGCCATCTAGTGAACTCAAAGTAAATTATCTATAATGTATACTAATGAAAATAAATGTTTAGAATTCATTCAGTGTGCGGTGGATTAATTTTATTTCTGTGTAATATTTCAAATAATAATGGAAATCGTATTATTTTATTCAATACTTTATGCCATATTAGTTCTGTCGTAATCTATTCTTTTATGCATATATACTTGTACAAATAATTTCGATGTTTCACATCTGCCAGGCGTCCTGAGCGACGGCTCACTTTTTTTTTTTTTTTTTTTTTGTGTATGAAATTATATCATATCCCATCACATCACACCTCCTCATACTATCACATCACACCTCATACTAATATTATATAGGTGTAAGTTTGCGAGCGTGCATGTATGTTTGTTACTCTCAGCTCATATATGCCTCATGCTGGGCTAGAGTCTCCGCAATGGAAGGGATTTTAATTAGGGTTTCGTACCCAAAGGGTAAAAACGGGACCCTATTTACTAAGACGTCGCTGTCTGTCCGTCCGTCTGTCTGTCACCAGGCTGCATCTCAAGAACCGCGATAGCTAGACAGTTGAAACTATACCGCTATAACAACAAATACTAAAAATAAAATAAATATTTAAGGAGGGCTCCCTCAAACGCGATTTTTTGCTTGATATCGATAATGGCAACAGGTAGGAACTTATTTACCTAGTTCACGGTATGGAACCCTTCGGGCGCAAGTCCGACTCGCACTTGGGTGATTTTATTGACTATATCACGATAATCAGACGGGTTGCTGCGCAGTCAGGATTTAATTTCGACTTTACCTTCACTTCCGTATGTTATTTTCATATTACATATATCTTATTAGATGATTTGAACGACATCCACGGACATGAAAGTAGAGTGTTGAATTGTATTCTTACTCCGTCACCATTCGGCAACCGAATCACTTTGTTGGTCAATCACGTGTAACGGTTGATCAGATATCTATGAAGACTGGCACATAAGTAGACCATTTATTAGATTAAAAGTCTTTTTATCTATAGTACCCTTAGATAATAGAACTTTATTTTGAACGCGATCAAACCGCTTTTCATCCAACCGTTTCAATCTTTTTATTTCTGGGCATTCTTTGGTATGAAAGAACGAGTACATATTGAATCGACTACAAGTGATAAGAGCACGATGATAATGAATCATCATCACAGCTCATATACGTCCTACTGTTGGGCTCGAGCCCTCTCCACTGTGGGAGGGAAATTCTGGTCAGACATGACGTGGTTTAATTTCGAATTTTCCTTCTCTTGCATAGATGCTACACCCGTATTTAATCCCCTAGTCATCTTTTACGACACCCACGTGCAAAAGGGTGATGAATACCATATTGGATAAAAAGCCATGGTTTCAAGATGCATTTTTTGTTTATAAATACTCTGTATCGTTTCTACATTGTACCATTACAAAAGGTACTTTACGATTATAGACTTTAATTATAAAGAAATATTGTTTATTATATTTATGTTGTTTGAAAAGATGTGTCTGTGGAATGAACGAAAAATTATTTGGATTAAAAGACGTTTTATACACATTCTAGTCTTTTATTTTTATTACATAAATTAAACTTAACTGTAAATACATTGACGGGTGAAGTTCAATTTATGAACTTTTTTGAAGTGAAACTTCTTTGCGCGCATGAGGGTACAATTTTTAAAGATGAAACGCAATTTAGTGACTAGATAATATTACAGTAGAAACTCGATTATCCGGCCCTCGGGTATACGAATTCGCAATTATCCGGACCACCAATCGCAACCTTTATGTACATACAAATCGAAATTATGTAAGCATGAAGGTGTCTGAAATGGAATGCCCAGCCCGCGCCCCAGTGGATTGATATCCCACGCGTTTCATTATTGAAGTGAAACTTCTTTAGCATCGTTGTGATTTTAAACTCGATGAAACGGAAAAGCGAATCCATAGAGACAAACACGTAAATGTATAGGATTCAGCCGACGAGAGAATGAGATAAAGGATAAAGAAGTTGCACTTCTGCCATGCGTACTTTGTACATACGCTCTTTTTGTTTTAGTAATTGTTACGCCGCTCTGAGGTTCATGCCCCGCGGAATAAGAATACGTCTTTTAAGAAACGCATAAAATATGTACATATGCTCAAAACCGAAGGAGGGTTTTCATACATTCGATTATCCGAATGCCTACTGACAACAATTAGTCCGGTTAATCGAGTTTCTGCTGTATCATTACTATGTAGAGTGAACAGTGAGTTAAATTTATAAACAATTTGTGATAAATTTGTAGTCTTATACTTTTTTTTTGGGTTGAGCTATTGGTCAGCACACCTGCCGTCCAACCCCATCCGGGGTGACCAGATCGCCTCTTAGTCCCCAGTACAAGAAACTTAATTTTTTTTTGACACGTACAAATGTAAAATTTTGTGAATGCCTTTTTTGCGACGAGTCCGACAAACATTCTAATGCGAAACTTCGGCGCTGCTGCGTTTTCGAATACACGATTCCCGGATTTCTACTAAGATTATAAACGCGAAAGTTTGTATGTGAGGATGTTTGTTGCACTTTCACGCAAACACTACTGAATGGATTTGATGAAACTTCACAATAATATAGCTTACATATCTGAATAACACATAGGCTATAATTTATCTCGACATTCCCACTGAAAGGGGAACTATGCAGGTAAAACCGCAAAGTTGACTAGTTAATTTTCTTGAACAAAAATTCCAAAAAACAAACTTATATATACAAAGAGTCATAGGAACCTTATATAACAATTCCGGTATTCGGGCAGTCGAAAACGCAGCAGAGTCAAAGTTTTCGCATTAGAATGTTTGTCGGACTCGTCGCAAAAAAGCTATTCACAAAGTTTTACATTTGTAGGTCTCAAAAAAATTTTGCTGTTTTGTATTGGGGACTAGCTCTTTCATCGTTGGGCCAACCATTAGTACTAAATTCCTTGCCCTCGGTGACGGTAATCCCCCCTATATACTCTTATAACACGTTTTCATATTACGCGATTTCAATCCGTGGGGATTCCCCCATATTACGCGGGTATTGCCCATATTTTGATTTGTAGAGTTCATAATTAGTTTCGCGTACCTTTGCGTGTGTCAATTGTGTTATTATTTGAAATATTCTTAGTTTTATTTTAATAAAACATACATATTTCGTTCATAACATAGTTTTTTCTAAAATTCGATTTAAACCTGCAGCGAGAAAAGTTAAATGTGATGAATCATTTATACGTAACGCGTTAGAGGAGGCCGTAAAAACGCATTATGCGGGAAGACCTCTATAACGCGGAACCAATCTATCGCATTATAGGGGGGATTACTGCATTTTGCTATATTTCTGTTAATTTACAATTTTTTTATGTTAATTCATTTGAAGGATAGGAAATTTCAATATTTACATGTGATATTTTAACTTGCCGCTCGTCATTTGAGAATTGAATATGTTATTTAAAGTAACTATACATACATATACATATTTTATAAATTCTCTTTTCTAAATTTTAATTTCAAAAAGTTTCTAATATTGATAAAAAAACACTTGGCATCAAAGAAGTTTCACTTCTGACATGTGTACTTTGTACGCAATTTTCTTTTAAGGGTCATTAGCAAATCTAGACAATTTATAACGCCAAACAGCGGTCGCCAATCTGCTTATCAAGTCCAGTGATTAAAGGATTCCCACTTTGGGGCAGACCTACATTCAACAAAAATAACACAATATGAAAAAAAAAAAATTTTAATTATAATATTACAAAGAAAAAACAATATGTACATTTCATGTCTTATTTAGTTTGAGGTAAACAATATAATAAAATTCAGTCAAATAAAAAAAAAACAAAATTAAAATGTATTATCCATTCCGTGTGGTAATGGATTTCACCACCTCCTAGCCTGCCCACGGGTGTCGTAAAAGACGACTAAACGATATAACACGCATATAACATCTATGTAAGGGAAAGGAAACCTCTAAATAAAACCTGCCGCCGTCTGAATGGTGCAGTAAGTCAATTCGCCACCCTATTACGGAGGTGGCTCCAGCACAATAGGACATAAAATTACATAAGCTGGAATGAAAAAAAAAACTCCAAGCATATTCGTTGATTTGCTCATAAACGTCAATTGATTTTATGTATATAAAATTTTGGATATGGGTATCAAAATAAAATTACATCGATTACGGAATTTTTTTCGGAGTTTCTGTTAATTTCCGCGACAGATATTGGAGTTTCAGGCAATTGTAAAAGGGAAATGCTAAGTGCAGTGGCGTAACTACATCGGTCGAGCCCCGTAGCAAATTCATCAGACTAGACCCCAACTGACAAACCCTCCGCTTAATTAAAAAAATGGGTGCGTGTACTTATGTACGCGCGTGAGAAGTTATACTTCTTTGGCATCATTAAAAAATAGTTTTTAATTGCATGCAAATAATTAATTACAATAAAATAATAGAAGGATTGGAAAAGGATAATCAACAAAGTTCAGTTTAATAGTCATCAAATTTAAACTAAAAGAATCTTAGATTGATCTTAGATATCAATAATTAATATTAAAAATTGAAAATTAATATATTTATATAACAATATATTTAATATATATATTTCAAATATATATATTTAATATAAATTTATATAATATATAATTAATATATATATATATATATATAATTATTAAAAACAAAATTTAGAGAATAATAAATATATAAGACATAATTTGTACTAAATATTATAAGATTCTTAATTTTAAATGTTTATTATTGATTATTTAATATTTTAAAAATAAATTTAATAATAAATTCAAAAATTGAATTTAAGGTTAAGCAGACAGCTTCATACTGTTAATTTTGTGTCACAGATGCGCGCGCATCTTAAAATTTCACTCTCATCATTTTTTCATAACGCGCCTAAAGAAGTATAACTTCAAAAAAAAATGAATAACAATTATTAGTTTTATATTTTTAACATCTATTTATACAGTTTAACATTGTTTTTTTTTTGTTATGTGTGCAATTAAGTAGGTAACTTAAATAAATTAAAGACAAAAAAAACTATCTTTTTTTACTAAATGTAATAAAAAAAAAAAATTCAGAGGTTGGGATTCTTCTCTGACTGGGGGCCCCTTCTAGCTGGTGGCCCGTGGCGTTTTGTCGATTTGCCATCCTGTAGTTACACCACTGGCTAAGTGGGGATATATAGTACTATTCTCTTTTGGAGAAACTTAATTTTAGGCCGACAGTCCGGCTGGTTGAATGAAGACCTAACGTATTACATACAGACACTGAACATATCCGATATTATCCGAGACATTTACATCAGTTTCGGATATCCGATAATTTAAAGCTACAGAAATCCACAACATCGATAGTCACTATAATATATGCAACACAAGACATTCAATTAAAATTACCTTCAAAGTAGTTATGCAACGGAAACGTCAAAAGAAACGTCAATAAACTTTCACAAAAATGAATGCGAAAGCGGATGTATCACAACACTATGAATAATGTTGCTTTTATTAATGTATTTTTTAATTAAATTAATATTTAAAACTAAGTAGTTATAAGTTGTACAATTTGGATGATAAATTCGTCATTGATTGGATTTCATTCTACCCTCAAACATCGTAATTTTCCGTTCAAAATTCCATTAACTCTTAGCTGTGGAAAAATGTTAAAAAACCTACAAAACTTAAGCGGAAACGGAAGCAGCGATCTGTTGCATCACTATTTCAAAGTATACATAATTGTCATCCAAATTTCGGTAACATCGCAAATAAAATCCAAATTTGGCACTTTCAAATACTAGTTGACTGCATTTGAATACCTTTCATTTCATTTTCTACTATCATGATTTAACTTGACTTGCAATTAATTTGTTAATTTATAGACTGTCTCATATTTTCAAGGAATTTATGTACACAAACAAAAATAAGCTAGTTGTCTGTAAATGTCTTCATTTGGGGGAAGACCACACTGTTGACAGTTGTCAGTCTACAGCCACGGGCCGGTCCGTCCGAGGTAGTAATACCACACTGAACTGAAAATCGACGTCTGAGTAATAGCAATTACTGCGCTTCGTTCGGGGAGCGAAAGAACCGGAAGCCCAACTTTTTGAGGGTGGTTTGCATGTGGTGGATTTTGGTGATGCCTTTAGTTTCACCGAACATCATTGTACGCATTCACACTCCCTTCACTTTCTTTACAGTAGGCAGCGGCCTAGCAAAGGTGTTGACTCCATGAGTGGCAGCAACACTTACCATCAGGTATATTTTTAAGAAAGGCCAGGTTAGGAGTACTCTGAACCGAAGAACATGTATGAGGAGATTAATGAATGTAGAAGAGGCGAAAGTGGTATGTCAAGATCGTAGCAAGTGGAAGGAAGTGGTCTCTGCCTACCCCTATGGGAAAGAGGCGTGATTATATGTAGGTATGTATGTATATATGTAAACAATTTTAATTGGTAAATCAATATTAAATTGAAGATTCCAATTACCTCCTGTGCAAATCCAGAGACAGAAATTAAAATTAACTTTTAACCAACTGAACAACAAACATGGCAAACGTCAAAGATCGCCGCGACGAATAATTAAAAGGGTTTTCCAAAACAGTCAACCAGCCTATTTAAGTTACTTAAGCCTATATATCACAATAAAAAATAAAACAGTAATAGAGTCCCAATTTTAGGCGTTCATTACAACTGATTTATATAACCTCAATCGAGATTCTGATAATGCAGCTAAAAGATTCGCCCCATTCACCTGCATAGAACACACATCTAATACCGGTTCCACTGCAGGCAAAGATATAGTTCGGGTACCGTCTATACCATGAAGATATAAAGTGGCATCTGTTTCAGAATGCGCTGCCACCCACGTTGCTCCTGGAGCCTTGACCCATGCCGCCCTACACATCTTCGTAGACCTAGCAGACCCATTAAACGTATCCTCTACATCAATCAACACTTCTCCAGTGGGCACGCTAGATTTAAATTTGCATATAGACAATTTGGATCTCTCTGTGCCGTTCAGGCTAGGCCGGACTGAAATCAAAGCACGTTGGGTATCGTTATCGTAACTCATTGACATAAATGATCCATCTACAGGCAAAGCTCGAGGTTCCCAGTCCTGGCTTCCATTTACCCATAGCCAACATGTATTCAATTGACATGATAAAAGGCCAAATTGAGTGGAGCACAAGGATATGACTGGAGACATGTTGCCTGGCGCTTGCAAGTTTGCTACAAATGTTGACGTGTTTCGGATGTCGTATTGATGAATCATACCACCTACTCCGCCAACATAAAATATATTACTGCGAAGATAATCCCAGGAGCATGACCATAGTGGAAAACCTGCATCAACCGTCACATTTGGAATACCACGATCGAGGACTCTTGCGGAGCAATCCAAGGCTACGCTTAAAAGTAAGTCTCTCGGTTGGGAGTATGTGATGTCGCGAATTGGTTTCGGATGCAAATGCACGAATTGTCCTAATTTATAATCTACGCAACTAACTTTTCTTATACCATAACCGGGAAAGAGATGGTTCATGCTCTTCTGTGACACGTACAACTCGTAAGTCCGAGAATTATAAGTCATAACTCTACAGCTTCCGTCCTTGTAGACCTCCAAATTTTTCTCCAGCGGAAACCTCCACGATTTCCTTGTTGCTTGATCTTTAGATACTTGTGACTTCATCAGCGTACTTCTCAAGACCTCTAACTGCAGAACGCAAGCGCGATGCGCTATTTCAGATTTCTGCAACTGTAATTCCGTTCTATTCTTCTCCTCCTTTAAAATCTCCACTTGTTTTTGTAGCGAGGTAATCTCTGCGGTATCAGCCGCAACTAAACGTTTAGCATATATAAATCTTATATCTTTCATTGCAGCTTTGCTTTTACAGGTCGGACACGATCTTTCTTGGGAATTTTGAGCTTTCAACCATCTCTCAACACATTCATATCCGAAGAGATGACCACATTTTAATGACACCAACCGATGAACACCAGAATTGCCCCAGGCGTCTAGACATATTGGACATGTTTCCGCGTCAATTTCGTCATTTTTTGATGACGAACTGACTTTCCGAACTTTAGAAGGAGGCTCATCACACTCTGAGGCTTTTCTGGTATGATTAATTGATACAGACGAGTTAGAGCTACTTGAAAGAGATATGGGATTGCTATCCTCATTAACGGAGACGGGATTACTGTAACTATGTTCGTTTTGAATGTCAGGACTTCTCACCATATCTGCATTGCTGTCACGGGTATTCTCATCACCAGTTTCATATACAGAATCATGTGCAGCATTGTATGTGACTGTTGATGATGAATCATTACTGATTTGATCATCGTCTGGTGGTGGTGGAGGAAGTACCGCATTTGATTCTGATTGTGCAGAAGTTTCATCACTGACCTGTTCTAGGGTTTCACCTTGTTGTTCAACTCCATGAAGTTCACGGTCTTGAAGATCTGACGAAGAATCTGGATCAAGAAGATTGGGGCTCAGCGGTAGAGCCTGGGCGAGGATGCTTGGGCTTGCCCTATCAGGTGATGAAGGGCTCTGACTCATTGTAATACATTTGTGTAATCTGTAATGAAAATATACTGAAATCAATATCATGTAAGCATTTTTTTACATAAAGCACCAGCATTTACGTGATGAGCTTTTTTTTAGGAATTAGAAATTGTCAATTCAAGCTTAAACTAAGTTATTTCTACAATTTATTTGAAATCAAAAAATACTCATTCAGTAAAAGTATTGAGTACAAAAGTATCAGTATCGAAAGGAAAAGTACTCGATACCAATAAATTTCGATGCTTTTTTCATGTACTTCAAATAGGCAAATGAAGAGATTACAGGCAGTCGATTTTCATGCTCACGCGGTTATTTGATCGACACCTGTATACTCATACGAACCGTATCAGCATGAAAAAAAGCAATCATTTTGACACTACAATTGTATTTATTTGTATCTTTATATATACAGGGTGTATCAGGTTATGGGGCAACTGGTCAAATGGGAATTAGGCAATGGTGGTAGGACCCCATAAAAAAATTTGAAGTAAAAATAACGATTCGTTAAGGTATTAGAGACATGTAAAGTTTTAAATTTTATCATCGCTTTTTCGTGTAAATCTGATTGAAATGTATAAAGTCGGCGATACTTAAACATATTCGTACTTTGTTAAATGTTCATTAGAAATTGAATAAATCAATGATTACGTTTGCATAAGCAAGACAAACTTCGCCTTAAAATCAGCTAGGACTAAGAGGCATGGCCTAGCTATTGAAAGAAATACCGACACAGAGGTGTATTAAGAAAAAGGGAAATAAACGAAATCATTACCTATATCTTGTAGGCAAAATAAAACAATAAAACCGAAACTGTAATTTTTTAACGAAAATGAATTTCGTCTCTGTTTACATGTAGGGTAATAAAGCCCACGAACAAGGTCAAAACAGCCGCCCGACGAAATTCTCTCGCTTAGGGCCTGTCCGCACTGCAATTTTTCACAATGAGGTTTTTTTTTTATTCTCGCGTTTTATATTCCGCGATCGAAATTGCACTTAGTACGCACTGTGAATAAAATTTCGTACGATTTTTGATAGTTTAATTCGGTTCTCAGCTGAGACGCAGGATGGACCATCATCATCATCATCGCAGCCCATATACGTCCCACTGTTGGTCTCGCCCCTCCTCCATACTGGGAGGGAATTTGACCTACTATACCATGCTGGTCAGACGTTGGTATAGGGTTTCATTTCGAGTTTTCCTTCTCTTGCACTGATGTTATGTGCATATTATATCCCATAGTCGTCTTTTACGATATCCACAGACGAGATAGGGATTGGTGAATTGTATTTTTACTCCGTCATCACACGGAAACAAGATGGACAACCGAACTAAAATTTTAATTAATCCAATACTAAGGCGGCGTAACAGACGTATTAAAAGATGTCATGAACATTGAATTACTCACTCATATTTATTATATTTATTATTACACTTATATTTATTACTAGCAATCCGCCCTCGCTTCGCTTCGGATTCAGTCGCCTTACGCGCGTAGTTCCCGTTCCCGTGGGAATACCGGGATAAAATATAGCCTATGTTACTCCCTGATATTATAGCTTTCCAATGGTGAAAGAATTTTTAAAATCGGTCCAGTACTTTTTGAGTTTATTCGTTACATACAAACTTACAAATTTTACCTCTTTATAATATTAGTATAGATTATATTATTCGTTTTTATTTAATTATTTTAGTTCGACTTGGATGTCCGGTCTAGATACACGGCTGGCGTTATTATCTCCTTACGACTTTTTCGCGTATTAAAAGTCCGCGATTTGAAGCGATTGAAATATGGCTTTTTCCCGGTTCGGTGTGTTGGTGCGATGTGCGGTATTAAAAATGTATGATATGTTAGCAATTGTTAATTTCGGAATGTTAATACCACATACCTATTACCTATCTGGATTACTCCGTTTATCGATATGGGATATTTACCTTTATGGCAACTTTCACGAAAAAGGTGGATCCATCTTTTTATTAAAAATAGGTAGATATCTAGCTTCTATTTTATTTTTAAGTTAATAATCTTTGTATTGTAGGAGACTTCACAAATAGAATTAACGGACAGAAATTACATCCAAACTCAGTACAACAATTTATTGATGGCACATGTTGTCCTGCGTGAGATTCGAACCCGTGACACTGGCACGGTAGGACGGTATCTTAAACACTACGTCATCTGTGCAGTCAAATTCAATAGTACTTATTTTACTTTTTACCTACAAGAGTTTATTATAAACCATCCTACCACACCGACATTATTTAGGTATAAAAGCGGGCGAGGCGAGTCAGACGCCTACGTAACATCAACACGTCACATTTAAGGCGTAGACTCTTTGACACATATTTTTGAAATCACTGTAACTATTATGTTTTATAGTTTTTTGTGAAATATACATTCTAATTACGATCTGTGATCGTTAAACTACAACATACTCGAACAGTTGCTCCATAACCTGATACACCCTGTATGTACATATATATATTTATTGTGTACGTGTGTATGTGACTGAACTCCTCCCAAACGGCTGAACCGAGGTTGATGTTTTTTTTTGTGTGTTCAAGAGGATTCGAGAATGCTTTAGATTTACAATTGGACCCGGTAGGTGGCGCTGCTGTAGATTTCAATGAGAATTCCTTTTATTTTATTTGAACAGAACAACGTCTGATGGGTCAGCTAGTAGATGTATAGATAATATTAATTACTAGCAATCCGCCCTCGCTTCGGTTATAGGTTATAGTCGTTTTACCCGCGTAGTTCCC
Organism: Lymantria dispar; assembly: GCA_032191425.1. Lineage (NCBI taxonomy): Eukaryota > Metazoa > Arthropoda > Insecta > Lepidoptera > Erebidae > Lymantria > Lymantria dispar. The sequence continues at coordinate 14,037,133 of CM063467.1, forward strand.
GTTCCCGTGGGAATACCGGGATAAAATATAGCCTAGTTTACGCCCTGATATTATAGCTCTCCATTGGTGAAAGAATTTTTGAAATCGGTCCAGCCGTTTTGAAGATTACCCGGAACAAACAGACAGACAGACAAAAATTTTTTAATTGCTATTTTAGGCATAGGTGTCGTGCAAATAACCGTGTGGGTATGAAAAAAGACTCTTATTTTGACATTACAAACAGACACTCCAATTTTATTTATTGGTATAGATTACATTTTTATCAAAAATAGGTTTTAATGTACCAGTTAGAGCTTCGAAATATCACACCCCCTGCCATCTCCCATTAGTATCTACTAATTACCGGCAGAATGTGTTTTTGTGGTGAGCGGGATACACTTAACAACCAATACAAAAAATGAAAATTCGATATATTTAACATTATAGTCCATAAAATATAGGATGATCTCTGTGACAGTTGTCCCTAGTGCTGTCACGCTTACGATAAAGTGCGTAGTTTTTTATCGACAGACTTCTTTATTTTTATAATTGTGATTTTCTATTATAATTAAAATACAATCAATGAAAATCTTTTTGAATTTATTTCAAACAAACCTGTTTTCTGACTGTTTTAATTATTCAAAAGGTCAAGACAATCAAAGTCTAGGTCACTATTATCGTCATCAATGGAGTGTTCCTGCTAGAACATTTATCATTTTTTTGCCAAATTAGGGACAGTAGTTAGATCAATCGATCCATTACGACTGTATTATAAATAAATGTGTCTAGTTTATTGACAATAATGCGTACATATTTTTATCATTTACTCTCGAGGCAAAAAATAGTTTTTTAATATTTAATTAATTCAATTTATGTATTTTATAATGTACCTGTCTGCTGCGATTGTAAAAAATATGTTGAAAGTATTATATAGGTACTGTATTGGGTTTTCTTTCTTTTATGAATAATTTAATAAAGATCGGTTATCGATTTACATATATTGACTGTCCCATCTCTTTTTTAACTTTCAGTCCAGTATGACCTTGTATGTGCGTAAGCGTCATTTATGTATAAAATGTTTACTATGTATTTCAGTACTTACGAAGTACATTTTAGGCATAAATATTAATATTTTTATCTATACCAATAAATAAAATTGGAGTCTGTTTGTAATGTCAAAATAATAGGTTTTTTTCATGCTCACACGGTTATTTGCACTGTGATATGCAGTTATCTATGCAAGAAAAGGAAAACTCAACATTAAATCCTATGCCAACATGTCTGACCAGTGGCCAGTAGGTCAATTTCCCTCCCATTGCGAAGGGGCCCAAGCCCAACAGTGGAACTTACATTGGCTGAAATGAAGATGAAAATTATTCCTAAGAAGTTAAGTTTATGCTTTATAGGCATACTACCAATCCTTGCTTCGCTCACAGGTGATCAAGACTGAGATATGGAGTAGACTTAGCTCAATGTAAAGAACAATATCAGGTTGACCGAGCTTCGCTCGGAATATTTTTATAGAATTTATTTAGATATATTAATAAAAACTATAAATTATATAAAAAATTATAAAAAGAGAGTAATAATAACACAGAGATTCGAACTGACGCTGTTTTGATGCTACAAAACTCAAAATTAAAACCGGCCGTCCCCCAACTGAGCTACCGGAACTCTTGACATTTACAACGAAATCCATATCCATTTGAATCCATATTCTTTTAAAATTTAATGTCATTTATTGTTATGCTAAAAACACCGACAAAAGAACATTTTCTATAAATAAAACCTAGCTAGATCGATTTTTTGGACCCGAATCCTCTAGTATGCCAAGTTTCAACAAAATCGTTGGAGCCGTTTCCGAGATCCTGAATATATATATATATATATATATATACAAGAATTGCTCGTTTAAAGATATAAGATAAGATAGAGTTAGTCTACTCCATCTGATGTCTGGTCAACAATTACATCCAACATTCATCTACAATTACAGTGGACCACCGGTAACCCGAGAAACGTTTTGCACAGCAGTGTTGAATTATCAAATTTGTCTGATTAGAGTACTGTCCAAGACCCTTGATAGTCCGCCCTTTACAAAAGAATCCTTACTAATATTATAAATGCGAAAGTATGTTTGTTACGCTTTCACACTTAAACCACTGAAGCGATTTCAAAAGTTCTTTCACCAATGGAAAGCTATAATATCAGGGAGTAACATAGGCTATATTTTATTCCGATATTCCCACGGGAACGGGCGCTAACGCGGGAAAGGCGACTGAACCCGAAGCGAGGGCGGTTTGCTAGTACCCTATAATGCAACAGGTATGTATATATAATATACAATGTTTGAATGCATGTCAGGACCGATGTCTAATGTAATCAAATTCAAACTAAACAATCAGAATCAAAACAAAAGCTCAATAGTGGTATTGCATACAAGTTGTAACCTGTTCAATCATGCATAACTTACATTAGCAAAAATTGACGAAAAGAATATTCAATAACTGCACAGATGGCGTAGTGGTTAAGATAGCGACTTACAGCGCCAGTGTCGGGGGTTCGAATCCCACGCGGGACAACACTTTGTGCGATCCACAAATTGTTGTTCTGTGTCTGGATGTAATTTGTGTCCGTTAATTATATGTTTGTAAAGTCCCCCGCAATACAAGGATTATTTCCTTAGTGCAGGGTGTTGTCTTTATAAAAAAAAAAAAAAAACTAGAAACCCGCCCTCGCTTCGCTTCGGTTTCAGTCGCTTTACCCGCAGCGTAGGTCCTGTTCCTGTGGGAATACCGGGATAAAATATAGCCTATGTTACTCCCTGATATTATAGCTTTCCATTGGCGAAAGAATTTTTGAAATTGGTTCGGTGGTTTAAGCGTGAAAGCGTTACAAACAAACAAATAAACAAACATGCTTACTTTCGCATTTATAATATTAGTATGGATACTAGAAATGTCAGATTAGACAGGGGCAGGATTACCGCAGGTCTACTGTACATCAAGAACGTTCAACATAATCATCTGAGCCCAGACTGCCCACTATCAGACTCATTCTCCTCCATTATGGACAGAATTTGACCTACAATATCAGACTGGTGAAAACATGATGGCATATGGCTTTATTTCGCCACGAGGCGGCGATTGGCGTCCCAATAGGGGACGTTGACGGGAGAGGGTATTCCCTCCGGATATACACCATAGGCAAGAGAAAGGTTGATGAATTGTATTCTTACTCTGTCACCACACGGAAAATCCCAAGAAGGTTGACATAAAACTATTTTCAATAACTTTTAAGATATGTATAATGGAATACGAGTACATATTGAGTAGACTACAAGTAATTATGATAAGACCTGGATGATAATAATGATCATTCCTTAGAAATAATCTTCCCTATGGTGACTGATTAAAAATACCACCACTCCCTATCTTGCCGGTGGATGTCGTAAAAGACAACTAAGGGATATAATATGCATGTAAGATCTGTCCAAGAGAAGGAAAACTCGAAATAAAACCCTATACCAACATGTCTTATCAGCACGGTATAGTAGGTTAAATTCCCTCCCATTGTGAAGGAGGACCGAGCCCAACAGTGGGACGTATGTGGGCTGTGATGACGATGATGAATCTCGGGAAGGAGGAAATCACAACTAATATCTTATTTGCAATACATAGTGTTAGTGCCAACTCTAATGTTTTTTTTTTTAATTGAAACTTCTTTAGAATCATTGTGATTTCGAAACCAAAAAAATGAGTCAATAGAAACACAAACACGTGAATGTATAGGATTCAGCCGACGAGGGAATGAGATAAAGGAATTTCACTTCTGATGTGTACACACTATTTTTTTTTTATTATAAACGGTGGCAAACGAGCAAACAGTACACCTGATGGTAAGTGTTGCTGCCGCTTATCGACTTTTGCAAAGGCACTGCCTACCGTGGAGAAGGTGAAGGAAGTGTGAATGCATGCCATGAGGTTCAGTAATACTAAAGGCATCACTAGAACCCACCACCCGCAAACATCCTCAGAAAGTTGAGTTACCGGCACTCTCGCTCACCGAACGAAGCGCAGTATAACAAATTGCAAATTCTCTTAGTAAACCAATAGTTGATACGCCTTTCGTGTTTCCTGGTTAGGAATTTAATAATGTGACAACATTATTACCTCGTCGCTTACAAGAAAACACCTAAAAATTACATATAGTTCGCCTAATAAATGCTTAATTTTAATTATACTAACATCTTGTTTGTTTCAAAGCTAAACAATAAGAACGCATATTGGAATGTTCAATTTGTAACAATAACTGTTATCATACAATAAACTACATATTTTTGAATAATCGTGCATTATTATAGTTAAAAACATAGAAACAATACGAAGAAAATAACGATTATTGAATACTCACTTGTTTGAAAAAGATCTTCTATTTTCGCTACAACTGTGTCTCACCGTGGGCGAGTTAGTTAAACAAAAGCTACTAATTTATATATAGAAATTGAAAATTCCTGTTTATAACACTATGATGTAATTTTTAAAGACATAATTTGCACAGTTTTTAGGCAAATAAAATGGGTTTTAGAAAATATACATTAACACCGCATTCAACATGTAATTTGTCTTTTTAGGGATGGGACCTGAGGACGATTAATCGAAGAGTCGATTTTTTAATCTAAATGAAGCACCATGTCGATTTTTAAAATCGTCATTCAATTCTTTCTGTTTCGATAAAACTATAAATTGCTTTACTTAAATGTACTTAAGATTGAGAATATATAGGGTAGTGGAGTCTGAACTCTAATTAGAGCTTACTTGATCCTAAAGGTGACTCACAAATGTATGGAAGGGTTTTTGTCCGTTTGTAATTAATAATATAATTAAAATAATTAACACTCTTTTGGATAACACTTCCTGCCTCCACAAGCTTTTAAATTCTCGAAAAAAAAAATGTTACACTTGATGCAAAACGTACGAATTTCATTACAAAATTATTTAGCTAGTTAAATTTAGTTAGTTATTTAGATAAAATTACAATACAAACTAAAATTTTAAGAATCAAGAAGATCAAGAAGAAGAATTTATGTCAATTAGCTCGAAAATCTTTTTTTGAGACAAATTTAGGCATTATTTTTCGTGACTCCAATTCGGCTTTTATTGCAATCAAACGATTTTTTTTGTGCACTGAGAAGTTGAAGCTTTAGTTGATATTTTTACTGCCCATTCAACGGCTTGAGTATGAGCGAGAAAATTCAGAAACAGCAGCACAACCATACCTCCAGTCTCAATGAGGTGCTGGATTTCTTGATCGAATAAGTTCTTTATAATAGGTCAGTCAGTCAGAGTTTCTTGCCAATTTATCAAGTCAGTGTACATCGAAGCATTGAAATTTATACACTATACTTCAAATAGTCTAAGTACTGAAGGATGAGGTGGGATGTGTGCCTTTAATATGCATCGGGCTGCTAACGTGTATCTTATCATCAGTAATAATTGCAAGAAAAATGATCTCTGGATACGCAAAATAGTTGTTGTGTTGAATCAAAGGATCCATAATACTAAAATGAATCACCACCAGGTGATTCATATTAGTGGTTTTTTTTAAACACATTTCAATGAATTGAATACAGAGAGATACAAATACTTGAAGCTAATTAGACACAAGTGTGGGAGCTATACTGCCTCAGGTATATTATATACGGCGTTAACTCGAAAAAATGTTTAAAAGTATCTTTATTTTACTGAAAAATTGACACTTTGTTAGCGTAATACTTTGAAACACTTGAGTTCATTAATGTTCTTTATCTCTCTCAAGATATAAGAGAAATCATTACATAGTATAAAACAAAGTCACTGTCGCTGTCTGTCTGTCCCTATGTATGCTTAAATCTTTAAAACTACGCCACGGATTTTCAAGCGGTTTTTTTTTATAGATAGAGTGATTCAAGAGGAAGGTTTATATATATAATACATGCATAATATTGTAGAGGAACACTGATAAATTTAGAGGTTTCTAATGTGATGTCGTAAATAAATACATTTTTTTGTGCTTATATTGCAAAGGCTAGCTGAATCCCACGAAATAAATGCAAATAAAGTACTGCATTATTGTACACCTTAAAAAGGTCAACAAAAAAGTCTGCGATGGTATATGTCTATCACTTGAGGATAACCCACAATAACCATTTTTTATCATTTACTGTTTACGGGAAAAAATGGCTTATTTACGAAGTGATTTTAAGCGATACAGTATTAATCCTTATCTAATTAAATAGATTAATTATGATTAGCAGCGATCGGACGCGTTTATCGGCGCTCTCTAGCAAGGAAAATAATCCTTACTAATATTATAAATGCGAAAGTAAGTTTGTCTGTTTGTTACACTTTCGCGCTTAAACCACCGAATCGAATCCAAAAATTCTTTCACCAATGGAAAGCTATAATATCAGGGAGTAACATAGGCTATATTTTATTTCGGTATTCTCATGAGAAAAGGAACTACGCGGGTAAGGCGTCTAAAACCGAAGCGAAGCGAGGGCGGGTTGCTAGTGAAGAATATAAAACAATAAAAATAAAACTATATCAATTAAGATACATAAAAAACACGTTTGTCATGTGTTTTATTTATTAACATTTTTGATGGAAGGATGGGTTTCAAGTTCCAAAGATTATCAGAAATGTTCACTTCCTAACCAGGCTAAACTTCAATACAAGAAAATTATATTCTGTCGTAATTGATATATGCTAGAGGATAATAATTTTAAGATGTAAAAGAAAAGAGCACGAGTAGCGTGTTCTTTTTGTCGTGCACAATTCGTTTATATTTTTATAAAAATACATAATGAAAGGCAATTCGTCTGAAGAACACAAAATTGTAAAGCAATTCCATTAATCGTAAATCGATCTTTTACTTTTCGATTTTCTATTAGTCGATTCTTTGAATGACAGTACGAACCGATTTTCAAATCGATATTTTTCAAAAAGAAATACGTTTGTTCGGGTAGGCAAATGAAACCAAGCCCACACAGCCAAATATTATGATTGTAATTTGTATAATTCTCTTCACAGGATCTTTTGAAGTGAAACTTCTTTAGAATCGTTGTGATTTCAAACTCGATGAAACGAAAAAGCGAGTCCAGAGACACAAACACGCAAATGTATAGGATTCAGCCGGCGAGAGAATGAGATAAAGGAGTTTCACTACTGATATGCGTACTTTGAACACACTTTTTTATTTTTGTATTGTCGATCATCTTCTCATAGGCTGAGGATACACTGCGGTGAAACCGCGGCGGTTTTTAACCACGTGGTTTGTGGAACAGGAAAACGAATGCAAGCGGCCGGACCTGCGGTTTTTATCCGCGACTGATTTAAAAACCGCCAAATGTTACAAATTTGTTGCGGTAAAAAACCGCAGCAAAATTTGTAATCTATGGGCACACGCATTATGCGTTAACCGCGAGCGGTTAACGCATAATATTCGGCCTACCGCCGCGAAGAATAGTCATATTGTCGTTTTGTTGCAATTAAATTAATTATATTTTGTATCTATGAAGGTGATATCTGAACGCACATTATACAATTTTCTTATGGAAGCTGGCTACCGACTGAATTCGATAGTAGTTTAGTAAAAATTTCTCTAGATATTCTCTTAAATTTTTATATTTTTTCTGAAAAAGACACCTTTCTGAGATCTACGGCTATTGAAGAATTAACACAATGTTTGCGAATTTTTTGTTGACGTTTTTTTTTCTATTTCTTAGTACCCGACGAGCGACAATACATACTGCTCGTTTGAAATACATCTTTAAATTGTGCAAATCGGAGTTTTTGGCGGGAATCTAAAGTGTCATGTGGTTTTAAATAAAACTACTTTACGGATTTTATCGCGTTTGCACAAACGCGATAAAATCCGTAAAGTAGTTTTATTTAAAATGTATAATACTCGCGTAAACATCAGAAATCATTGTGTCATGTGGTGTTCTTGTATTATATTCAATATCTTAGTGTTTTAACGTGTTATGTTAAATAATCTTGATGGCATTTTATGTAATATATAGTGACAGAACTGCTGAGGTGTAGTGAATATGATATAAAACTGCTATACATACCTTTGTATTTCCACCAAAATTCTCAGAAGATGCCCTTAACAGTGGCCATTACACTGTTGAGGGCGACACTTTGACTTACTGACATGAAGAAACTGAGAACTTGAAAAGATAACTATAACTCGACACTTGCAAAAATGGCTCGTATTTGTAGCTGATTGCCAAGACAAAAAAGAAGAAGAACTGTGCAAATCTTTGGCGGTTTAAAATCGTCTTGCGTGCGTCTCGAGCGGTTGCGCGGTTAACCGCTCGCGGATAAAAACCGTAGTGTGGCCTCAGCCATACGAGTGAATTATTGTCCGTGTCGTGTTATAACTTTCGTCACCAAGTATTAAAATTTTCACACCTTTGGTTTCTCATTTTCTTTCAGTAAGTCAAAACGTCGCCAACAGTGTCTTGGCCACACTGTTATTATTACTTTTTTTATTAATTTTTTGAGGGGTGGCTCACGGTAGGCGCATCCGCCGCGGGGCAAATAAAAATTTCATGTGGAGTTTATTTATTTATAATCAATTATACCTAATACCTTTACAGGACATTTAACCTAATATCGATATCTATAATAACCAATAAATAAAATTGGAGTGTCTGTTTGTAATGTCAAAATAATAGGCTTTTTTCATGCTCACACGGTTATTTGCACGATACCTATGCCTAAAATATCAATTAAAAAATTTTTGTCTGTCTGTTTGTTCCGGGTAATCTTCAAAACGGCTGGACCGATTTCAAAAATTATTTCACCAATGGAAAGCTATTATATCAGGGCGTAAACTAGGCTATATTTTATCCCGGTATTCCCACGGGAACGGGAACTACTCGGGTAAGGCGACTGAAACCGAAGCGAAACGAGGGCCAATTGCTACTGGTATATATAAGTTTAATAATAAAAGGATGTAGGAAGAAAAGAAATGAAACAGCGATTTCACTTTTAATTGCAATTAAATTAATTGTAAACTACAATAGGCATGATGACTAATTTTGAAAAACTGTCTTATAATATTCTTAAATAACTACTATTATCCAAAAATATATTATTTTTACAATAAGTGCGGTTTCTTTAGAAATAAATGCTATTTTAATTAAATGCATATAAATTAGCGCCAAAACGGTGCCTAGTGTCATGGCGTCTGCTTGTGACGTCACGCCTATTTACTTGAGTTGTAAACGTAAGGGAGTTAAAGCAAAAAATCTGATATATTTTATTTAGACATGAATTCGAAAGTTTATAAGTGGTGTGCGGATCCTCAATGTGTTAATACATCAATAAAAACCCCTAACAAACTGTTTGTTTATGTACCACACAATAAAACAATAAGATATAAGTGGCTTAATATTACACGGCGAAATCCAAAAGCCATAAATTTAAATAAATATAAAAAAATAAATTGGAGACTATTTATTTCTGTGAAGATCATTTTAACGTAAGTAATTACTTAATATCGTATATTTTATTTGGTGTGTAACTTTGTTTAACTGCAGTTTAATACCAAGTTTACAAAGGCATTATTTAAATAACATAACCTGAGATGTTAGCATCTCAAGCGGTATTATTTTTAGGCGGCGGATCGCCTGCGCGAGGAGCGCAGCCTCGATGAGGAGATCCGCCGCCGGCGACTGGGGCGTCGTAGGCGCAACTATCTGCGCCTCATGCCGCCCTAGCCGAGGCCGCGGGTGACGTGACCGGGGATTAGTCCGTCACCCGCCGAGAGGCCGACCGCGTGAGGAAAGACCGACGTCCTCCCAGAGGGGGGGACGTCGGTCGATGGGAGGGTACCCCAATTAGGGGTATTCCGTCGGGCCGACCACTGACGACAAGTTAACGTTGCTCCAGTGGTCGGCCCAACGACGAAAGCGACGTGGTTTTTGGGTGGGTCGCGGGAGTTGCGTGCTTAAGCCCCTCTGTCGCCCCAGACGGAGTGGTGCGGAGGCGCGCCGACCGCGACCCACCCACAAAAAAAAAAGAAAGCGGTATTATTTTTAAATAGATTTTAAATTATTGGTGTTAGAAGATTATTAATCAATATTTTACTTACATCGTAGTTTTGAGATTTCTAAATTCTGCTGAACAGAAGTCTGTTTAATGCTAGGTACTCTCCCAGCATTAACAAATCAACTCTAGGCAAATTAGAGCTGTTTGCCTTGGTGAATCCTTCTTCCATGACTTACATTTTTAGTAAGAACACAAAAGTAACCAAGAGATCAATAAAAATCACGATATACTCTTTAAATGCAAGTTAAAACAATTAATAAGTGTAACGATCGTAGTTTCGTACAGAATTTGCGATGATAATGACCGGTATACATAGGAGTGACATAACTCAATTTGATTGGTGTTTAGCTGAGCATGGCGGACTTGTGTATTTTATAGTTTTATTTTATTTAATAAATTAGTAATCTCTTCTTATAAAAGAAAATAAATATTTATTTCAAGATATATTTTTTGTGTTACAGTAGATAAACACATTATTTTAGTGATTTTTGTTTACTGTCATCATGCCTATTAATAGATTTAATCGCAATTGATTAAATTTTGTATTTCACAATTACTAAATAATTGAATTGATTTAATTGCAATTAAAATTGTAATTGTTTGATTTTACAAATAATTATTTAATTCAATTATGTCCAACACTGCCTCCCGGACCATATTCATAGATCTACAATAGCTGGCGCTCTTAATAAATTTGCTGTCACCATTTCAGCTCATATACGTCCAACTGTTCGCCTCGAGCCTCCTCCACAATAGGAGGGAGTTTGATCTTACTATACCATACTGGTCAGCCAGGTTGGTATAGCGTTATATTTCAAGCTTTTCTTATATTAGTCAACTAGCTTTTGCGGCTTCGCCCGCGTAAAAATTGACTTTGCCTATTGAACTATTATCTCAAGGGATATTATCGACATAAAAAGTATTCTATTTCTTAATTTAAGAAATACTCTATCTATGTATCAATTTTCATCCATATCTGCTAGACAGTTTACATGTGAAATCTTCACAAACTGTCACATTTGAATATTACTTCCGTCCTTGTAGTTTAGATGCCCGTGGAAATACGATGATAAATATGGTTTTCCTTAATCCCAGATAATGTAGCTTTCCATTGGTGACAAAAAATAATATTGATCAAACTCCCACAGTTTCACCCACGTAGATCTCATTCCCATGCAAATGCCGAGATAAAAATTGCCTATGCTACTCGCTGATTTTTTTTTATGCTACTCACTGATAATGTAACTTTCCGTCGGTGAAAGAATTTCAAAAATTGGTCAACATCCCCCGGTTTCATTGGCGGAGTTCTCGTTTCCGGGGAAATCCAGGGATGAAAATAGTCTTTAAATGTTATACATTGATAATGTAGCTTGTCAATAGTCATCTTTTAAGACATTCCCGTGCAAGATAGGGAGTGGTATTCTTACTCCGTTACCATATGCAAAAATGGGTATATAGTATTCAGGACAAACAATTTATTTAATTATTTGTTTTTATTTAGTATAACATGACTATCTCTTTACAGGCTAAAAACCTAATACGATAGTGCTTACATTAAACCTAATTCTAAGCTTAACTCTAATTTACAATTAATCTATACCATATACTGTTAACTTAACCTATAATACAGAGTGTATCAGGTTATGGGGCAACTGGTCAAAAGGGAGCTAGGCAATGGTGGTAGGAACCCATGAAAAAAATTTGAACGAAAAATATCTATTCGTTAAGGAATTAGAGACATGTAAATTTTTCAATTTTGTCATCGCTTTTTCGTGTAAAACTGATTGAAATGTATAAAGTCAATGATACTTAATACGCAACATACTTATACTTTGTTAAATGTTCATTAGAAATTGAATAAATCTATGATTACATTCACATAATCAAAACAAACTTCGCTTTAAAACAGCTGATCGGCCTATGGCCGTTGACCGCTCGCGCGATCGTAGGTACAATCTACGATGTCATTGAAACGTTTGCGCAATTCTAGGTATGAATGAATGAAATTATACTGGCGAAGCTTTACATGCCTACATGTATTTTGTCTGTACATGCCTACATAATACGTAACATTTAAGGCGTAGACTCTTAGACACATTTTTTTGAAATCACTGTAACTTTTATGTTATATTGTTTTTTGTGTAATGTACATTCTAATTACGATCTATGACCGTTAAACTACAACATACTCGAACAGTTACCCCATAACCTGATACACCCTGTATAGAATAAATAGAAGTGTCTTATTGAATTCACTCAATCGACATGTGAAAATATCAATTACTGTGTGAACTTTGTTTATGGTACTAAGTACCCGCGTTCTGGCTAACAGGTTAGTTCTAGCCGTTGGCAGGGCCAGTAATGGTGGGCGCCTTCGCCTCCACACAGCGATCCGGTATGTACAAACGTAAGCTTTGCAACACACCCGGATTATGTTGCAGACCTCTGAGTAACTTTACCAAGTACAACACCAACGCAAATTCCCGTCGCACTCTCAACTCATTATACCTGACCATTCCCAGCACATTTCCCACTCGCTCCAACATCACAAAGTACTTAGCCTCGTGTGGGGCCCATATAATTGCACTATGTTCCAGATGGGTCCTGACTAGTGCATCATACAGTGCCCTGACTGCAGCAATGTTGGTGAATTCCTGCGTCTGGCTTAGCACGAAACCCAAGTTCCTGTACGCTTTTTACCAGATGTCTGTTATATGACTGCGAAACGAAAGCTCCGAAGTAACATAAACTCCTAAGTCATGTACTCCCGTGACTAGTTGCATCCGTTCACCGTCCACTTTGTACTCATAGAGAACAGGTCGACGAGCTCGGGTAAAACTTGCAACCGAGCACTTGGAGACGTTGAAGTAAAGCCTGTTACGATAACTGCAATCTGCCACTCTATCTATGTCATCTTGTAAACGCTGACAATCTATCCCCAAATAAAAAAAATGAATGTGTGTACAAAGTACGCATAGCAGAAGTGAAACTTCTTTATCCCTTATCCCTTTATCACTTTATCCTTTTATGCCTTTATCCCTTTATCGCTTTATGTCCACTTAAACGACATGCTATCCCTACTCCACTGGAGAAAGTACTCTTTATTCGAATCGACCATGGTGGGGATGAGAAAAAGATAGTGCTCAACGAAAAAATGTGACGCGTAACCGAAAAATGTGACGGTAAATTTTTTGCAACGCCGATAAAGAAGTTTCACTTCAAAAATTTTAATATTTGTCACAAGTTTTTAATGATTTGTCAATGGATGCAAGTTAAAATACATATATTCATGTCTCTTGCCCATAGCGGCAGGCAGATACCACTTCCCTCCACTTGCTACGATCTTGACATACCACTTTCACCTCCTCCACATTCATTAATCTCCTTGTGCATGTTCTTGGGTTTAGTGTACTGATAACCTGGCCTTTCTTACCAACGTCCCTGATTTGATCGTGGAACGTCCGCCATGGTCTTCCCCTCCCAACACTTCTATTCACATTCGCCCTTAATATGTTTAATATGTGTTTGTTGATGTGTTATTAAATCACGGTATCACACCGGTGTGTAATCTCTTGTGTGACATTAAACCCCTCCTCGAAGAGTAACTTTTGACACATAAATCACATTTATATGATTTTACACCTGTATGTATATATTTATGCCTCACTAAAGTAGAATTTTGTGTGAACTTTTTCTCACATATATCACATGTATAATGTCTTTCACCCGTGTGTATGCGTGTATGCACTGCTAAATCACCTTTTCGTATGAAACACTTCTCACAAATATTACATTTATACGGTCTCTCACCAGTGTGTATATGTCTATGTGCAACTAAATGACTCTTTACTTGGAAACTTTTATAACATATATCACAACTAAACGGTCTTTCACCAGTGTGTATATGTGTATGCGTTACTAAAGTACCTTTCTTATTAAATTTCTTTCCACATACATGACATTTATATGGTTTCTCATCTGTGTGCGTGCGAATATGAGTTACTAAATAACTCTCCCGAGTGAAAACTTTTTCACACAGGTCACATTTGTATAATTTCTCACCGGCGTGTATACGTGTATGCCTTACTAAAGTACCCTTCTCATTAAATTTCTTTCCACATACATGACATTTATATGGTTTCTCACCTGTATGTGTGCGAATATGAGTTATTAAATATATCTTCTGAGTGAAAGCTTTTTCACACATGTCACATTTAAACAATTTCTCACCGGTGTGTATATGTGTATGCCTTACTAAAGTAGCCTTCTCCTTAAATTTCTTTCCACATACATGACATTTATATGGTTTCTCACCTGTGTGCGTGAGAATATGAGTTACTAAATAACTCTCCCGAGTGAAAACTTTTTCACACTGGTCACATTTGTATAATGTCTCACCGGTGTGTATATGTGTATGCCTTACTAAAGAACTCTTCTCCTTAAATTTCTTTCCACATACATGACATTTATATGGCTTCTCACCTGTGTGTGTGCGGATATGAGATACTAAATATATCTTCCGAGTGAAAGCTTTTTCACACATGTCACATTTAAATAATTTCTCACCAGTGTGTATACGTGTATGTCTTACTAAAGTACCCTTCTCCTTATATTTCTTTCCACATACATGACATTTATATGGTTGCTCACCTGTGTGCCTGCGAATATGAGATACTAAATATATCTGCCGAGTGAAAGCTTTATCACAAATGTCACATGTATATGGTTTCTCACTTGTGTGTATACGTATATGTCTTATTAAATTACGATGCACAGTGAAATTTTTCTGACATACCTTACAATTATACAGTTTTATCTGGCTCTGTACACCACTAGATGTTTTTATATCTTTATTCTCTAAGTGTTTGTCTAAGAAAGATATTTGCTTCGCAATATTTTTATTTTTTAATACTACAGTCTGTATATTCTCCTCAATATATTTATTTTGTACAACTGTCACTTCACTAGATTTAGTTGATAAAGTACTCTCAACATTTTCGTTTAATAGATCTAGTTGCGGACTCCTGGCGGCAAGGGTACCTAAATTATAGAAATAGGCAATTATTATGTCAAGGAAGAAGGTACAAATACAATGGTAAACTGCCAGTGAATGAACACTGTCAACTCTAACAAATCATCATCGTCATGCAGCTCTATACGTCCCACTGTTGGGCGCGAGCCTCCTCTACAAATAGGGGGGAAATTGACCATACTACCGTGCTGGTCAGACAGCTTGGTGCGAGACTTTCTTCTCTTGAATAGATGTTATATGCGTATTATAACCCTTAGTCGTCTTTTACGACATCCACAGGCAAGATAGGGAGGGGTGAATTGTATTCTTACTCCGTCACCACACGTCCTCCAACAATACCGTCATAAAAACCACATATAATCTATATCTAGGAGATATAAAGGAGCTGGACTGAATCATCAACTCTAAGCCAAAACTACTAAAGCTTTTTGTAACATGGTCTGTTAAGAAAAGTATTTATAAAATCTGTGGTGGCCGTGGATGTCTTAAAAGATGACTAAGGGATATAAAACACATATTAATATCTATCAAAATAAAAAGTAAGTCGTCGCTCAGGATGCCTTTTGCCGTTTTTCTTTTCTTGCATAAATATTATCTGTAACATTCCCTTGGTCGTGTTTTACGACATCAACGGACAAGATAGGAGGGTGGTGAATTATATTCATACTCCGACAATACACGGAACACGCAATTATATATTTCATAGAAAAAAACCACTCACCTGTTTTAAACTGTTCCCAATCTATTCTCTCCAAAACAATGTTGGCAGTTTTTAGATGTATATCATGTTCTAATTCTGTATTCTGCATTGTGTGTCTATTATCTGATATGACACCATATTTTGCACAAATATCCTCTTCTTCAACAGTAACTTCTGATTTGATATGAACTTCCTCATTAGTAGACGAATCATCTGTAAATATAGTGGAAACTTTATAACACAAACCTTGTTAAGTTGAAAAAAAGGCAGCCGTCGCTCAGGGCGCCTGGCAGATGTGAAACATCGATATTATTTTGTATAAATGTATAAAGAACATAACACAATAGCCTGTAGACCCCAGACCTTCGTTATTTTATTAAAGCTGAAAGTTTGTCAGCGCATGCTCCCAACACAGGTAAGAACGGTGGCCCATTTGGTCCCAACGGTGGCCCATTATGAAGTTTGGGTTACAGTGCCTTGGGCAGATAAAAGGTACTAAAGGTGTGTAAAATACCGATCTATTTTCGTCAAATTATTAAGCATGATTTTTAGATATTACCTTCAGATCGTTATTAAAAATCACGTTATTCATTGCCAGACACTTAACATAGTGGCAACCCCTTGCCAGACACCCTTAACTTTCATGAAATTATAATTCTACTTAAGTTATAGTATAAAAGCTGATTTTTATATATAACTTGGGTCATTACCCATGGAATATTCTTTTTGTCGAACAGAGGTCCACTAAGAACGTATTTTGCGAAATGCCACCTGCAAGGAGTGTTAACAATAATATACATATAAAGGAACAGGGTGAGCCAAAGCTACTGAAGCTAGAAAAATGAAATTTGGACCGTAGTTTCATTTCATAACGTAGGCACCCACTAAGAAAATATTTTTTTGAAATTCCACCCTTAAGGGGGTGAAACGTAACATCAAAGTCTGTATGGAAAGAAAAAAAATCTTTAGCTACTGTCTTCAAATTAAGCACAAATAGGTACTGTTCAATAAAAATAAATAAACACGTGTTTCAGCGTTTCTCCATTTTCATCCTCTAATAGTGTAGAATAGGTAGAAAGATGTTAGTTTACTGACTCATCACAGAGCCGAACCTATTGAAGTCAGAAACATGAAATTTTGACAGTAGTTTGTTGCCGTGGCGTAGAAACCCGCTAATAAAGGATTTTTGATATTCAACTCCTAAAGAGGTAAACCGCAGTAGCAAAGTTTGTATAACGAGAAAAATAATCATCATCGATTTTCATAAAATTATAAACAAATAACTCTGTAATAAAAATAAATAAACACGTTCAGCATTTTTATAATTTTCACCCTCTAAGGGTGTAATCTACATTAATATTATAAAGAGAAAACGTTGTATGTTTGTTACGAATAAACTGAAACAGTACTGGACGGATTTCGATAATTCTTTCATCATTAGAATGTTACAGTATCCTTGAGTAACATAGGCTATATTTTATCCCGGTATGCCAACGGGAACGGGAACTACGCGGGTAAGGAGACTGAAACCGAAGCGAAACGAGGGCGGGTTGCTAGTATTATATATAAAATCAGCTATTACATTATAACGTAAGTAATAGTATTATAAATCCAGCCGCTCTGAGTTTGCGTTCCTGACACATGTCAATTTGTCATAACTAGTAATGTACAATAAATAACATTCATTATATTTAATAATGTTATTTATTGCATTCATTATGCATATTTATTCAATTCAATATAGATTTTGTTAAATTTATAGGAATTATATCGCATGTTTTTTTAAAAGTGCCTTCATCTTTTATATGCTATACGGTGAAGAAATATTATGGCCGGCTCCATAATCTTTAATTTGAGCCCAGATTAGCTCTATGGTATTGTACTGGCAGTGGAATGGGGGAATTCGAAGAACGCAATAAGCGTTCTCCAGAGCCAGCTCATCTAAAAGATAACGAACTTATGCCGGCTTCTGGTCATTGACTAATTTCATCAACTATGCTTTTAGTGTAGACATATTTTCGTCATTGTCACGTCTTTGCAGCCACCCATTCCTCTTTTTATTAGCTTTAGTAGGTGCTTTATTTAATTGCACCGAATGATTAGGGGCGTTATCCATTAACATAACTAAAGGCTCTGGGAGGCCAAGTAGCAACACATCCTGGAACCACTCCTTGAATGCAGTCGCATTCATTTCTTCGTGGTAGTCAGCAGTAGTTTTTGATTCCATACCCGTACTCCGTACCGTACTTTGCACAACCAGCGTGGCATATTATGAGTCATGTTCCTTTACCCATTGGCACTTTCGACGATAACGCTTGAGTGTCATTTGTCCAAGAACGAGAAAGCGTGTGGTTAGGATTTAGCCTTGTCTCGTCGATGAAAACGGTATTGTCGCAATTATCAATATTATTAGCTTCTTTCAAAAAGTTAATTCTTTTTAAAATTATGTTATTCCTTTCTAAAAGAATTTTTCAGAAGAAACAAATGAGCTGCTTTCAAAGATTCTAGAAGCGACGACCTATTAAGGTATTCACTTCTGGGATAATAACTACTATATATATGCTTTCGTGTGATGACGGAATAATAATACAATTCACCACCCCCCTTTGCTGCCCGTGGGTATCGTAAAAGACGATTAAGGGTTTATAATATGTATACAACATCTAAGCAAAAGAAGGAAAATTTTAAATAAAACCCTATACCAATACATCTAACTAGCGTGGTGCAGTTGGTCAATTGCCCTCCCATTGTGGAGGAGGCTCGAGCTCAGTAGTTGGATGTTTATGAACTGTGGTGAGTGATGATGAATGATTGTGATTCCTTATAACATCAGCTTTAAAGCTATCATTGTCTGTTATAAGTTCATTTCTGCATTTCCTTTTTTTGTGTTCGTAAAATATTTTCTCCAGTGCCCGAGGAGCCGAACTTTTCTGTATTAATATTTGTTATTCCCCGTTCGCTTACTCTAAGCGCCTGAGAGATGCGCTCTTGTCTTGTTATAATTACGGGGTCCGCCATTTTGTTTTTCAAGCTTAAGGTAATATTGAAGTTTGATAAATAGTTCTCGTGTTTCACTTTTCAATATTTAACCGTGTTTCGGCATTATTATTTTGCACCGAAAGTGCAGATCAGTAATATACGATACACAACAAAAGTCTAGATTAGCGTAGAGGTTGACCCCTTACTCACATAACAAGGAGAATCAGTCAAATAAACAACAATAACAGTCACGAGAAAATACATATTGAGAAATACTGGAGAACATAGTCTATGCGCACGAGACTACAAGAAATGACTCTTTTATGACTGTCATAAAATGTCGGTCCCCACAACGCTATTACGGGTAGCTATTTTTCACTAGTAATATAAAATACAAAGTCATTTTATTTTAATTTTTTTTTAATAGATCTGATTGTTATCACGATATTTATTTTCTTAAGTTTTGATTGCTTACCTTTGTCATATTACTAACTTTATTAAATAGTAAATACATTATGTTAAAAAATAAAATTATAACGTTTTATTAATATTATACCGATAGATTATATTAAGATTATAAAAATATGCGATTACAATTGCCTCGTTATTTTGTTACATCACTACAAAAACAAACATAAGACAAAACCTTGAAACAGCGCAGTTTGACATGTTTTGATTTTCAAAACTATTGTTTTTATATTTGTTAATTGAGTAACTGTTAATAATTTTAGCCGAAAATTAATACGTTTATTGTAAGTTGGCATAATTATTAAATTTTTAATGTTATTACTCGTTAATAAGGTAAATATAAGATATTTAAAATTGTGCCGTAAATAGTACGTCAGTTCAAAGTTACATCGCCCGTTCCGTCATGACCTGTCAGGAAGGCAAACTCAGAGCGGCCGGACTATAATAATATTGTTCTTATAATTAATAATGAATATTAAATAAATAATATTTGAAGATAGCATATAATATTATTTTAGCTGTTATAAGCATGTACTAAGTACTAAAGAATATAAGCGCATCTCACCCGCACCCACCCATGTATACAGGGTGTATCAGGTTATGGGGCAACTGTTCGAGTATGTTGTAGTCTAACGGTCATAGATCGTAATTAGAATGTACATTACACAAAAACCAATATAACATAAAAGTTATAATGATTTCAAAAAATGTGTCTAAGAGTCTATGCCTTAAATGTTACGTATTATGTAGGCATGTACAGACAGAATACATGTAGGCATGTAAAGCTTCGACAGTATAAATTCATTCATTCATACCTAGAATTGCGCAAACGTTTCAATGACAGTGTAGGTTTGTACCTACGAGCGGTCAACGGTCATAGGCCGATCAGCTGTTTTAAAGCGAAGTTTGTTTTGCTTATGTGAATGTAATCATTCATTTATTCAATTTCTAATGAACATTTAACAAAGTATGTATATGTAGCGTATTAAGTATCATTGACTTTATACATTTCAATCAGATTTACTCGAAAAAGCGACGACAAAATTGAAAACTTTACATGTTTCTAATTCCTTAACGAATAGATATTTTTCGTTCAAATTTTTTTCATGGGTTCCTCCCACCACCATTGCCTAGCTCCCTTTTCACTAGTTGCCCCATAATCTGATACACCCTGTATATATACTATCTCGCGCTCGCTCCTACAGCTACCCTACATCTTTGTCTGGCAAAGGGTTGGAGCTATGAAGAATATCTAGCTATTGAGGAAACATCATCTACTTATTACCCAAATATTATATATATATATATATATATATATATATCAATCAGCTTTTATACTATAACGTATGTAGAATTATAATTTCATGAAAGTTAAGGGTGTCTGGCAAGGGGTTGCCACTATGTTAAGTGTCTGGCAATGAATAACGTGATTTTCCAATAACGATCTGAAGGTAATATCAAAAAATCACGCTTAATAATTTGACGAAAATAGATCGGTATTTTACACACCTTTAGTACCTTTTATCTGCCCAAGGCACTGTGACCCAAACTTCATAATGGGTCACCGTTCTAACCTGTGTTGGGAGTATGCGCTGACAAACTTTCAGCTTTAATAAAATCACGAAGGTCCGGGGTTAGGGTTGCCACCCGTACTTTATTATAAAGTATTGTACGTTATTTTTATTAATTGTACTTTATACTTTATGTAGGGAATAAAGTACGCGAAAATACTTTATTTCGCAGGAACTGATTTCTTGAGATAAAAACTAAAGACACTTTTTTTAAATTTATATAAAATAGTTACATATTTAATGGCGATTCCTGCCACAGCAGCGTTCATATGGAGATATTTGCATGTGATGTACAATAAGTATATTATTTAGTTTCACTTAAATTAATAGGGCAAAGATGCTGTGCAGATGTTTATTTGTGGTAATTATGTTTTTGACGAAAATTATGAAATAAAATCAATCGTACTTTATTTTGACACAATGTACTTTATTTTTCTAATTTCATTAACCAATGTGCTTTATTTACACGAAAAAAAGGTGATAACCCTATCTGGGGTCCACAGACTTTTAGTCTAACAGATTATGACAGGAATTAATTTGGCATAAAGTATTAATATTACGATTTTTTTTTCCAGAAAATGATGAATTTTATTCAATAACCATTTACTTTATCAATAATGCATTTAATTTCATTAAACACAAGAATTAAAAATTCAAACATATTTCTAATTATGACAGCCACGCGTAGCTTTGCGCCACGCATAGCTTTACGCCACGCCAACGATCAGGTTCGCCTATAGATGTTTCACATCAACAAGATGACACTTCTTGTCGCAAACATTAACGCGTCACACAGAAGGGGGTGGGTAGACAAGGTGTGTCCTGATTATAGCAAAGAAAAATACATAAACACTTGGCAAAAAGTCACCCTATCTGCTATTATTGTCTCAATACTTCAGCATTTTACTGCATTGAAGATTTTGTAAGTAATGTTTTTTTAAGTTTTGATGTGAAACATCTATAGTGATGAATGTCTGTCTGTATAGTGATGAGTGTCATCTGAACCTGATCGTTGGCGTGGCGTTAACGCCATGCTTCGGATATGTACATTTGTATAACGAAACCATAACCTGTTTTAGAATTTTATCAAATCAAATCATACTTTATGCTACACTATATTAGTTGCTGTCATAATCTGTTTTTTGCATATAAGAATACTTATACAAAATAATTTTGGATGTTTCATTTACCAGCTCGCCAGTCGCTCAGGACGCTGGCAGATGAAACATCGAAATTGTATGTTGCACCGACTCCTCAGTGAGAGGTTTTTGTCTATGATAGAATCCCTTAAAGAAAAATTATTACCTTCAATAACTTCATCTTTAACTGTAATTTCAATTTTAGATGTGATTGCGGAAGAGTCAAATTTGATATCATTCTCTTCAACTTGAACATCATCAGGTTCTTTTTTCATCGACGGTCCACAACTAGTAACTATTAACGGGTGTACTGTTGTGAGTCTATTCATATCATTTAATTCCATTTGTTTAAACTGTAATAATAAATTCATTTATCAGCTGTCAACTGCTGGATGTAGGTTCTGCCATAAATGAAGCGATAATGTCGCAAACGTCGCGTCGGCATTGCAGTGAGGTATCATGTTTTCCGGAGGTAATATATTTACTTCCATGTGGTGACAGAGTAAGAATACAATTCAACACACCCCGTGGGTGTTTGTAAAGTGAAGTAAACAGTGAAGACTATACTATGCATACATCTATGCAAGAGAAGGAAAACTCGAAATAAATATGTATACCAACCCATCTGACTAGTGTATCAGAGTAGGTGTATTTCTCTCCTATTGTGGGGGGGACTCGAGACCAGCAGCTATCATGAAAAAGGTATCTTTTAAGATACCCAGAGCAGGATAGAGATGATGAATTATATCTCTACCCTGTCACCACATAGAAATACAATACAAATTGCGATTATAAATACAATACAAATTGCTTTTATAAATACAATATAAATTGAAATTATAACTCTATGCAAATAAATAAAATTGTAGTGTCGGTTTGTAATGTCAAAATACTTTTTTCATCCGCACACGGTTATTTGTATGATACCTATGCCTAAAATATTTTTTTTTTGTCCTGTCCGTCTGTCTGTTTAAAGTGATCTTCAAAATGGTTGGACCGATTTTGATAATATTTTACTACCACGTAACTGTCTATATTTTGCCAGGCCACTGCCTACCTGCAGAAAATGAAGGGAGTGTGAATGCGTGTAATGAGGTTTGGTTAGAAATACTAAAAGCATCACCAAAACATACCACAGACAAACACCCTCAGAAAGTTGGGTGGTCGGCTCACTTGCTTTGGGTGAACTGGCCCGCGACATTAGATGAACGATTGTCGAAAGTATGATTCTATTACGTAAAGATAGTAAAATTGAAGTACTCGGACTAGCCACCACCTGACGCCACAGCGGTGGAACGAGTCACCTTGGCAGATTTTCTTCCTGACTCGCTCCACAGAGTTCTTACGCTAGATAACTGCCAAGCAGAAGATGGCGACCTAATATAAGTTCCTGACCTGTCAACTATGATTTAAGTGATGGTCATCGCTCATCATCATCGCATTTCACAGTGCTGCTCTACCCAAGCAAGTGTTCTGGCTAAGCACGCAAGCAAGGCTAGCACACGCTAACTCGGTCAACATGGCGCGGTATCCGCGTGCAGCGCTAAACAGCCTTCTGGCCCTCACAGAAAGCGATGGGCTTTCTGTGAGGGCCAGAAGAAAGTTTTAAGATAAGTGGTCAGAGATCGCTCACACAGGTGTACCATACAGGACCATTGATCGAACCAGTCTCCCGTACAGACGTCAACATTTAACACCGGGTTAACGAGCCAGGGAGTAATTTGATAAAAATTCTCCTGAAATACCGTCGCCCGTCGAGTACTAAACCCAAACATTTTATCTGGTACTCGACCAAGTGGAACCGAATCAATGATGATTACTGTGCCGACGGGTGTATAGCTACAGGGTCTATGAAACAGCAAATCTTTCGTTTTAATAGGGCTACTCTAGGCGGCATCGTGACTCATTGAATCACCACCTCGATACAGCGTGTGGCTAAACGTATTGCGTATTTAAATTAAGCCCAGCCCGTAGAGGGTCCAGCCTCAGCTAATGTACCATACAATCACTAGCTCAGCTGGGAGAAGTTTAACATAGGTGTTAGCACAAAATCTGGGGTCCGGCTGTTTGACCAAAAGTTATTCGGCAAAATTACACTTGACAAACAACGTTTGGCAAAACAATTGATTCGCCTATTACAAATGTTTCACTTTGCCAAATGATCAACACTTATATTTACATTTGATAAATGATTACTTTACAAAACGAACATTTATTTAATTACTTACTAACCCGTCCATCTTTGGAGATATATTTATTTTATTAATGTAATTAATAATGATTCATGATGATGATGATTATACATTTAAAAAATAACTAAGAACTGACTGTCACGGCGATATGAGAGTAGAAATAACTTCTTGTTAAATGACATTTTAATACTTAACACATTTAACAAGTGTAGTGTTTGCTAATGGATCATTTGCTAAGTTAGTTTTTGTAAGATGATGCTTTTGTCAAATGTATCGTTTGCCAAATGATCATTTGGTGAAACGTTGTTTGTCGAATGTCCATCTGTCAATAGTTTTTTGGTGAATCTCTAGGGACCCACAAAATCTTCTGCACGCTTCACGTAGAGGTCACTATGCCGCTTCAATTAGTCTACAGTCAGCCGCAGTCGCTCGCTGTAGAAGCACCTCCTGATGAGTACCAGCTAACTAACTAACAGCGCTTCCCTGATTCAATGCAATCTAGTATAGATTGGCATTGGCATTTTTTTTTTTTGGTGTGGCAACACCGAGCTAACAGCTGTGTCTGTATTAATTCTCTTATTTTATTTTGATTTTATATTTGATTGTAATTGTTTTATGACTCTTTTGCCAATTTATCGCTAATTTAGAGGTGGTGCATTGTATAATTGTTAATCAAATACCAATTAGCTACTTTTTTCTTGTGTTCTACTAGTGTCAGTGCCAGTGCATGTTCTACCGGTGTTTGGTATTTGAAATATCATTGCTGTTATCGTTGTTGTCTTATAATAAGGTACATTATTTCATTATTTTATCTGTTACTTATATATAATTCATTTCCTATCCATAAATTTACAAAACCAAAAAATTTAATATACCTCCTTTATTCTTTTTTTTTTCTGTTTTGCTACATTTTTCGTTTGCTTGTAAAGGGATATCTTATTTTATTACATTATGTTGACTCGCAAGGCCTTTGCTCGCCAGGAGGAATCTAAACTCCATTTGGCTTTGAGCGAATTGAAGGCAGCAAAAGAATTGTGTAGCGTATTAAGCAAGGAAAGAGATGACAGCGAAAGGGAACTGTTAGGATTACTCGATGCCAATAAAAATCTAAAATTAGAAATGGCAGAACTACATAAAGAACTCAGTGAGGCTGTACAAGCCCGGGTTAGCCTCCAAACGATTGTAGATGGATTTGAAGAGTGCAGTATTGAGTATGTAAGCAGTCTAACTCGCATAAGCACTTTGGAACACCAACTACAAGAGGCTCATAATCAAATAACAGAGCTAGAAAACAAGAAATATAATGTGACAGCCTCACTGAACCAAAGTTTGTTTGATGAGCTGGTCACCAGCGACCCAAACTTTGTTTCTGTTGCGCCTGAAATATCCTCCGTATCACATGACATAGTCCATCAATCAGTACCATCTTGCAATGAGGAGACAATCAGGCGCAGTAGGAACAAAACATTGAAAAAATTTAAGAAATTTGTTAGAATTAATAAATATATTAAGAAAACACAAAAACTAATTAAAAAACACAACTTTTTTATTAAGAATGTTAAATTTAGCAAAGATAGGTTACATTTGTTAGAGAAGCTTAATTTATATGTTAATAAATTGGAAATTAAAACAAAACAGTACAACAATGAGGTTAATAACTTTCAAATAAGAATTGGTTCTCTACAAGATGAGTTGGAATCTATGACTACTAGGTACTCCAACTCAGAAAAACTAAATAAAGAGTATTTACTAGCCATGGATAAATTGATAATAGATAAATCAGACCAATGTGATAAACAATTGATTAGTAATGTATATAACTGTGTATCATCAAAGTGTTCCTCTCATTTATGTGTCCCGGAGACCAAACAGTCTCATGTTAACTTACATAGTACTTTGTCTTCCACTAACAGTTCCCTGTTGACAGCTATTGATTTAGTTACACCTTTACCTACTCCTAAACCTTTAAATATAAAAGCTAAAAATAAGATTGTTATGTTTAGTGATGAAATTGGCAAAAATATGGTGGTCCTGCTGTCAGATAAAGGACATGCAGTTGTTAATTACTGTTTGCCGGGTTTGTCATACCACAATATAATGCAAAAAATATTAGATTATAATTATTGTTCTAGTAGTATGTTAATAATTTTCATTGGTAATGCACGAAATGTGACCAAAAGGCAATTGCTAGAATATAATGAAAAACTATGTAGATTAAATGTAGACAAAATTGTAATGTTCACATTTCCGTACAGAACTTGTTTAACACAAATGGAAAATGAATCCATTTATAATTTAAATTTAACGTTGCATAGTGTCAAAACTGCATCCAATTATACTACTAGTAACATGATGCATGTAATTGACATTAACAATTATGTTAAGAAAAAAACTTTTTTGACAAAAGATAGTTCTAATCTTGCTAGATATTATAAAAAACTATTAGCTGATTCGCTATCTTATTTTTTTTTTACATCAGCCATGAACTTGGCTAAGAAAGTTGCCTCTTTTGGGCAATGTATTGACATTATTCATTTAAATAATGACATTTACACTAATGTAAATAGTGACATTAATTCACAAACTAATTTAAATTAGATATTAAGACAACAGAGAATTCCTCTTGCCTAAGTATTTTAAGTGTTAAGAATAATTATAAATCAATCAACCTGGTACATCAGAATATTCAGGGAATGTTAGGTAAAGATTTGGAAATTGAATTGTTCTTGAATGATTACCAGGTAGATATCCTCTGCGTTACTGAACACTGGCTCAAAGATAATCAATTATTGTTCAATTTTCCTAATCACCAGGTTGTTAGCTCGTTCAATAGAGTCAGCATGATACGAGGTGGCTCGTTAATAATTTTAAACAAAATGATGAAATTTAAGGAAAGAAATGATATTGTGAGGCTCTCTATTGAACGTGTTATTGAAATTGCCTGTATTGAGTCTGAGCAGTTCATAGTTGTGTGCGTATACAAACCTCCATGTTCACCATATGATGATTTTGAGAGACAGTTGGAGGATATTGTGTTCAAAATCTCTGCTAGTAATAAAACTCTTGTGATCTGTGGTGATTTTAATATAAACTTATTGGAAAAAAATAATATTACACAAAAATTTATAACTTTGATGAAATCTTATAATTTGTATAATGCTTTCTTGGAACCTACTAGGATAACTGCTGGGAGTGCAACTTGTATAGATAATGTCTTTATAAATGCTAAGCCAATTAGTAAATACATCTTAAACACACTGGATTCGGATCACTGTGGACAACTTGTTGTACTGCCTCGAACTAATAGGATTCAACGAGAAAGTGTTACCTTTATTCCTATGAATGTCAGCCGTTTAGAAAACTTTAGAGACAAACTGAGTATGAGAGTGCCGCTGTTGCCTATTCATGACAACCCAGATGAGTTATATACATCTCTATCTCACATAATCAATACTGAATTTAATAAAATATTCAAACCCAAAATATTGACTTTTGGGGTTCCTGCTGGTTTTAGTGAATGGGCTACTCCTGGTATTTACAAAAGCAGAAAAAGGTTATATGATCTTTATCATGAAAAATCTTATAACCATTATCCAGTATTTTTGGAATATGTAAAGAACTATTCCAAAATATTTAAACGTGCCTGTTCCTGTGCAAAATCTATTTATCTGAGAAATAAAATTAAAAAATCAGGTGATATAATTAAAATGACTTGGAATGTGATAAATAGTGAAACTGGTAGGAATACTGCACGCAAGAAAGACTTTAGTTTAAAGATAGGTGATAAGAATGTGAAAGTAGATAAAGAAGTGGCGGCTGAATTTGAAACCCATTTCACAAATGTGCCTGTACTGATTACAAAATCATTAGTGTCATCTCCTATTATAGCTGAATCGCTCCTTAAGCAATGTATTGTAAAATGCGACATAACCTTTGAATTTTCAGATGTCACTGTGAAAGATATTTTACGCTCTTTTAAATCCCTTAATATTAAAAAAACAGTTGATCTGTGGGGTTTATCAGTAAAGACAGTTAATTATATAATTAATATTATTGCCCCCCACTTGACTTCTGTGTTTAATGGTTGTGTTGCTCGAGGTGTGTTTCCTGAGCTCATGAAAATGAGTAGAGTAATTCCTTTGTTTAAATCGGGTAGTATGTCAGATGTTAATAATTTTCGACCGATATCCATACTACCTACACTTAGTAAAGTATTTGAGAAAATTATACTTGTTCAGATGTTGAGTTATTTTAACAACCATGGTATTTTTCATAAAAATCAATTTGGTTTTACTAAGAATTGCTCTACTATTGATGCGGGTGTAGAATTATTAAAAAACATTTTTTCAGCCTGGGAGGAATCGCACGAGGCTTTGGGCATCTTTTGCGATTTATCTAAGGCATTTGATTGCGTAAACCACGAAACTCTCATCAAGAAATTACACCACTATGGGATCAGGAAAAACGCTCTGGAACTTATAATTTCCTACCTAAGCAACAGAATTCAGAGAGTCGATGTTAACGGTGCACGATCATCTGGTTCTGTTATCAAAATGGGCGTTCCACAAGGGTCAATACTGGGGCCATTTCTGTTCCTTGTATATATCAATGACTTACCCTATTATGTAGGGGACAATCAAAACATTGTGTTGTTCGCAGATGATACCTCTTTACTGTTTAAGATTAAGCGACAAATGCTCAACTATGACGATGTGAACAATGCACTGTCTAACGTTGTTCATTGGTTTCATTCTAATAATTTAGTTCTAAATGAGACAAAAACTAAATGTATTAAATTTACTACTCCCAATGTGAGACAAGTGGAAACCAATGTTCAAATGAATGGGGTGGCTCTGGACCTTGTGGAATCAACCACCTTTTTAGGCATCACTATAGATAATAGACTCCAATGGGGGCCTCATATTGAGAAACTGTCAAATAGGCTCAGCTCAGCGGCTTATGCGGTAAAAAAAATTCGCGCATTAACCGATGTTGAAACAGCCAGAATAGTTTATTTCGCATACTTTCATAGTCTCATGTCATACGGCATATTACTTTGGGGCTGCTCCGCGGAATTGAATAGAATTTTTATTCTACAAAAAAGGGCGGTCCGCGCGATATATAATTTAGGCCCAAGAGTGTCACTAAGAGAGAAATTTAAAGAGATAAATATTCTGACTGTTATATCTCAATATATATACGAAAATGTATTTTATGTAAAGAAAAATATCGGTAACTTTGAAAAATATAGTGACATTCATCATGTAAATACTCGGAATAAGGATAAATTAGTTGTACACAGTACTCGTCTTCAACGAGTTAACAGATCCTTCATGGGGCAATGTATACGCTTCTACAACAAATTACCTATTAATATTCGAGATATGCCAGTTAAAAAGTTTAAAAAAGCAATCAAGAGTAGATTTTGTAGAAAAGGTTATTATAAAATCTCGGATTATCTTGATGATAATACAGACTGGTTATGAGCAGCTCCTCATTCAGGCATTTTCTCATTATTTGAAAAGGTGTTACATACATGTTTATTCTGTTGCTGTTAATATAATTGTAAAGCGTAGCGTGTTTTGCCAAACGAATTTGTTGTTTAATCTGTGTTTTATGTTTGTGGCCCATGGTATTGGTCATGCTCACTGAAGGGTCTGCTTGCGGTAGCTACGAGGAGCGGGTCACTCCCTTCCCTCCATTGTGGTTGAGGGGAGTGATGGCTGCTCTAGTGGTTAACTCGTGATCGGGTGCCGCTTGCGGGATCTGGTCCAGCCATGGTACTTTTTCGTTATATCTAATAACTGTATTGTATGATGATTCGAAAGGCATCACACTGGAGCTATTAATAGACATGTTGTTGTATATTATCTTATTAAAAAAAAAAAAAATAGTAAATGAATAAAAAAGAAGACAAGCCCACTGAGTTTCTTGCCGGATCTTCTCAGTGCGGTCGCGTTCCGATCCGGTAGTAGTGTAAGGTAAAAATGTAAAAAAGTGACCATATGTAAGTGCCCCCGCGGGGTTTATGCATAATAAAGTATTTGAATTTGAATTTGAATAATCATCCAGAGTAATAGTGAGGCTGTAAGACCCTGAACGCACTACACAGTTATCTGTGATTGCCTCTGCCACACATGATTTCTTCGCGGACGAAGTCGCGGGCTAAAGCTAATATAATATAAAGCACCACACATTTTTCAATCAATACAGCAATAAAATTCTCACCTCATTATCTGCTATAACTTTATTGAAGAATTCTGCACTTTTAAGACATGTAGCCTGCAGACGATGGCAGTTCTGAAGTCTTGCACAGCATAAGTAACATACTTGTACCGGTTTACTATCATTCGTCACAAACTGAAACAATATAAATTGGCATGTTGAAGTTAAAATTTTTGCTATGGGTACATTCAGGTGACGGGACCAGAGATTAATTAGTCCGTCACCCGCAGAGAAGCTGACCGCGCGACGGTGACCGATGTCCTGCACGTCAAGAGGAGAGGGCTGCCTCGGAATGTATTCCGTTGGGCCTACCACAGAGGACAAGGAACTCGGTACAGTGGTCAACCCAACGACGAAGGCGACGTGCTGCAGTGGGTTATGGGCCGTCGCGCCGCCCTTCTGTCGCCCCGGACCCCGGAAAATAAATTAAATTGGCTACACTCAATTATGTCTTGTTTTGTATCGGATACAGTTCAATATTGTGATGGAATTAAAATACAGCACTCCCTGTTTTGGCCTTGGATGACATAAAAGATAAGGGATATAATCTATACTAATATATAATGTTAAATGTGAAAGGCAACATCTAGAAATC
Organism: Lymantria dispar; assembly: GCA_032191425.1. Lineage (NCBI taxonomy): Eukaryota > Metazoa > Arthropoda > Insecta > Lepidoptera > Erebidae > Lymantria > Lymantria dispar. The sequence goes on from CM063467.1 coordinate 14,068,113, forward strand.
ATGTTGGCTGGCACTCAATTTTTCAAAGAATTGTATTCACATTCAAAAACTACACAAACAACAGCACTAACAGGAGGAAATGAAATACCTGATATACTACACGAAGAAATAGAAAAAGCTGTGAAAACCCAAAAATTAGATACAGATTCAGGATCAGACGGCATAATCAACGAGTTTCTCCTCTTGAATAGAAACCACTCTATACCAATTATACAAACATCTTTTCAAATCTTACAAAACGAGACAATACCTTATCAATGGACAACATCATCTATAGTACTTCTGCACAAGGAAATAAAAACAACATAAATAATTATAGACCTATAAACCTACTGTCGAACATATAAATAATGTAACATACATAAAAAAGCATATTTTACATTGCAATACACAATTCAAGACAATGTCCGACTGTACAATTAAATACCATTTGAGAAGATCTATGGTTTTATTCATTAATAATCAGACATCCCGTTGGACTTTTCATGCCAATGTCAAAATTTCATGAAGCGCTCTTATATATTTTTCATTATTTTAGTGTTTTAAAGTGTTATTTTGAATAATTTTACTGATATTTTATGTAATTGATGTTGATAAAATGCTGAAATGTAGCCTATACGATATAATAGCAAATTGCGTGCATTTTTACATTCTGCCAAAGTTCCCAGAGGACACTGATTTGGGTATCAGCTCTAAATCATTGCTAACAACTGACTAAAAAACTAAGAGTAAAGACATGAATAATCAATATAATAACTCGACACTGGCACCAATAGCTCATATTATTGTAGCTCCTTGCCATTATACAAGAAGAGGAGGAGAGGACATATCCTATGACAATATAACATATGTAAAGACATATAATATTCAAAAAGGTAAATAAAGTGGCCAGTTACATTTTGTGATATTCACCCCATGGGTTAAATTTTCCATTATGGGCCATTGATTTCGACGTTCATTTTTTTTTTATAGATAGTACTCATAAATAGAAGGCTTCTTACAAATTTGCAGGTTGCGGAACTATTATATATTCGATATTCACCCCCATTTGAGAAGTGTCGTAGTCCTGTAAATAAGTAGGTGGCTAATCCACACGTTTTAATGATGAGGCAAAGGATTTTCTTTGCCGGCACGATTATAGTTACATATCATGACTGTGTGCTAGCGGCTTCGAATACTACCAACCCTTGCTTTGCTCGTGGGTGTCGTAAAAGACGACTAAGAGCCCTAGATTGACCCGGACCAACTCCATCTGGTACCATTTGGATCAACGATTACATTCCCAAGGAGGGTTGACGTCAGGCAGGCGGCCGGTCATAAAAGTCATTGCCGAAACTTTTTGCAATATGTCAAAACAGATGACATATTGCGTCGACCCCAAGTAATTGGGATAAGAGCAAGATGATGATGATGATGATCATGACACCCAATATTACTCATAAACGTCCACTGTTGGACGTAAGGCCATTTGAACGAATGGAGATATTTCAAAATGGTCACGCTAGGCAATGAGTGTCGGCTATAGTAATAGCTGTAGAAGATGTTAAAAATTTATCAGGAGAGTGCAGCTGCATGAGGTCCGTTAGCTAATTTGTACGACTCCTGTACGTTTTTAGGTCTAGTTAGGCCCTTAGACGGGTTAAGAACACACGAAGGTTAAGTGTTAATATCTTAATTTTACTATTCAAATTCAAGTATCGACCTAGTGTACAGTTACTCACTGGCATCCTCGTCAGCCTCTCATATAAATCCTGCAGATTAGCACTAATCAAGGAATGCATTTTAACGTCTTCAACCAGACATATTCTACACATCGTTAACTTATTCATATTTGAAGTTGTACTTTAATTTTGATTCCACTTTTCTTTTTCTTGTAGTTTTATAATATTACTATTTATAATATTACTGTTTTGTAAGGTAAATAAAGTTATAAAACAAAAGAACACGAAGTTGTAGGTACGTCATACGCGGGGCCATGTAACTTCCCTACATAAGGGATGTAGACCCTTCATAGCAATTTTACATACTAACTACTGCCATCTTTGAAAAATACCTGAACTACTAAAGACCGTAGTAGTTTATATTAACACCAATAGATAGAGCAATAATAAATTATTGAAATCATTTCTGATATCTAAATAAATTAAATTTACTTCTATATAATAAATAATTTTAAATTCTTATAAATTAAATATATACATAAAATCTATTATATTATTTGTAAATTAATAATTAACTATGACTTTTCCACCAAAAAGTTGTATACTAAATTTTGGCGGCAATGTTTGACATTTATCATAAAAAAAAATTACAAAGCGTCATCGGACATTTTGTACTGTTACATTGTAAAAATATATTTTAAGCTTGTAAAATAAAAATTGAATCGACACATCTCTCGGTCCTTGTGATAGATTTCAAAACCGATACACCTTCTTGTACTTCAACGATTTGGTTATACAACGACTTTTATAATGGCAAGAAAATCGGCCTGTAGGCCTTTAAAGGTATGGCTTATATCAACTTTAAATCCGGCAAACTAGCAGTTTTCGTAAAACGATTACTATTCATTATCAATGACTAACCGAAAGCAATAGCAACATTAGAACATGGACTTTCATCATTTATCATCATCCTCTTAGCCCATACACATCCCACTGTTGGGCCTGGGCCTCCTCCACTAGGGGAGGGAACTTAACCTACTATACCACGCTAGTCAGACGTGTTGGTTTAGGGTTTAATTTCAAGTTTTCCTTCTTATTCATCTCTCATCTTCATCATTCACCATCATTATGTCAGCTCATATAGTACCACTGTTGGGTTCGATCCTCCTCTTTGATAGGAGGGAAAATAACCAATTGAATCACGTCACACGTAGTACATATATATCGATGGTAATTGCAATGTGTAGTTCAACAAAATTGATATTATACGAATATATTGACACTGTCGTACTTCATATTAATATGTGTTCCTTATTTAGTATTTGAACATGCTAGTGCAAGGAGTTTATATTACCACAGTATTGAACCAAAAGTATCGAGTGCTGAGTGCTTTTTCTGTGAATCTGTCGTGATGACCGTTTTTTAAGGAATTTAGAGTCGAATTTTACCCCGAAGTTTCTCCGGTGTGAGAATCTTGGTGACCTTTTTTTCAAGAGAATGTGGAGCTGTGTCGTATCCTATATTACGTATATTGTCGGTTCAGATCAAAGTTTCACACGAATACACACTAACATTTATCCGATACGATACCTGCCAAAAAGTACTTATTGAGTAAAAGTCGAATGCAAAATATCTAGTTCAGAAATATCAGTATCGAAGGGGAAAGTACACGATACCTAAAAGTATCGATACTTTTTTCGTGTCCCTCTCTACCTTTATCGCATAGGTGCCTACAACGCAGGGTGTCGACCTCTCAATGACCGTACCATGGGGGTGGCAGTCCCGAACGATGAGCTATAAAGAAAATTATACAAATTAGCGCTGCGTAGCGTGAAGGCCGTGTCAACTTAATCGCATAGTAACTAATACACTGCACTAGATGTCGCTACAATAACCAGTTTTATTAATTTATTTTTTAATAATTTTAATAATTGGTAAAATGTTTTTCTATAAGTTTAGTTTTAGTTATATACTATTTTTAAAATAAAATTAGATTACTCTAGATCAAAATTTTTTATAGTGTCAACACTGACAGAAAAGGAAACAGAACAGTCGAAAATAAGGGTTCCAGTTTTTCCACCCAAATTTGGGAGGTTATTAAGTGGTACAGGTTCTTAGAATAATAACGCATAAAAGGATAGTGTCGGTACTTCGAGCGATCAAAAATATGAAGTCAAAAATACTACATGCGCACAGGCGATTACACACGTACACACGCACCACTATACAAAATATGAAATCAAATTTTATTTTTATTAACACAAATCGTCGAAGTACTTTTAAAAGTAATGTTAATACACTTTTTTTTTTTGTTTTTCAAATGTTCATAACAAATTTGAAAAACTAAAAAAAAACATTTAATGGTTTTATTCTTAAATTTGGGGATAAATATTTTGAAGAGTTGGCAACATTATTGAAAGATTTTTAACGGTACTTTTTGAGGTTTCAAGTTGAATTTGTGGTGCTTGCGGTGTATTTTCGTTAATTTCTTAATTTCTTACTGTTTACTTTTCTACTGACCTAAGAGTGCATTCTGGAATACTGATTGTTGATCTTGATTGTTAATTTGGCTATTTCATACGGACACTGGTTTATACTTCTTATCTGATCGACCATGGCTTCGTTTACTGGATTTGAATACACGTGTATTGTAGTATTTAAACCTAGACTTCTGACTATAGCGATGGCGAATATACCGAAGAACCCCCGTTCTAACTGTTATTTCAAGTGTAAGGAAGGAGGTAAGAAAATTAATAATTGGTTTCTGTCCATTTTTAGGTATTGAACGTAGATTTTAATTGAAACTTAAATTTCAGGTCCACTACATCACTTTCCCAAGCCTCACAATGATAAAGAAAGATTTGATGTCTGGAAGACAGTATTAGATCACGAAATTCAAAGCAAAACAGATATGTACATTTACAATCAAATATGATTATGTAATAACCATTTTGTTTTGAAAGTTATTATAAATCACCAAGTAATCGGTTAACAAGAAATGTTGTTCCAACTCTGTATATTAAAAAGGTAGGAATTTCGTCACTACTGTGCATTGCCTTCATCTGATATAGATACCTAATCAAAATTATGATGGCAAATGAGCAAGCAATACACCTGATAGTAAGTGACTATTGCTTGATAATAAGTGTTACACATTTACAATACCAGGGCCACAACTAAGATGCTGGCTCTCGTGAAGAAAGTAATTGCTCTCTTTAAACCTTGTTTAAATAGGACACGTCATAATGCTCAGGAAATAGAGCAACAGTAGTCCAGCTCCTGCACATATGTGGGCGAAAACCATAATGTTTCCAGGTGAAGTGGATGAACCCTGCAACGGTGTCAAGTAGTATGTTGGTAAAGTGGTGACGGCCAAACATTAATCCCAACTATTCATTTCAACATCCAAACTTAGTTGATAAAATAAAAAATGTTCCTATCCAATATATGTATGTTTAATGTTACAGATATGCCTCATCCATCGACTTCTACAGAAGTATATATTGATTCGACTCCTACAGCTGTGGTAGATCAGAACAGAAAGACCAGCATTAAAAAAAAAATCCAATAGGTTGGTAGCTGTTGTTGATTAATGGAGAATAAATTGAAAATTGCTGGCTCACTGTGACAAGATTACATTTTACTTTTTTTTTGCATTAAGTAACATAAACCTTTGTCATAGATAGCTTTCTTTGAGAAGGACTATAGATGCTAGCCTCAGATGGTGCATATAATCTATATAGATATATTCGTTCACATGTGTGAAAGAACATCAGTGTGTGTGTGCATGCCTACCAATCTGTTGATTGTACCATCAGGCTAGCGCTACTTTAAACGTATAGAACCAGTTATGCCTGCCCATTTGTATTTTTTATTATAAGTCTATCACTATATAGACTTATCCACTGTTATGAATGTTATCAATGTCAACAGTTCACCTATGTTATGGTGGAATACTGATTCCTAAAATGCAGGGACTCAAACCTAATTTAGGATTCAGGGATTATTTTATCATTATCCATTCTATAATGTGATCTTTTTTTTTATTGCCATGGCGGCAAACGAGCAGGCAGCGCACCTGATGGTAAGTGATACTGCCGCACATGGACCTTTGCAATACCAGGGGCACAGCCAGGCCGTTGTCTACTGTGAAGATAATACTCTTCTTAAAGCTCGATTAAAGAAGGACATGTCATAGCGCTCGGGAAACAGCAGCAGGTAGTTCATTCCAGAGCTTGCACGTACGTGGGAGAAATGATTGCTGGAAACGTACAGTTGAAGACCATGATGTTTCCAGGTGAAATGGATGAACCCTGCTGCCGTGTCGAGTGGTACGTTGGTAAAACGGTGACGGTACCAAGTCAAACAGTTCCGCAGTATGATGGTAGCTTCGATAGAAGTGCCCTGTGCCAGACCCTATCGAACGCCTTTGCGATGTCTAGGCTGAATAGCTTATATATATAACTTGTACAATAAAGAATTATTAATTAACTAGCTTTTGCCCGCGGCTTCGCTCGCGTAAAAATTTACTTGCATATTGAACTATTATTGCAAAGAATATTATCAGCATAAAAAGTATTACATTTCTTAATGTAAGAAATACTCTATCAATGTGTCAATTTTCATCCAAATCTGCTCAACAGTTTACGCCTGATTGAGTAACAAACATCCAAATATCTTCACAAACTTTCACATTTGAATATTACTTCCAGCCTTATAGTTCAGATTCCCGTGGAAATACGATGATAAATATGCCTTTCCTTAGTCTCTGATAACGTACTATTCCATTGATGAAAAAAAAATTATATCAATCAGTTTCATTCTCGCAGTAGACCCCATTCCCATGTCAATCCCGAGATAAAAAATGCCTATATTACTCGCTGATATTATAAATTTACATGGGAGAAAAAAAAAATATAAATCCCAGAAATATCAGAGATAAAAATTGCCTATGTTATTCTCTGATAACATACGTAGCTTTCCATTGGTGAAAGAATGAAGTCGATATTCCCCGGTTAGTTCTCGTTCCCGGGCAAATACCGGGATGAAAATAGCCTTTATTTGTTATTCACTGATAATTTAGTTTTCATTAGTGAATTAATTTTAAAAACCATTAAATTTCCATTATTTCACCGGCATTATACCCGGTCCCGTAGGAATCTCGGGATAAAAATAGCTTAAATATGTTACTCGCTTAAAAATAGCTTTCTTTCTTCGACTTAATTCTCAAGGTTGCTCCAGCCACACTGGGATAAAATATAGCCTGGGATAAAATAGTCTTTTTTTTTTTGTGGGTGGGTCGCGGTCGGCGCGCCTCCGCACCACTCCGTCCGGGGCGACAGAGGGGCTTAAGCACGCAACTCCCGCGACCCACCCAAAAACCACGTCGCCTTCGTCGTTGGGCCGACCAGGATAAAATATAGTCCTTATGTACGCCTGGTAGACCTGATGGTAAAATATAATCAATATCGGACCTGCCGTTTTGAAGATTACCTGAAATGAATAGACAGACAAAAAAATTTGGACCTTATTGTGTGAGCATAAATAAAGCCTATTATTTTGATAGACAAATAGACGCTTCAAATTTATTTATTTGTAGAGATAGAAAATTGGAATAATATCTTGATTGTAACTTACTGTCTGGTAGCTGCTAGAAATATTACCACGCTTTCATTGTTCGTGGGTGTCGCAAAATACTACTAAGACAAAGATTTACATCGACCTGGACCAATTGGTGATGCCGTCTAGCCAACAATGTCGTCCGCCAGGCAGCCGGTCATAAAATGTTGCTAGAACCTTTGCAATATATAATATTTATGATGGCATAAGAGTACCTACAGATCGCGTCGATCCAAAGTGATTAGGATAAGAGCAAGATAATGATGATATATCATTGGCTGGGTGTCTTCGACTATATGCGTTTTACCCTTTTGGGGCAGCCCAAAATTGTTTCTTAGTGCGTGCTTACCCCCAAATAACCGATCGGTATTACAAAATTGCACATTCTTAGGCTCGATATCTTTGGCTATATACTTTCACCCTCTTAGGGGTTGAATTTCCAAAAATCTTCGTTAGAGCTCTTAGCTCATAAATATCATCTCATATTTCAACCACTTACACGCATTTTTTCGCGAAAAAAGTAGCCTATGTCCTTTCTCAAGCTTTAGTCCATCTTTGTACCAAATTTTATCAAAATCGGTTAAATGGTTTAGACGTGAAAGGCTATCTGCTTTTCACCCCCTTAAGGGGGTGAATTTCCAAAAATCCTTTGCTAGTGCTCGTGCACCCCAAGAAATACGATGGTGTAAAAATATACGTTTCTAGGCCCAGTGGTTTCGGCTGTATGCTTTTTGGTATTTTAGGGGTTGAATTTCATCCCCATGTAAATGAAATTTCCAAAACGCTTGAACGAATATTTATTTATCTATTATCAGGTGCCTTAATACAAAGATTCACGGTTCTATCATCGAAAATGACGAATTTCCATACAAAATATCATCCCCTATTTCAACCCCTTATACCCATTTTTTCGCAGTAAAAAGTAGCCTATATCTTTTCTCAAGCTTTAGTCCATCTCTATACCAAATTTCATCAAAATCGGTTTAGACGTGAAAGGCTATATGCTTTTCACCCCCTTAAGGGGGTGATTTGCCAAAAATCCTTTCTTAGTGCTCGTGTACCCCAAGAAATAAGATGATGTAAAAAAAAATACGTTTCTAGGCCCAGTGGTTTCGGCTGTATGCTTTTTGGTATTTTAGGGGTTGAATTTCATCCCTATGTAAGTGAAACTACCAAAACGCTAGAACGAATATTTTTTATTTATTATCAGGTGCCTTAATACAAAGATTCACGGTTCTATCATCGAAAATGTCGAATTTCCATACAAAATATCATCCCCTATTTCAACCCCTTATACCCATTTTTTGCAGTAAAAGCCTATATCTTTTCTCAAGTTTTAGTCCATCTCTGTACCAAATTTCATCAAAATCGGTTTAGACGTGAAAGGCTGTATGCTTTTCACCCCCTAAGAGGGCGAATTTCCAAAATTCTTTTGCTAGTGCTCGTGCACCCCAAGAAATACGATGGTGTAAAAAAAAATACGTTTCTAGGCCCAGTGGTTTCGGCTGTATGCTTTTTGGTATTTTAGGTTGAAGTTCATCCCCATGTAAAAGAAATTTCTAAAACGCTTGAACGAATATTTATTTATTTATTATCAGGTGCCTTAATACAAAGATTCGTGATTCTGTCATCGAAAATGACGAATTTCCATACAAAATGTCATCCCCTATTTCAACCCCTTATACCCATTTTTTCGCGATAAAAAGTAGCCTATGTCCTTTCTCAAGCTTATTCCATCTCTGTACCAAATTTCATCAAAATCGGTCCAGCGGTTTAGACGTGAAAGCGTAGCAGACAGACAGACAGACAGAGTTACTTTCGCATTTATAATATTCATCATTCATCATCATCATTTCAGCCCATTGCCGTCCACTGCTGGACGTAGGCCTCCCTCGTATTGCGCCACAATGCGCGGTCCTGTGCCGCCTGCATCCAACGACGCCCAGCAACTTTCACTAGGTCGTCGGTCCACCTAGTGGGGGGGCGTCCTACACTGCGTCGTCCGATGCGTGGTCGCCACTCGAGAACCTTTCTTCCCCAGCGGTTGTCGGTTCGTCGAGCGATGTGGCCTGCCCATTGCCACTTCAGCGTGCTAATTCTTCGTGCTATGTCGGTTACACCCGTTCTTCTGCGGATTTCTGTATTCCGGATTCTATCTCGCAGAGAAATGCCGAGCATAGCCCGTTCCATAGCACGCTGAGCGACTTTGAGCCTTGATATGAGGCCTACATTTAGGGACCACGTTTCCGTGCCGTATATATTTATAATATTAGTAAGGATTATTACCTAATGAAACAAAATTAACTATCATTCTCCTATTTTTATGATACGGAATATTGTTAATGATATAATAATTTATATTATTTCAGGTCCTGTTCTACAAAAAGATAAAGTAATTAGAAGACTTGAGCAGAGAGTATTAAAATTAACAAATAAATGTAAAACACAAACAAAAAAAATACAAACTGCCAAAAAAATATCAGAAGCCAAACCTTTCATGAAAATAATCGATTCAATGCCGAAATCATTAAAAACATTTATGACTATGCAATTGAAGTCAAAGCAGAAGGCAAAAGGAAGAAAATTTACATTAGATGAAAAAATTATGGCAGCGTCTATTATGAAGCAAAGTCAGAAAGGTTACAATTTTTTAAGAAAATTATTGGTACTACCTTCTAAAAGAACTATTCAACGCCTTTTAAGTACCCTTGTAATTAAACCTGGTATTAACAAAAATGTAATGAAAAATTTAAAAGATTTGGTTATGGGTCTGCCCTCTGAAAAAAGGCTATACTCTCTTTTATTTGACGAAATAGCGTTGTCGCCTGGACTTTACTATGACAACAGACAAATTATTGGGTTTGAAGATATTGGAGAGCAGAAAGGTGTAAACATTGCTGATCATGCTTTAGTTATTATAATTAAAGGTATTAAATCAAAAACAAAGCAGCCTATATTATTTACTTTTTGTAAAAATAGTACAAAAAAATATGATTTAAAAAACATAATAATTAACACCATAAGAGAATTAAACCAAGCAGGTATTATTATTGTAGCTACCATTTGCGACCAAGCAACGACAAATGTTAGCAGTATAAAAATGTTATTAAGGGAGACCACTGAACAATATTTAAGAAAAAATGAGGAGTATATATCAAATGCCTTTGAAATAGATGATTTAAGAATTATTCCTATATTTGATACACCTCATTTATTAAAAGGAGTATGGAATAATTTCATGATTAAAAATATCAGGTTTATACAAGATAACAAAATGAAGGTAGCTAAATGGGAACATTTAAGACTTTTATTGAATGAAGATAAGGGAGAAGACGAAGTGAGAATTTTAAATAAATTAACTGAATACCATATTAATCCAGAAAAATTCCAAAAATGAAAGTTAAATATGCAGCCCAAGTTTTTAGTAGACGAGTATCTGATACTCGTTTACTGTGTTTTCTAGCAAGTAAGTTATTTTGACATACAGTATTTTACCTAAAAGTTGGTACACAATGTATTGCATAAATACAATTGGCTTATAATCATCGTAGCCCACATATGTCCACTGTTGGGCTCGGGCCTCCTGCATAATGGGAGTGAACTTGACCTACTATACCATGCTGGTCAGACATGACGGTATACGGTTTCATAGCGAGTTTTCCTTCTCTTGCACATATGTTATGTGTCTATTATATCCCATAGTCGTCTTATACGACATCCACGGGTAAGATAGGGAGTGGTGATTTGTATTCTTACTCCTTGATGGAGTTTGCAAATTGCGGTCGTGCTTTTAATAATTGTGGCTGTATTTAAGATGTATGTAAGCCAGCCCTGCAAAAGAATTGCAATACTAATAATCATGTACGATATTTTTTCCTTCTTACAGAACGCAAAATTCTACCAGCGGAAAGTGAAGATACTGCTGATCTTTTGCTCATCTTCGACAAGTTATTTGACTCTTTTAATGGTCACTCTTACTGTGATACAGCAAAAGTTCTTAAGGGGTGTCTTAAAAATAACTAACATTTCCAGTTCTGGGATGATGAAGCATTACCTATTTTAAAAACTATTCAATTTGAAAAAATTGTGAAGAAGCATGATGGTACTGTAATAGTTAAGTATGAAAAAGTGCCATCTATACAAAACTGGATACATAATATAAATACATTTAAAGAACTGTGGAGATACTTAAACACACAATTTAAGGTGAAAAATATTTTAACCCGAAATTTCAACCAAGACTTGAGAATTTCTTTTGCTGTATTAGAAGTAATGGAATTAGAAACATAAATCCCACGTATATGCAATTTATTAATGCTTATAAAACATTGTTGATTAATGTATTCGGGTCATTCAATTAGCGCTAATTGTGAAAAAGATGATTATCAACCATTGCAATCGATGAAATGTTTATTATTAGAGGAATGTGTTTCTGTAGAACCTGCTGATTTTGTATGTCAAGTTGATTCTTTGATCATAACAATGAATGAAATTATATCTCGTGATTCAATTTTGCATTATGAGGCTAAAAATATGTAGCAGGATATATAATTAAAAAATGTAAAACAAAAATATTTAAATCTTGTAATAGGTGTTTGAATGATTTGCTTAAATTAGAGAGTGATCAAGATTCGTTCAATTATATGATTGACTATACGAAAAAATATTTATTTAATGCATGTGACGATTTTATTAATTTATTAAATGACATTTATTTTATGATTGTAACATGTCTAAGAGAGTCACCTGAAATTGCTAATTTAAATGATAAAATTTTATTCTTTATTCATTGTAGATGTGATTTCTCTTTAATTACTTGTAGCAATCATAAAACAGTATTAGTTGATTATATAATCAATTTATCGATTAAGTTAATAGTCTATAGCTGGTGTAGGGGTGTCAATAGAATTTTAATAGGAAAGATAGTTGATTTTGATATTAATGATAAAGTAAAATTACAAGTTTTTAATTACAATAAAAGACATAAAAAAATGAGTATTGATTACTCATTTTTGGTTGCATATTTAACTTTCTTTTTTGGATTTTTTTCTGGATTAATATGGTATTCAGTTAATTTATTTAAAATAGGAGAATGATAGTTAATTTTGTTTCATTAGGTAATAATTAATTAATAATTCATTATTGTACAAGCTATATATATATATATATATATATATATATATATATATATATATATATATATATATATATATATATATATATATAAGCTATTCAGCCTAGACATCGCAAAGGCGTTCGATAGGGTCTGCCACAGGGCACTTCTATCGAAGCTACCATCATACGGAATCGCCGAGGGACTCTGTAATTGGATCGCCAGCTTTCTGGATGGACGGAGTATTAAAGTCATCGTAAATGGCTCCTGCTCCGATACCATGACCACTAATGCTGGTGTACCACAAGCTCGGTGCTCTCCCCGACGTTGTTTATCCTGCATATCAACGACATGCTCTCCATCGAGAATATGCGTTGCTATGCGGATGACAGCACGGGTGACGAGCGGCATACTGAGCAACGGAATGTACCTCGGAGTACTCAGGAAAGAAGAGTTCAATTTGTGTCTGAAGTCGAGCGCTCTCTGGGGCGGGCCTCGGAATGGGGTGAATGGAACTTAGTCCAGTTCAATCCCACAAAGACACAAGTTTGCGCGTTCACTGCAAAGGACCCGTTTGTCATGGCGCCTTTTTTCAGGGGGCAGTCCCATAACCAAATCTTTTAAATTTTTCATTACATTTTTGTTAATACCAGGTTTAATTACAAGAGTATTTAAAAAGCGTTGAATAGGTAGTCTTTCAGAAGATACCACCAATAATTTTCTTAAAAAATTTTAACCTTTCTGACTTTGCTTCATAATAGAAGCTGCCATAATTTTTTGATGACTATGATGATGACTAAGGAGTTATGACAATATAACAATTAAATAGTTTGTCCAATTATCCTTACAGGATTAGCGATTTTTTTCAAGGTTGTCAAGGTTTTTCAATCTTGGCGTGATTAGATAGATGTTTGGTTCGGTCGGCACGACAAAAGCGTATTTTATATTTTGTTTTATACTATTTTCATTTGAAATATTTTAACAAAAAGAACAGACCTGCCGTAAGGTCGCGGGGATATTTAAACCCAACAAACAAGACGGCAGGACTTGTATGCTCATGTTTAAATAAATGCCATATTTGCAGTAAAATATATAATTCATTTCCTTTTATTTTCACATGCTTAATTAATAATAAATTAAATTGATTATTTTAAGTAAACTACTTACTTATTCAAGTGTAATTTGGATGTCACTTATGCGTGTATAATTAATACGTATATTTGTAATAGTTGTTTCTTTGTGTATGATTGATGGTTATAATTATTGATTGTTACGGGTTATAATGTGGATTATTGTTGAGTCTACTGCTTGTAGTAATAGTTTATAAAATATGAGTGGCCTGTTCATGAATATCTATTGCGTTTAATAAAAAAAAATTGAAGAATATAACTAACGTGTTTATTATTTGCGTGTGTTTTAACACTAACCTTCCTAAACAAAATAGAATCTCTACCTATGTGTATACTATACTTAAATATATAAATATTTTATATATATATATAGGAACCTATACAACGGAAATCATGCCACCTGGTGGAGAGTCCGTACAAATAAATCACTATTTTCTCAGTGGCTCATCTATTCCTATAAATATGTATATTATCTATGGACCGTACGCTCGGCCGAGCTACCGCCACCCGCGTACCATGTAGCTAGATACATTGTAGGGGGTGTGAGGTTTTGTTTGGAATTTCTTAATTCGGTCTTAAGCTTAAAAATCATCGATGCTTGACATGATATGTATCCTAATTCAATAGATTATAAAATATGATTTTTCCAAATAGAGAAGTTTAGTCTAGTTAGCTCTCTAACTTTTATATTCTAAAAACTTTAATTTCATCCAACGTGTCAATAAATACAACAAATCACTAAGGCTCTTTTTAAATCTATATTAATATTATAAAGCTGAAGAGTTTGTTTGTTTGTTTGAACGCGCTAATCTCAGGAACCGCTGGTCCGATTTGAAAAATTCTTTCAGCATTGGATAGCCCATTTATCGAGGAAGGCTATAGGCTATATTATATTTTCAAAAAAATTAGGGATCCGTTCTAAAAGTCCAATAATGTAACCCAAGGTGTGAAAAAATGACCCGAAAAAATCCTTACATCTCGTGTGCTGGGAAAACTATTGATTACAGAATAAAATAATGTACTACAACTTTGCAGAACATATAATTGCCTACAAAATATATCGCGACACCATATGTCTAACTATTATAGTTATCTCACAATAAGTGTTTTTCTTTATTTTTTTAAATAATTAGAATGCCTTCGCTTTAAAAACTCGTTATTTTGTATCTTGGTATTAATCCTTATCAAACTAAATTACTTCATATTCAAGATGGATTCTATACCTTTCTAGAACTTTTTGAATTATTAAATTCGGATATTTCATTCAAAAGATATCGCGATATTAAAAATGTAAGTATTAGTGTTGTAGCCATGTAATTATTAAGTACTAGCTTTTGCCCGCGGCTTCGCCCGCGTAAAAGTTGGCTTGCATATTTCTTTCTATTGTGTTATTGTGGTGACGGAGTAAGAATACAATTCACCATTCCCTATCTTGCTCGTAGATGTCGTATAAGACGACTATGGGATATATACACATAACATCTATGCAAGAGAAGGAAAACTCGAAAAATGAAACCCTATAGATATCTGACCAGCATGGTATAGTAGGTCAAATGCCCTCCCATTATGGAGGAGGCCCGAGTCCAAGAGTGGGAAGTACGTGGGCTGCGATGATGATGATGATGATGATGATGATGATATTTCTTAATTTAAGAAATACTCTATCTGTGTGTCAATTTTCATCCAAATCTGGTCAACAGTTTACGCGTGATCGAGTAAGAAAGGTCCAAATAACTTCACAAATTTTTATATTTGAATATTACTTCCACCCTTGTAGTTTAAATTCACGTGGAAACACGTTGATAAATATGGCCATCCTTAGTCGCTGATAATAACATTATCCATGATAGGTTTCCATTGGTGAAAAAGAATAATATTGATCAAACGACCGTTGTTTCACCCACGTAGACCCCATTCCCATGCGAATGCCGAGATAAAAATTGCCTATGTTACTCGCTGATATTATAAGTCTACATAGGTGGAAAAAAAATTGTACTAACAAATCCCACACAAATATCCAAGATAAAAATTGCCTATGTTACTCGCTGATAACGTAGCTTCCTATTGTTGAAAGAATTTTAAAAATTGGTAAACATCCACCGGTTTCTCTCGCAGTTCTCGTTCCGGGCAAACACCAGGATGAAAATAGCCTTTATTTGTTATTCGCTGATAATGTAGATTTTCATTCGTAAATTAATTTTTATATCCATTAAATGTCCGTGATTTCACCCGCATTGTGCCCGGACCCGTAGGAATATTGGGATAAAAAAATAGCCTAAATATGTTCATCATCATTTCGTCTCATATACGTCCCACTGCTGGGCTCGTGCCTCCTCCATAGTAGGAGGGAAATTAACCTTACTATACCATGCTGGTCATGCAGATTGGTATAGGGTTTTGTTTCGAGTTTTCCATCTCTTGCATAGATGTCATATGCGTAATATATCCCTGAATTATCTCTTACGACACCCATGGGTAACAGAGGAGGTGGTGAATTGTATTCTTACTACGTCACCACACGGAATAAAACCTAAATATGTTACACGCTTAAAATTAGCTTTCCGTTAGTGAAATAATTTTAAAGTCGATTAAATTCTCACAGTTGCTCCAGCCACACCGGGATAAAATATAGCCTTGGATAAAATATAGCCTAAGTTATTCCTTATGTAAGGCTTGGTAGACCTGGTGGTAAAGTATTATCAGTATCGGTCCAGCCGTTTTGAAGATTACCCGTATCGAATAGACAGACAAAAAAATTGAGCCGTTTTTAGGGTTTCGTACCCAAAGGGTAAAAACGGGACCCTATTACTAAAACTTCGCTGTCTGTCTGTCCATCTGTCTGTCACCAAGCTGTATCTCAAGGACCGCAATAGCTAGACAGTTGAATTTTTTACAAATTATGCATTTCTGTTGCCGCTATAACAATAAATATTAAAAACAAAATAAAATAAATATTTAAGGGGACTCCTATACAACAAACCCAATTTTCCCCTTTTTTATAGATAATGGTACGGAACCCTTCGTGCGTGACCCCGACTCGCACTTGGCCGGTTTTTTAGACGTAGGTATCGTGCAAATAATTGTGTGAGCATAAATAAAACCTATTATTTTGACAACAAATAGACGCTTCAAATTTGTTTATTTCTAAAGATAGAAAATTGGATTAATATCTTGATTTTAACTTACTGTCTGCTAGCGGCTAGGAATATTATAACACTCATTGTTTGTGGGTGTCGCAAAATACTACTAAGACAAAGATTTACATTGACCTGGACCAATTGGTGATGCCATCTAGCCAGCTATGTCGTCTGGCAGGCAGCTGGTCATAAAATGTTGCTAAAAGAACTTTTGCAATATATCTACGATGGCAGAGGACCAAATACATATTGCGTCGATCCAAAGTAATCTTAATAAGCGAGCATTAAGAAAAAATAATGGGGTAACCCAAGAAAGCCGATCATGTACTAAAATGATCGTTCCTAGGCCCAGTGATATCGGTTTTACGCTTTTCACCTCCTTAGGGGTAAAATTACAAAAACTCTTTTTTAGTGAGCACTTTCCCCAAGAAAGAGAACTTTGTACAAAATTTCACGTTTCTAGTAGGGATGTGACTTGGAGGGAAAATAATCGATTTTTTAAATAATCGATTTTTTGTTCTTCAAAATAAATCGATTATAAAATAATCGATTAATTAAAAATAAATAATCGATTATAAAATAATCGATTTTTCCCAACAGGATTATGATGATTTTTTTTAGGAAATGTGAGCTTCATCTTCTAATATAGTATGAAATACTACACGCAGTATTGTTATTACCTTCTTTTTTTAGGAAAATCTATTTAATTATAAAAATAATCGATTTTCTATTATTTTGATAATCGATTGTAAAAATCGATTATTACAAAAAAAAATCGATTAATAATCGATTATTATAAAAATCGATAATTTTTTCACATCCCTAGTTTCTAGGCCTAATGATTTCGGATATACATTTTTGACCCCCATAGAGATTGAATTTCAAAAACTAATTTCTTAGAGCTCATTTACAATAAAAGAAGGAGAATCGCACAATACAGAGAACTACATAGTTTTACGTTCCTAGCCCCAATAGTTTCGGCTATACGATTTTCACCCCCTTAAGGAGTGATTTTCGCTCGCTGCTCGTGTACCCCAAGAAATACAACGGTGTAAAAAAAATTACGTTTCTAGGCCCAGTGGTTTCGGCTTTATGCTTTTTTGTCTTTTAGGGGTTAAATTTCATCCCCATATAAATGAAATTTCCAAAACGCTAAAATAAATATTTATTTATACATTATCAAGTGCCTTAATACAAAGACTCATGATTCTATCATCGAAAATGACGAATTTCCATACAAAATGTCATCCCCTATTTCAACCCCTTATACCCATTTTTTCGCGATAAAAAGTAGCCTATGTCCTTTCTCAAGCTTTAGTCCATCTCTGTACCAAATTTCATCAAATCGTTTCAGTGGTTTAGACGTGAAAACGTAACAGACAGACAGACAGACAGACAGACAGACAGACAGACAGACAGAGTTACTTTCGCATTTATAATATTAGTAAGGATTATTAGGTGCCTGAATACAAAGATTCGTGGTTCTATCATAGAAAATGACGAATTGCCATACAAAATGTCATCCCCTATTTCAACCCCTTATACCCAATTTTTTGCGATGAAAAGTAGCCTATATCCTTTCTCAAGCTTTAGTCCATCTCTGTACCAAATTTCATCAAAATCGGTTAAGTGGTTTCGACGTGAAAGGCTATATGCTTTTCAACCCCTTAAGGGAGTGAATTTCTACAAATCCTTTGCTAGTGCTCGTGCACCCCAAGAAATACGATGGTGTAAAAAAAAATACGTTTCTAGGCCCAGTGGTTTCGGCTGTATGCTTTTTGGTATTTTAGGGGTTGAATTTCATCCCCATGTAAATGAAATTTCCAAAACGCTTAAACCAATATTTATTTATTATCAGGTACCTTAATACAAAGATTCGTGGTTCTATCATCGAAAATGACGAATTTCCATACAAAATGTCATCCCCTATTTCAACCCCTTATACCCATTTTTTCGCAATAAAAAGTAGCCTATGTTCTTTCTCAAGCTTTAGTCCATCTCTGTACCAAATTTCATCAAAATCGGTTTAGACGTGAAAGACTATATGCTTTTCACCCCCTTAAGGGGGTGAATTTCCAAAAATCCTTTGCTAGTGCTCGTGCACCCTAAAAGATACGATGGTGTAAAAAAAAATACGTTTCTAGGCCCAGTGGTTTCGGCTGTATGCTTTTTGGTATTTTAGGGGTTGAATTTCATCCCCATGTAAATGAAATTTCCAAAACGCTTGAACGAATATTTATTTATTTATTATCAGGTACCTTAATACAAAGATTCGTGGTTCTATCATCGAAAATGACGAATTTCCATACAAAATGTCATCCCCTATTTCAACCCCTTATACCCATTTTTTCGCAATAAAAAGTAGCCTATGTCCTTTCTCAAGCTTTAGTCCATCTCTGTACCAAATTTCATCAAAATCGGTCAAGTGGTTTAGACGTGAAAGCGTAGCAGACAGACAGACAGACAGACAGACAGACAGACAGAGTTACTTTCGCATTTATAATATTAAGTAAGGATTATCAAATGCCTTAATACAAAGACTCATGATTCTATCATCGAAAATGACGAATTTCCATACAAAATGTCATCCCCTATTTCAACCCCTTATACCCATTTTTTCGCGATAAAAAGTAGCCTATGTCCTTTCTCAAGCTTTAGTCCATCTCTGTACCAAATTTCATCAAATCGTTTCAGTGGTTTAGACGTGAAAACGTAACAGACAGACAGACAGACAGACAGAGTTACTTACGCAATTATAATATTAGTAAGGATTATTAGGTGCCTGAATACCTTTGTATTCGTGGCAACCCCTTATACCCAATTTTTTGCGATGAAAAGTAGCCTATATCCTTTCTCAAGCTTTAGTCCATCTCTGTACCAAATTTCATCAAAATCGGTTAAGTGGTTTCGACGTGAAAGGCTATATGCTTTTCAACCCCTTAAGGGAGTGAATTTCTAAAAATCCTTTGCTAGTGCTCGTGCACCCCAAGAAATACGATGGTGTAAAAAAAAATACGTTTCTAGGCCCAGTGGTTTCGGCTGTATGCTTTTTGGTATTTTAGGGGTTGAATTTCATCCCCATGTAAATGAAATTTCCAAAACGCTTGAACCAATATTTATTTATTATCAGGTACCTTAATACAAAGATTCGTGGTTCTATCATCGAAAATGACGAATTTCCATACAAAATGTCATCCCCTATTTCAACCCCTTATACCCATTTTTCCGCAATAAAAAGTAGCCTATGTTCTTTCTCAAGCTTTAGTCCATCTCTGTACCAAATTTCATCAAAATCGGTTTAGACGTGAAAGACTATATGCTTTTCACCCCCTTAAGGGGGTGAATTTCCAAAAATCCTTTGCTAGTGCTCGTGCACCCTAAAAAATACGATGGTGTAAAAAAAAATACGTTTCTAGGCCCAGTGGTTTCGGCTGTACGCTTTTTGGTATTTTAGGGGTTGAATTTCATCCCCATGTAAATGAAATTTCCAAAACGCTTGAACGAATATTTATTTATTTATTATCAGGTACCTTAATACAAAAATTCGTGGTTCTATCATCGAAAATGACGAATTTCCATACAAAATGTCATCCCCTATTTCAACCCCTTATACCCATTTTTTCGCAATAAAAAGTAGCCTATGTCCTTTCTCAAGCTTTAGTCCATCTCTGTACCAAATTTCATCAAAATCGGTCAAGTGGTTTAGACGTGAAAGCGTAGCAGACAGACAGACAGACAGTTACTTTCGCATTTATAATATTAGTAAGGATTATCAAATGCCTTAATACAAAGACTCATGATTCTATCATCGAAAATGACGAATTTCCATACAAAATGTCATCCCCTATTTCAACCCCTTATACCCATTTTTTCGCGATAAAAAGTAGCCTATGTCCTTTCTCAAGCTTTAGTCCATCTCTGTACCAAATTTCATCAAATCGTTTCAGTGGTTTAGACGTGAAAACGTAACAGACAGACAGACAGACAGACAGAGTTACTTACGCAATTATAATATTAGTAAGGATTATTAGGTGCCTGAATACCTTTGTATTCGTGGCAACCCCTTATACCCATTTTTTCGCAATAAAAAGTAGCCTATGTTCTTTCTCAAGCTTTAGTCCATCTCTGTACCAAATTTCATCAAAATCGGTTTAGACGTGAAAGACTATATGCTTTTCACCCCCTTAAGGGGGTGAATTTCCAAAAATCCTTTGCTAGTGCTCGTGCACCCTAAAAAATACGATGGTGTAAAAAAAAATACGTTTCTAGGCCCAGTGGTTTCCACATCGCATTTATAATATTAGTAAGGACTAGCTGACCCGGCGAAATTCGTACCACCTTTTCTTCGTAATTACTTTTTTTTTAGTATCAGTTTAGTTTTAGTATTATCCGTGCGCTGACGAAGTAAGAATATAATTCACCACCCGTGTGTGTCGTAAAAGACGACTTAGTGATATAGTATGCATATAATATCTATGCAAGAGAAGGAAAATTCGGAACAAAACCCTACACCAACACATCTGACCAGCGTGGTATAGTAGGTCGATTTCCCTCCCATAGTGCAGGAGCCCCGAGCCCAACAGTGGGATGTGTATGAGTTGAGACGAGTATGATGATGATTTATCAGCCTCCTACAAATGGCATAAAGTTGCAGATTAAGGAAATAAATAATAAACACTATCCGCAAATTCAATCCAGTTAGATTATCAATAATACCATTATGTCGACATGTTTGTGGCCGAGGCCGGAGACCGTCCCACCTTCGGCACCAGCCTTTCCTCCTTCCAATATCCAGGGAACTGGCCAAACGTTATTCAAGCGTTGTATAGACCCGTGAGATGTGGTACCAGGTGCTCAAGGACCAGTGCCAGCACCCATTAGGGTTGACCGTTTGGCCGGAGAGCGATAGATTTAACACGTATATGCGCCACTGGCGCCCCGTCTCCGGTTTCCGGTTACTGTCCAGCAAAGTAATGATTTTGCCTTCCGCGGTGGGATAAGGTCCTCGACAACCCTGATTGGGGAGGTCGGGGTGGCAAATTTCGGCGAGGGGAGGACGGCGTAGCTTACTCAGCACTGCGCGATAGAGGCGACCCCTCCTAGAGGAAAACCCTATACCACCACGTCTCGGGACTCGGCCTCAAACGTATCAATATAATGGAATTATTGATAATAATCCAACTGAACTGAATTTATGGAAAGAGTCATATTTCCTTAGTCTGCAAGTTTACACTATCTGTGCGAGGCTGATAAATCATCATCTCAGCCCATACACGTCCAACTGTTCGCTGTGGGCTTGCACCTCCTACACTATGGGAGAGAAATCGACCTACTATACCACGCTGGTCAGACGTGTTAATATATGGTTTTTCCGAGTTTTCTTCTCTTGCATAGATATTATATGCATATTATATCCCTTGGCCCTCTTTTACGACACCCCCGTTTGTTGAATTGTAGTTTAGCTATTTAATATACCGCCTTTTTATCGATTCCAATACCTTTTTTAATCTTGATCTATATGTAATTATGCCAAAAATGCTGAAATGCAGGGACGAACATCAAATGTTTGACAGGTAAGATCAGTTTCTAAGGGAAAATAAAATTGTTGTTTTTAGTAGTTTACTCGCAATTTTCCATATTTTCTCACCGTTTAAACCTTCCCTGGACTTCCACAAATAATTCAAGACCAAAATTAGCCAAATCGGTCCAGCCGTTCTCGAGTTTTAGCGAGACTAACGAACAGCAATTCTTTTTTATATATATAGATTGCGCGCGCATGTATGATGTGGCGGGCGGTCATGAGGGACGAGGGGGCGGTAGACTCTGCGAAATGCCTAGAAAGAGACCTCAACTTTCTCGACAGTCTGCCACTGCAAAACGACTGCGACTTATGCGCAGCAATGAGACAGAGGATAAAAATAGGCAGAGGTTGGCTACTCATCGAGAAATCGCTGAACGATACCGCACTAGATAAACAAGACACACACGTTGAACGAACACAACGTTTGGCTTCACAAACAACTTGAACTTCGTCTAATCGACAACGGGAATCAAGTGCTGAACGTTGTCAACGTTTGGCTACAGAAGTTTTAAAATAAATAAATAAATCTTGAAAGTCACTATACCCTCCAAAGTCCCTATTCCATGCGGACGAAGTAGCGGGCACTGCTAGTTTTATATTAAAGTGAAAAATAAAATAGTTAACTGTATTTGAGTCTTTAGTTGAAATCAAAATATTACCTATTCATTGGTTTCTGATATTTTAGAGTGAAGTTTTGATTTTCTGAGTTCGTTTGTTACGAGATACTGATTCATAAAATCGATCCTTTTGGATCAAAGGATTCATCGAGTAATTAATCTCACATCGACATCGCTAAGTTTGTGAGGTACTACCACTGAAGTAGAGATATTATAAAGGTCTATGGGTGCTACCAGTATCTAGTAGTCTGTGGTGCTGTCTCTATGGTGCTCTCGAAATAGTGTTGGGTATAATCACGGATCTCGAATAGCATGGGCGTCCTACACTACGTCATCCGATACGAGGTCACCGCTCGAGAACTTTTCTTCCCCAGCGGTTGTCGATTTATCGAGCGATGTGGCTTACCCATTGCCACTTCAGCGTGCTAATTCTTCGTGCTATGTCGGTTAAACCCGTTCTTCTGCGGATTTCCGTATTCCGGATTCTATCTCGCAGAGAAATCACGGGCATAGCCCGCTCCATAGCACGCTAAGCGACTTTGAGCCTTGATGTGAGGCCTTCATTTAGGGACCACGTTTCCGTGCCGTAAGTCATCGCTGGTAACACACATTGGTCGTAAACCTGTGTTTTCAGAGTTATGTTGGATGAGAAGATCCGAAATTTTTTATTTGAAATTTCCCGAACGTTGCCCGACCGAGTTGGATTCGTCGGCTGATCTCTTTCTCAAAATCGGATCTAACTGGACTGTTTGTCCTAGGTAAACATAATGATCGACTGCTTCGAGAATCGCATTGCCAACATATGACCGGTACAGGAATGACATGGGCATTTACAATGATTTTCGTCTTGTCCATATTCATTCGTAAACCCACTAGTTGGGATACCCTGCTGAGATCGTTGAGCATGGTGCCAAGGTCCTCCATGGGTTCTGCCATAACGACGGTATCTTTTGCAAATCGAAGGTGAGTGTTGTGTTTGCCGTTAATATTGATGCCGAGTCCGGTCCGTCGTAAGAGTTTGAAGACATCTTCCAGTGCAGTGGTGAACAGTTTCGGAGAGATGACATCTCCCTGTCTCATGCCTTTCTGCAACTGGATCGGTTTGACGACTTGACTTACTAACGGACAATGACTATAAATAACTACATATTCTATATAAAAAATTGTTAAATAATATGAAGAAAATTGTATTAGGAATGCTGTATGAGCTTTGATCCCTGTGCCTGACTGAATGAACAAAGTCCAAATAGAACCAAAAAAAGGGCCATGGCGAGGAGTTTCGGCGCGAATTTGGAGATGTCATGTTAAGCTCTTGTATTATATAATAACAATAATTTTGCTGATATTTTATGTAATATAATATAATTAAGGTGCTGAAGTGTGGTGAATGTGATATAAGAGCGGTTTATGTGGATTTTCATATTCAACCGGAATTCCCAGAGAAATCATCTAATTAGGTTTTCAGCGCCTAATTAATGATAACGACTTGACTTACTGACGGACAATGACTATTAATAAGTTATACAATATGAAGAAGTAAATAATATGTAAAGAAAAATTGTATCAGACTTGGCTGTATGGGCTTTGATCCCTTTGCCTGTCCGTATGGACAAACGGAACCAAAAAAAAAAAGGTCTATGGTGAGGTGTCAAAATAATTTTATTTTTAATATAATAGGGCGGGAAGCGCGGGAACCTTCAAACGGGCGGTCGTGTTTTGGCATCTTAAAACCTTTTTTATCTAATTTCTTGTGTAAAAGGATCTTGTTTTCTCTTTATAATTAAGTCTTAGTGTGTATATATTTATTTTAGTTTAGTGTTTTTGTTCATCTAGGTAAGTTTTATTTTTCCTTTTAATAATGAATTCCCCCATCGATCCGGGGGGAACCATATGTGATGTGGCTCATTATGTTACTGTATCTAATAATGACACAAGTGTTGATACTGATGGCTCAATAAGCCAATGTAATTCAAAGCGTAAGAGATTAACAGCTCGGCCTACAATATGCAGACATTCCAACAAAAGACGCCGAAAAAATGGCGGGAAAAAGATAGCGACTGTGCTTGTACTCTGTCGATGGATACTTCCAATAATAAGACGTGTGATTTAAACCCCACTCACATTCGCCAGGAATCACAATTAGATAGGGAATTATTTAATGATCGCCCTTCGCAGTCTCCGGCTTCGTTGGTTAGATTACAATATGTCTCATCTGATGCAGCTCCTTACACCATTCACGTCCAAAGAGTGCAAAAAATAAGTGATGGTGCTTATGTTAATATTATTTCTTTTGGTCGGTTTTTATAAAGGAATTCTTTCAAAAATATTGTTAATGGTAGTTTGAAAAAAAATAGAACGTAATAAAATGTCAATAGAATTTTCAAATTTTCAGAATGCAAATTTGTTTATTAATAGCAATTCTCTGACAAATGAAAAATATAAAGCCTTTGTCCGAACATTTTCAGTTACCCGTATGGGTGTTGTAAGAGGTGTTCCAACTGAGTGGACAGATGAGGAAATAATGGAAAATATCTCTGTTCCTACAGGGAGTGGACCGGTCATTAAACTGAGAAGAATAAAAGGAAAAACTATTAGTGATGGTAGATTACAACAACACTCAAACTTATTCTTACATTTGATGGCCAAGTTCTACCTAAACGGAATTTCGTGTGCTATAACTGTTGCAGATATGGTCATGTTAAAAACTTATGTAGGTGTTACATGTGAATGGCCTTGGCCACATTTATAACACCGTGGTGTTATAAATGTGGCCAAGGCCATTCTGGTGACAGCTGCTCTCAATCTGATACTTTATCACGTTGTCTATGCAAAGGATTTTATGGGGCTACTAGTAAAAAATGCTTAGAATATGAGAGGCAAAAAGCCGTTAAGGAATCCATGGCCAAATGCTGCATCTCATATTCTGAAGCATCTAGGAAACATCCTCCAATCTCAAAAATTTCTTATGCTGATGCATTAATTTCTGCACCTAAAGTATCTGAACATATCATCATGATGCCAGAACACTCTTTGGGAATATCTAATGGTCTAAATAAAACATCTTCATATAAAAAAAACAATATTTATTAAACCTCGCTCTCCTTTAAAATCTACTAAAGGTTATGACAAAAACATTCATCAGGATCTTAATAAAGGCTACAATAGTTTTAACCCAAAATATGGATGTGCTATTGCTAGTCAAGAAAATCTATCAAATTTACCCGTAAAACATTTAATAATAGCTTTAATTCAGTCATTAACTCAAACAAGTTTAATTGTACCGTCCAACGCTGCCTCTGTATTACATGCAGTTAACAATATAGACCATATTAATAATGGACAGTCCACCCAAGGTGCTTCAGTGGAATTGCAGGAGCATAGTTCCTAAAAAGTCTGACATTTTACATAAGTATAAATTATTTGTTTTCGCTCTTCAAGAGACTTGGCTTAAACCCGATTCTTTATTTAAAGTGTCTAGTTATGCTTGTCTCCGAGAAGATCGTTCTGATGGATATGGTGGTGTTGCACTACTTATCCAACATCCTTATTCTTATTCTCTTTTTCGCCTTCCTTCTCACAGCAATGACTTTTCTATTATAGCTGCTGTTGTAAATAAGACCTGTTTTGTTTCTGTATATATTCCTCGATCTTCTAGCGCTATATTTAGCGAACTTGTAAATATTTTAACCTTACTTCCTAAGCTTTATGTAGTAGTAGGTGACTTTAACTCACAACACCCTTCTTGGGGTAGTACTTCCAACTGCTTTGGGAATACTATACTTGATATTGTAGATAGATTTGATCTATGTATTCTAAACACCGGTTGCCCAACTCGACGTACATCGCCATGTGAAGGAAATAGCGCCCCTGATTTAACTTTGTGCACTTCAAACTTAGCCTTATTATTGTCTTGGGATGTGATGTCTTCCACATTTGGGAGTGATCATTTTCTCCTGGTAATTACTTGCCCTTATAACAATAAAGCTCCCTCCAAACGAATTCCTAGGTTAAAATATAGATTAATGAAAGCAGATTGGTCTACATTTAAAGGTGATACCTTAGGTGAACTACCTAAAATTAAAGCTGGGAATGAGAAACTTTGTACTGATTCCTTTATTAAGGCCATCAAAACTGTTGGCGATAAGTTATTTCCAATTAAAAATTCAAGTCAGCGCAAAACTCCTAGAACTGTAGCAAACAGTATGTATTCGGTACTAAGTAACGGGTGCGGCATTTAGGAATCACACTTTTTATCAAAATTATATTATTAATATTTTTTAATTTCATTGCAAAAGCGATATCGTGTTCATAATATCGATATGACGATATTTCAAAGTTATAACTAATAACCGCCGAAATATCGATTTTTCGGCGGTTAATATCGATATTTCAACAATATCGATAAATATCGCAACTCCCTACAAGACATACGATCACGACAAGACAACGACAACAACCCGCCAATCAAATCCGATGCTAAAGACCGACCTAACCAACTATCCATCCAGTGCACACATCCGACCTGTACGAGTGCCAACCCCTATCTCGTGCTGTTCAGCATCTGGGTAATTATGGTACTTGTCGTACATTATTGCTTCATGCTGTCGACCAGGCATTCGGTTTTTCTTCATCCTTAAAAGCGAGAGTTTGGGTCTCTTCGGAGGAGGCATAGTAGACACTATGTCTTTCTTAGGAGATCAGGCGAATTGCCAGTAGGCTCGATGGGTCGGTTCTAGTTGCCTAAGAGTGGCATTCCATCTTTTTTCGCAGAATTCTGCTACTGCGGATCACGGTCGCGACTAGAAATTAGCAGCTATTATTTATTATAGTAAATTTATAGTTACTTTTACCCAAGTGCGGGTGGATAGTGAGAGTGACCCACCCGCACTTGGGATAACTAGCAGCTCCGTATCAATCAATTGTGTTTGTTGAGTCATCCAACTCAACTTGGCCGGACCACGGCGGAGGCGTGGCGGTGAGGTGGCGCCAACAGCTGTTCCCCGCGCGCCGCGTCGACCAAGAGAACATTACGCTGCGCTTCGTACATCATATCGCGCGCGCGCATTCACATATTTACATTTTCTTAATACATTTTTATTACTAGCCGCAGTTACGGCAACCATTGTTAGTTTAAATAACTTCTTGTATCAACAATATACGAATATACAGGAGGGTTTTATTCCGTCTACCAACCAAGGAATCGCCCCAAGAGTGTTTAATCAGATATTCAAATATTTAACTCGCAATTAAGTGTTAAATATTGATAACACCCATGTAAAAGTTATCATATCCAAGTTTGCCAAGTTGTCAGTGTACATTAGAGCAAATAACAAGTTGCAACAATAAACAATTTTTTTTCCTATATCTATACCAATAAATAAAATTGGAGTGTCTGTTTGTAATGTCAAAATAATAAGCTTTTTTCATGCTCACACGGTTATTTGCACGACACCTATGCCTAAAATACAAATTAAAAAAATTTTGTCTGTCTGTCCGTTTGTTCCGGGTAATCTTCAAAACGGCTAGAGCGATTTCAAAAATTCTTTCATCAATGGAAAGCTATAATATCAGGGCGTAAACTAGGCTATATTTTATCTCGCTATTCCCACGGGAATGGGAACTACGCGGGTAAACCGACTAAAACCGAAGCGAAGCGAGGGCAGGTTGCTAGTTTCTAAATACAGTATAATCTCACTAATCCGGCACTTCGATAGAACGGCACGTCCAATAAACCGGCACCCTCCGTCCACGCCTCCCTCGCCCCTCTATACCTGTGCGCTTCGGTCGCTCTCGATGCGTCGTCGTCTAGTAGTCTAACCTCAAAACTCAATTAAGGATTATTTTAAAACGAATTAATTACATATGTACCTATATGTTAATTTAATACATTACATACATTTATTCCTTCTATGAAATGCTTTATTTTATTCATTACCTATGACTTTTTCACTATAATCCAGTAATCCGAACATTCCAATAATCCGGCACCCTCTGGTTTTTAATAGTGCCGGATTAGTGAGATTCTACTGTATATTTAGATAATAATAATAATAAGAGAGCGAGCGTAGAGATGCCGTACTACAGGTATGTACCAAAGCCGGTTCTCGAAAACAGCCGTGTCACATTGTACTGGGACCGATCTATTATCACTGATAGGACTATTGTGGCCAATAAGCCAGACATCGTGGTGATAGATCGGCTAGAGCGCCGTGCAATGATTGTTGATATCACTGTTCCGCATGACGGGAATCTCGTGAAGGCTGAGAAAGATAAACAAATAAAATATCAAGACTTAGCTCACGAGATTGTCGACATGTGGGATGTGGACTCGGCAATCGTTGTACCGATAGTCATTTCGACCAATGGGATAATAGCCAAGAGCCTCGATCAACATCTAAAGAGGCTCACGTTAGGTAGTTGGATTGCGGGTCTGATGCAGAAGGCGGTCTTACTGGACACGGCGCGCATCGTGAGAAAGTTCCTCTCTTTGGAGCCCTAACCACCGACAGCTTGGTCCTTGTACTCGCTGCCGGTGGGTCATCACGCTTTTTATATTTTTAAATATTTTATTATTTTTTATATCATATTTAAAAATGTATACGGTAGTTAGTAAATTAAATAAATGTCATAATAATAATACCTCTGGGCCAGTCGTTATCTCACCATGAGACTAACGTAAACCTCGGAGGAAAATTATATGGCTCTCTAAATTCTTTTGATATAAAAGAAAAAATGTATCACAAGATTTATAGCAAAAGCCAATAAACCGCAGGGCAGCTTGTGGCGTGCTGAATGTGAGTGGCGACACTGCGGTCCTGAGTGCCCCAGAGAGTCGGCCAGGGCCTCGTATCCAGCTGGCTTTTATTGGCTGGCTGGAGTGGAAACCGAAGAGTGCCCGCAAGATTCTCAACTCTGACTTGCCTTAAATGGCTGGTCAGAGAGGGGTCACCAGAGCTATATGCTCGTGGGTGGAAGTGTCATTTTCAAGGGCATAACTACAGGGAAACCAATGCGGTGGTGAAACCGGCGCCGCACCGCTCGACACACCAAGCCACTTGCACCAATGTTGCCCCCCCTGTTGCCCGTATGGCCTGAGTGTCTGTGGCGACCGTTTGGGGGGGCCCATTCAGTGAGTTGGCGAGTCACCGTCTGCCAAAGTTCAAGACGATAAAGGTATTGAAGGCGGACGACAGTTTTTAATCAATAGTTTTTTAGTTTAGCCAGTCCATCAAACCTCCAACCCCATAAACAATTATTAGATACCATCATCACACAATAGTTTTACACCTACCGTTGGCAGTCCACGTGTGTTATGTGCAGACGTGGAGTGTCATCGGTAGACGTCCCATCCCATTTTTAGATTAAATTTCTCCAAAGGCCTCTGCGTGTTGGATCCATTTCCCCATGTAAGCCTTTCAAAGGACCGGGTATCTTCCCTAGGAAGATCCCGTGAACAAGGAGATAAATTATAATAATAATAGCCTTTATTTCAGACAGTTTTTCATTTACAATGTTTAACTTAAATATTCTATATCTATCTTATACTTGTATTATATTTCTTATATTCTACACTTAGTAACGATTTTGCATCAACAACCCTGTCTGTGTGCCTGTATATTTAGATACAAGATAGCAATAAAGTAATTTCATTGTGTAGTCTATAAAATAGTTGCTGAGAAAGGGAGCGACTAATGACTTGAGGCCTAGGGCGGCCGAGACTGCAAATCCGCCACTGCCTCCGCTTGCTACGATCTTGACATACCACTTTCGCCTCCTCCAGATTCATTAATCTCCTCGTGCATGTTCTTCGGTTTAGTGTACTGATAACCTGGTCTTTCTTAACAACGTCCCTGATTTGATCGTGGAACGTCCGCCATGGTCTTCCCCTCCCAACACTTCTATTCACATTCGCCCTTAATATTTCTCACATAACAGATTTCAATGTGTTTGTTGATGTGTTATTAAATCACCCTTCCTAGTAAAACTTTTATCACATATGTCACATTTATACAGTCTCTAACCCATAACCCAGTCTCTAGCCTTATATGTACTGTTAAATTACTTTTCGAAGAATTATCATTCATTTTCAATTATGCGGTTTCACACCGCTATGGCTAGTCTTATGTCTTCTGAAACTAGTTTTCCATGTGAAACTTTTTCCACATTCATCACACTTATATGGTTTTTCACTTGTATGTATCCATATGTGTTTCACTAAATCACACTTATCAGCGTAACTCTTCATACATATTTCACATTTAAATGGTTTTTCACCTGTATGCTGACGTGTATGTGATACCAATGAATTTCTTCGCATGAAACTTCTTTCACATATATTACAATTATACGGATTCACACCGGTGTGTAGTCTATTGTGTAATATTAAACCATTCCTTGAAGAGAAGCGATTGACACATAAATCACATTTATATGATTATACACCCGTATGTTTATGTCTATGCACATCTAAAACAGATTAGTGAACTTTTCCTCACATATATCACATTTATTTGGTTTTTCACCTTTACGCTTATGTGTATGTGATGGCAATAAATTTATTTGCACAAAACTTCTCTCACATATAGTACAATTATACGGATTCACACCGGTGTGTAATTTCGAATGCGCTACTAAATTACGTTTGTAATTGAAACCCTTACAGCATACGTCACACTTAAGTAGTTTCACACCGGTGTGTAATGTCGTATGCCTTAATAAAATACTCTTGTCATGGAAACTCTTACCGCATACGTCACACTTAAATGGTTTCACACTGGTGTGTAGTCTCTTGTGTAATACGAAACCGTTCCTCGAAGAGAAACTTTTGACACATAAATCACATTTATATTGTTTTTCACCCTTATGTAGCCGTGTGTGTTCCACTAAATACTGCTTATCAGTGAAACTTTTCATACATATATCACATTTAAATAGTGTTTCACCCGTATGCTTACGTGTATGTGATACCAATGAATTTCTTCGCATGAAACTTCTTTCACATATATTACAATTATACGGATTCACACCGGTGTGTAATTTCGAATGCGCTACTAAATTACGTTTGTAATTGAAACTCTTACCGCATACGTCACACTTAAGTAGTTTCACACCGGTGTGTAATGTTGTATGCCTTAATAAAATAATCTTGTCATGGAAACTCTTACCGCATACGTCACACTTAAATGGTTTCACACTGGTGTGTAGTCTCTTGTGTAAATAGAAACCGTTCCTCGAAGAGAAACTTTTGACACATAAATCACATTTATATTGCTTTTCACCCTTATGTAGCCGTGTGTGTTTCACTAAATACCGCTTATCAGTGAAACTTTTCATACATATATCACATTTAAATAGTGTTTCACCCGTATGCTTACGTGTATGTAATGCCAATGAATTTCTTCGCATGAAACTTCTCTCACATATATTACAATTATACGGTCTCTCACCAGTGTGTATAAGTGTATGTGATACTAAAGTACGCTTCTCACTAAATTTCTTTCCACATACATGACATTCATATGGTTTCTCACCTGTGTGCCTGCGAATATGATCTATTAAATATTTCTTCATAGTGAAAGCTTTATCACACATGTCACATGTATATAGTTCCTCACTTGTGTGTATAAGTGTATGTCTCATTAAATTACTATTGTTAGTGCAATTTTTCTTGCATACCTTACAATTATACAGTTTTATCTGGCTCTGTACATCACTAGATGTTTTTATATCTTTATTCTCTAAGTATTTGTCTAAGAAAGATATTTGCTTCACAATATTTTTATTTTTTAATACTACAGTCTGTATATTCTCCTCAATATATTTATTTTGTACAACTGTCATTTCACTAGATTTTGTTGATAAAGTACTCTCAACATTTTCGTTTAATAGATCTAGTTGCGGACTCTTGGCGGCAAGGGTACCTGAATTATAGAAATAGGCAATTATTATGTCAAGGAAGAAGGTACAAATACAATGGTAAACTGTCAGTGAATGAACACTGTCAACTCTAACAAATCATCATCGTCATTGCAGCTCCATACGTCCCACTGTTGGGCTCGAGCCTCTTCCACAAATAGGAGGGCAATTGACCATACTACCGTGCTGGTCAGACAGGTTGGTTCGAGACTTTCTTCTCTTGAATAGATGTTATATGCGTATTATAACCCTTAGTCGTCTTTTACGACATCCACAGGCAAGATAGGGAGGGGTGAATTGTATTCTTACTCCGTCACCACATGTCCTCCAACAATACCGTCATAATAACCACATATAATCTATATCTAGGAGATATAAAGGAGCTGGACTGAATCATCAACTCTGAGCCAAAACTACTAAAGCTTTTTGTAACATGGTCTGTTAAGAAAAGTATATACAATCTGTGGTTTTTTTTTTTTTTTTGGGGTGGGTTGCGGTCGGCGCGCTCCTCGCACCACTCCATTCGGGGCGACAGAGGGGCGTAAGCACGCAACTCCCGCAACTCACCCACGATGCACGTCGCCTTCGTCGTTGGGCCGACCACCGGAGCAGGGTAACTTGTCATCAGTGGTCGGCCCTTCGGAATACCCCCTACGTGGGGTACCCTCCCATCGACCGACGTCCCCCCCTCGGGGAGGACGCCGGTCTTTCCTCACGCGGTCGGCCTCTCAGCGGGTGACGGACTAATTCCCCGGTCACGTCACCCGCGGCCTCGGCTAGGGCGGCATGAGGCGCAGGTATTGGCGCCTACGCCGCCCCAGTCGCCGGCGGCGGATCGCCTCATCGAGGCTGCGCTCCTCGCGCAGGCGATCCGCCGCCTCCTTCCGCGAGATCACTGTCTCGCAGAAGGCTGCGACCGCGTCCCAATTCCTGATGCTGTCGACCATCGCCCTGGTCATCGCCCGGCGATAGCCAGCAGCGTGAGGTCGGCACCGATGATTGCGACGAGTTCACAGCGCTGCACTGCCCAAGCCGCGCAGGCCTCGAGCGTATGCCGCGCCATGTCCTCACCGCAACGCAGTGGTGGCAGCACGGTGTACTCTCCCTCCTAACGACCTTGTGCAGGTATTTGGCGAAGCACCCATGCCCCGTCAAAACCTGCACTAGTCGGAAGGAGAGCACCCCGTGCCGCCTTTCCAAACACTGCATCAGCGCCGGCCGGAAGGCCTTCACGGTTCGCACCCCGAACCGAGACCTCTCCAGTCGGACTGCCCAACAGGCAACGACGTCTCGGCGGGCGTCGACGCACCAGACCATGAGCTCCCTTAACGAGACCACACCGCCCTCCGCTCGCACCCCCGTCACCCGGCGATACAATCCGGCGATAAAAATCTGTGGTGACAGAGTAAGAATACAATTCACCACACCCTGTTAGTCATTATTACGCTATCTCAATACTCGCTGAAATAACCGACGAAAATAAAGCTGGAAATGTGTATTTTGGTACTGTGTATCCACTATTGACCTATGACTTAATATACTGGGGAAACTCGGTAAACGCGCAAAAAAACTTGTTTTGCAGAAAAGGTGTCTAAGAATTATTTATAAAATGTATAGTGATGAGTCTCTTAGAACAATATTTAAAGGAGAAAGAGTTTCTTACCCTAACCAATGTATATATTTTGGAATTGTCTGTGTTTGTAAAGAATCACAGTCACTTCACGTGTAAAGCTTCATTAAGAAGTAATATACATAATAGATATAGGTATGACCTGTGCTACCCAATATAAATAACGCAATATTCTACAAAAGTGCATACATAACTGCTATTCGTGTATTCAATCATCTGCTAATCCATATAAAAGCATTAAACGACATATTATTCAAAAATAAATTAAAGGCTTGGTTGATAAAAAATGTGTTTTATAATTTAGATGAACTTTTCTCATTACGGACAAATAATTGACATTCTAATCTATGCCTTAATAAATTTGTTTCAATCAATTTTAATAAATTAGAGAATATAATAATGTACCTATTTGAAGAATTAATCTATTGTAATGAATTTGTGAAATACCCTCTATTATAAATTCCCTGACATTTTATTTTATTGCATGAGACATTTGACTTGTATAAAACTTTTATTATTGCACGCCCGATATGGGTATACCGTTTTGGTGCTATATATAAATGGTAATAACATCTGCACCAAATGTAACAGTTAAACAATAAATGATTCTGTATTGCCCATGGATGACGTAAAAGATGACTAAGGGATAGATAGATATTAATATGCGTGTTATATAACACGCATATTAATATCTATCTAAATAAAAAGTAAGTCGTCGCTCAGGATGCCTTTTGCTATTTTCCTTTTCTTGCATAAATATTATCTGCAACATTCCCATGGTCGTTTTTTCGACATCCACGGACAAGATAGGAGGGTGGTGAATTGTATTCATACTCCGTCAATCACGGAACACTTAATTATTTATTACATAGAAAAACACCAAAGTCACACTTACCTGGTATAAACTGTTCCCAATCTATTCTCTCCAAAACAATGTTGACAGTTTTTAGATGTATATCATGTTCTAATTCTGTATTCTGTATTGTGTGTCTATTATCTGATATGACACCATATTTTGCACAAATATCCTCTTCTTCAACAGTAACCTCTGATTTGATATGAACCTCCTCATTAGTAAACGAATCATCTGTAAATATAGTGGAATCTTTATAACACGAACCTCATTAAGTTGCAAAAAGGAGCAGTTGCTCAGAACGCCTGGCAGATTTGAATCATCGAAATTATTTTGTATATATTTATAAAAGAACAGATTATGACAGGAATTTGGCACAAAGTATTAATATTACGATATTTTTTTTCCAGAAAATGATGAATTTTATTCAATATTTGTTTTATCAATAATGCATTTAATTTAATTAAATACAAGAATTAAAAATTCAAACATTTTTCAAATTGTGACAGCCACGCGTAGCTTTACACCACGCCAACGATCAGGTCCGCCTACAGATGTTTCACATCAACAAGATGACACTTCTTGTTGCAAATATTAACGCGTCACACAGAAGGGGGTGGGTAGACAAGGTGTGTCCTGATTATAGCAAAGAAAAATACATAAACACTTGGCATACAGTCACTTCATCTGCTATTAACGTCTCAGTACTTCAGCATTCTACTATATTGAAGATTTTTTAAGTAGTCTTTTTGATGTGAACCTGATCGTTGGCGTGGCGTTAACGCCATGCTTCGGATATGTACATTTGTATAACGAAACCATAACCTGTTTTAGAATTTTATCAAATCATACTTTACGCTACACTATATTAGTTCCTGTCGTATTCTGTTTTTTGCATATAAGAATACTTGTACAAAATAATGTTGGATGTTTCATTTGCCAGCTCGCTAGTCGCTCAGGACGCCTGGCAGATGAAACATCGAAATTGCACGTTGCACGGACTTCTCAGTAAGGGTTTTTGTCTATGATAGAATCCCTTAAAGAAAAATTATTACCTTCAATAAATTCATCTTTAACTGTAATTTCAATTTCAGATGTGTTTGCCGAAGAGTCAAATTTGATATCATTCTCTTCAACTTGAACATCATCAGGTTCCTTTCTCATCGTTGGTCTACAACTAGTAACTATTAACGGGTGTACTGTTGCGAGTCTATTCAAATCATTTAACTCCATTTGTTTAAACTGTAATAATAAATTCATTTATCAGTTGTCAACTGCTGGACGTGGGTTTTGCCATAAATGAAGCGATAATGTCGTTAAACGCCGCGTCGGCATTGCAGTGAGGTATCATGTTTCCCGAGGTAATATATTTACTTCCATGTGGTGACAGAGTAAGAATACAATTCAACCCATCCCGTGGGTGTTTGTAAAAGACAGTGAAGACTATACTATGCATACATCTATGCAAGAGAAGGAAAACTCGAAATAAATATGTATACCAACCCATCTGACTAGTGTATCAGAGTAGGTGTATTTCTCTCCTATTGTGGGGGGGACTCGAGACCAGCAGCTATCATGAAAAAGGTATCTTTTAAGATACCCAGAGCAGGATAGAGATGATGAATTATATCTCTACCCTGTCACTACATAGAA
This sequence comes from Lymantria dispar, assembly GCA_032191425.1. Classification (NCBI taxonomy): domain Eukaryota; kingdom Metazoa; phylum Arthropoda; class Insecta; order Lepidoptera; family Erebidae; genus Lymantria; species Lymantria dispar. Next base: position 14,105,022 of record CM063467.1, read on the forward strand.
ATACAATACAAATTGCGATTATAAATACAATACAAATTGCCATTATAAATACAATACAAATTGCCATTATAAATACAATACAAATTGCTTTTAAAAATACAATATAAATTGCTATTATAACTCTATACAAATAAATAAAATTGAAGTGTCTATTTGTATGATACCTATGCCTAAAATACTTTTTTTGTCTGTCTGTTCTATCCGTGTGTCTGTTTAAAGTAATCTTCAAAATGATTGGACCAATTTTGATATTTTACTACCACGTAGCTGTCTATATTTTGCCAGGCCGCTGCCTACCTGGCAGAAAATGAAGGGAGTGTGAATGCATGCAATGAGGTTGGGTTATACTAAAGGCATCATCAAAACATGCCACAGGTAAACACCCTCAGAAAGTTGGCCTGCCGGCTCTCTCGCTTTGGGTGAACTGGCCCGTGACATTAGATGGACGATTGTCATAAGTATGATTCTATTACGTAAAGGTAAAATTTAAGTACTAGGGCTAGCCACCACCTGACGCCACAGCAGTGAAACGAGTCACCTTGGCAGATTTTCTTCCTGACTCGCTCCGCCGAGTTCATACGCTAGATAACTGCCAAGCGGAAGATGGCGACCTCATATAAGTTCCTGACCTGTCGACTATGATCTAAGTGATGGTCGGCAGCTTTGGCAGGGATGCTTGCTATGAATTGCTGCGCAGCGCTGCTCTACCCAGGCAACACAGACCTCATAAGTATGTATACAGCAGACGTCTTAACTGGAACCACAATTATGGGAGGGTGGGTACTTCATGTATTTCCACCTACTAGTCCTACAGGAGTGTTCTGGCTAAAGCACACGCTAACTCCGTCGACATGGCGCGGTATCCACGTGCTGCTCTAAACACCATGGCTTTCTGTGAGGGCCAGAAGAAAGTTTTAAGACAAGTGGTCAGAACTCGCTCACACAGGTGTACCGTACAGGACCATCGATCGAACCAGTCTCCTGTACAGGCGTCAACATTTAACAACGCGTTAACGAGCCGAGGAGTAATTTGATAAAAATGCTTCTGAAATACCGTCGCCAGTCGAGTACTAAACCCAAATATTTTATCTGGTCCTCGACCGAGTGGAACCAAATCAACGGGTGCTGCTGCTGTGCCGACGGGTGTATAGCTACAGGGTCTATAAAACAGCAAATCCTTCGTTTTAAATAGGGCTGCTCTAGGCGGCATCGTGACTCATCGAATCACCACCTCGATACCGAGTGTGGCCAAACGTATCGCTTATTTAAATTAAGTCCAGCCCATAGAGAATCCAGCCTCAGCTAATGTACCATACAATCACCCGCAAGTACTAATTCAGCTGGTAAAAGTACAACATAGGTGTTAGCACAGTCTTCTGCGCGCTTCACGTAAAGGCCACTACGCCGCTTCAATTAGTCTGGAGTCAGCCGCAGTAGCTATGGAAGCACCCCCTGATGAGCACCAGCTAAGTAACAGCGCTTCCCTGATATACCAGATTGGCATTGAAACATTCAGAGTATAAGTGAGCCTGTAGGACCCTGAATGCACCACACCGTGATTGATTGTCTCTGCCACACATGATTTCTACGCGGACGAAGTCGTGGGCAAAAGCTAGTATAATATAAAGCACCACACATTTTTCTATCGATACAACAAAAAACTTCTTACCTCACTACCTGCTATAACTTTATTGAAGAACTCTTCACTTTTAAGACATGCAGCCTGTAGACGATGACAGTTCTGAAGTCTTGCACAGCATAAGTAACATACTTGTACCGGTTTACTATCATTCGTCACAAACTGAAACAATATAAATCGTCATGTTGATTATCAAGTTTTTGCTATGGGTGATGGGATCAGGGATTAATTAATCTGTCACTCGCAGAGAAGCTGACCGAGCGACTGTGACCGATGTCTTGGACGTTGAGAGGAGAGGGGTGCCTCGGAATGTATTCCGTCGGGCCTACCACAGAGGACGAGGAACTCGGTATGGTGGCCAGCCCAACAACGAAAGCGATGTGCAACGGTGGGTTATGGGCTGACACACTGTCCCTCTGTCGCCTCGGACCCCAGAAAAATAATTTAAATTGGTTACACTCAATAATGTCTTGTTTTATATCAGGTACAGTTCAATATTGTGATGGAATTAAAATACAAAACACCCTGTTTTGGCCTTGGATGACATAAAAGACGACTAAAGGATATAATCTAAACTAATATATAAAGTTGTAGATTTTGTTTGTTTGAATGTGTTAATCTCAGCATCTACTGGACCGATTGAAAAAATTCTTTCAGTATTATATAGCCCATTTATCGAGGAAGGTTATAGGCTATATCATTACGCTCAAGCAACCAATAGGAGCGGAGCATCAATAATGTTTCAAAATTGGGGGTTCTTTTTCGGTGCATATTTTATCCCATAGTCGTTGCCCGCGGATGTCGCAAAAGGACATCCGCGGGCAACAAAGGGAGTGGTGAATTGTATTCTTACAATGTCACCGGATCTCACTTCTTGAACTAAATAAATAAAATATAAAAGGTATATTTAATATTTATTTGTATTTGATGCAATAAAAGAATTCCACCATTAAACATTATAAAAAAATTAAAAATCACACCAGCCCAAATTGAACACTCATAACTTAAATTCACTTGTATTTCTCTTGAAACTCCGACAATAACCTCATTGCTTGCATGCTTTCTTCATGGTAGGCAGCGGCCTAGCAAAGGTCTATAAGAGACAATATTGCTCACCATGAGGTGTAAAAGGGGAAACATTTAATCTATCAAGATTCCACTGTATTTATTCTTTATAGGTACTGAGTTCTAGCCCAGAATTGCAAAGACAAATAAGCATATTTTAACAAAAAAGCATATTTTACATTGCAATATACAATTCAAGACAATGTTCGACTGTACAATTAAATACCCTTTGAGAAGATCTATGGTTTTATTCATTAATAATCAGACATGCCGTTGGACTTTTGATGCCAATGTCAAAATTTCATATAGCACTTTTATATATTTTTCACTATTTTAGTGTTTTAAAGTATTATATTGAATACTAGCAACCCGCCCTCGCTTCGGTTATAGGTTATAGTCGTTTTACCCGTGTAGTTCCCGTGGGAATACCGGGATAAAATATAGCCTAGTTTACGCCCTGATATTATAGCTTTCCATTGGTGAAAGAATTTTTGAAATCGGTCCAGCCGTTTTGAAGATTACCCGGAACAAACAGACATTTTAATCGCTATTTTAGGCATAGGTGTCGTGCAAATAACCGTGTGAGCATGAAAAAAGCCTATTATTTTGACATTACAAACAGACACTCCAATTTTATTTATTGGTATAGATAATTTTGTTGATATTTAATGTAATTGAATGTCGAAAAAATGCTAAAATATAGTGAATACAATATAACAACTTGCATGCATTTTTACATTCTGCCAAAGTTGCCAGAGGAAGCTAATTTGGGTATCAGCTCTAAATCATTCCTAACAACTGACTAAAAAACGAAGAGTAAAGACATTAATAATTAATATAATAACTCGGCACTGGCACCAATAGCTCATATTATTGTAGCTCCTTGCCATTATACAAGAGGAGGAGAGGACATATCCTATGATAATATAACGTACGTAAAAGACATATAATATTCAAAAAGTTAAATAAAGTGGCCAGTTACATATTATGAAATTCACCCCATGTTGAGAAGTGTCGTAGTCTTGTAAATAAGTTGATGGCTAATCCATACGTTTTGAATGATGAGTGAAGAAATGTCAAAATGGTCACGCTAGGCAATGAGTGTTGGCTATTATAATTATACTATTATACAGAAGATGTTAAAAAATTATCAAGAGAGTGCAGCTGCATGAGGTCCGTTGGCTAGTTTGTACGACTCTTGCACGTTTTTAGGTCTAGTTAGGCCCTTAGACGGGTTAAGAACACATGGTTAAGGTTAAGCGTTAACATCTTAATTTTACTATTCAAGTTCAAGTATCGACCTAGAGTACAGTTACTTACTGGCGTCCTCGTCAGCCTCTCATACAAATCCTGCAGATTAGCACTAATCAAGGAATACATTTTAACGTCTCCAACCAGACATATTCTACACATCGATAACTTATTCATATTTGAAATTGTACTTTAATTTTTATTCCACTTCTCTTTTTCTTGCAGTTTTATAATATTATTGTTTATTGTAAAGTACCATATACGTAGTACTAATATATTCACAATATATTAATCTGTGATTTTTTTTTTTTTTTTATTTAATGGCTAGTCGCGATATGCGCATTGCCAATGACGGAAACGAGGAAACTTAGTAGGATTAAGGAAATATTTACACGGAATTTGGAATGATCGAATAACTAATAAAGGATCAGGTTTATACAACTTATACTATTATACATGAATATATTATATGAATAATATTATATACAAATATTATTAAGAGATATAAAAGATGCAATATAATTATATACAGTGAGATCATTAGAAGATAATAAGACAGAAATAGAGGTAGGAAAAGGAATTCCATGAGAGATTAAAGAATAAATAAACTGCTCACGGTTAAGGAGGGGACAGGAAAGGAAAATGTGATTCAAATCTCCAACATCCTCACCACACTCACACAGGTCACTGTTAATTATTTTAAGTCGAGCAAGATGTGCTGGGTAAGAAGCATGTCCTAACCTCATTCGAATAAAGCAGCTGGTAACTGCCTTACCAAAATTTACTTTAAAATACCACGGCTTTATCGGTATCTCGGACTGAATAGCAGCATATTGCCTTCCTTTAATTAAATTACTTTTCGCCCAGCACATCTCCCAAGACTTTCGGAGAAAAAGCGAAGCCTGACTGAGAAGATCTATAGAATAATTAATGTAAGGATACATATCTTCTTTCTTTGTTTCATTTTCGGAGCAAATAGTCCGTGTTGCTCCGTGTAGTTTTTTTTTTGTACCACTATTTTTGTTAAGCCGTGGACAGAGGTGCTGGTTATATATACGTTATTTTAATTATATCAGTATAATAAGTTTATTACTGTAATATATAACTGTTTTTTGTCCCTAATAAATAAATAAAATAAAATAAAATCTCCACAACTTACGGCCTCGGCGGCCAAAAAGTCGGCTCTTTTATTTCCCGTGACAGTATGACCTGGAATCCACGCAAAGCAGATTTTCAAGCCACACCGGAAACATTCAAAGAGAAGTTGCCTAATAAACAAAATGACGTGGTGATTATGCTTATTACGGAAAGGAATTCTTTTAATAGCCTGCAAGGCACTCTGAGAATCTGAAAAAATTACTGTATCTTTCAGTTTAAATATTTTAACATATTCTAGAGCTTTATAAATGGCAAAGCACTCCCCGGTAAACACTGAAGATTCTGGAGGTAGTTTAACCTTTTGAACAATATCGTATTGTTGATGATATACACCAACCCCCACGTTATCTAAAATTGAATGCTTTGAAGCATCCGTATAGATATGATGGCAATTCTTAAAAACGTTATTCAATATAATATTAAAAGAAAAATTTGCAGATCTGTCATGTTTATAAATACCTTAATTAAGATTTATATCTGGAGTATACACTAATGATTCGTAACTATTGTGAAAGAGGGGAAATGAAATTGATTGAAAAGTTGGAGCTTTGAAGGATAGGAATCTCTCATAGCTTTGACTAAGACATGGTAAAGATTTGCCTGACCAATAATTAGATGAATTAATTTGGTCAGCGAGAACTGGGAGTTTTATGTGTAACGGGTGTTTTGAAAATTGCAGGACACGAAATAAAAATCTATCACTGAGATATTGGCGACGAAGAAAGAGAGGAGGTTCGACACATTCCACTTGTAGAGCATTAATAGGGCTTGATTTCATAGCGCCTGTCACTATTCTCAGCGCTTTGGCTTGAATGCGGTCTAATTTTTTTAAAGCTGATTTATTACTCGGTTCCAACAAAAACGTTCCATAATCAATTGTACTCCTAATAAGTGCATTATAAAGCAATTTTAAACAAAATGGGTGGGCACCCCACCATACTCCTGCTAAGCATCTTAAAATATTAAGTCGCTTATCGCATTTTGTGACTATAAAGTCCATAATTATGAGCAATACCCGTCAACTTACAATCTAATACTACACCTAAAAATTTTGCAGTGGATTTCACAGGGATTTGATTGCCGTCATAATGGACAACAATAGAGGCGGCGGCAAGCGTGCCCGTGTAAACAGCTTTTAGATGCGGATAGTTCAAGCCCATTTTTATCTAGCCAGTTTTTTAACAAGAGAAGAGAAGAAGACAATAAAGTATAGGCGTTAGTAATAGATGAGTCAGAAGAATACAGAAGGAGGTCATCGGCATATTGAAGGATATTGATTTTATTGTTTAAAGAAGATTCAAGATCATAAATGTAAATATTATATAATATGGGACTGAGGACGGAGCCCTGAGGTAGTCCCTTCCACACCGTCCTTGACTCATGACTAAAATCAATCTCTTAGATGGGATAAAACACCCTTCAGTTCCGAAAGACTGAAAGGCCCATCAAACTGAGAACGGTCATTAACTGATGGAATTGGAAGAGAGAGTTTTTCTGTTGGCACGTAGGGAGGAGCTAATTTATTGAGGAAACTATTTTCCAATAATGAAGGCATAGTGGTCAATGACGTATCACTGAATGCTGATCTAAATCTTCTAATGTTTCGCCACACTTCCGTCAGCGCAACATTAGGAGAAATTGATGCACAAAAAGATCTCCAACTTTCAAACTTTTTCCGTTTAAATAATTTACGAGTTTCCGAAATAACATTGTTAAAATTTTCTATGGTAGAAATTTGACTATAAAGCTCTTCCATCTGTTTTCTTTTTTTTATGGTATCTGTGCACTCCTTGTCCCACCAAGGTGGGGATGGAGTTTTGCGCAGACTTGGATTTTTAATTGGAAATAATTTATCGGCAATACTTTTGATGGCCTTAATAAAGGAATCGATACAAAGTTTCTCATTCCCAGCTGTAATTTTAGGTAGTTCTGATACCTTTAAGTGTAATTCATCTTTAAATGAACACCAATCTGCATTCATTAGCCTATATTTTAACCTTGGAGTATGTTTGGATGGAGCTTTATTGTTATAAGGGAAAGTAATTATCAGGGAAAAATGATCACTCCCAAATGTGGAAGACATCACATCCCAAGACAATAGTGAGGCTAAGTTTGCGGTGCACAAAGTTAAATCAGGGGCGCTATTTCCTTCACATGGCGATGTGCGTCGAGTTGGGCAACCAGTATTTAGAATACATAAATCAGATCTATCTACAATATCAAGTATAGTATTCCCAAAGCAGTTGGAAGTACTACCCCAAGAAGGGTGTTGTGAGTTAAAGTCACCTAATACAACATAAGGCTTGGGCAGTAAGGTAAAGATATTTACAAGTTCGCTAAATATAGCGCTAGAAGGTCTAGGAATATATACAGAAACAAAACGGATATTATTTACAACAGCAGCTATAATAGAGAAGTCATTACTGTGAGAAGGAAGAGGAAAAAGAGAATAAGAATAAGGATGTTGGATAAGTAGTGCAACACCACCATATCCATCAGAGCGATCTTCTCTGAGACAAGCATAACCAGACACTTTAAATAAAGAATCTGGCTTAAGCCAAGTCTCTTGAAGAGCGAAAACAAATGGTTTATATTTATGTAGAATGTGTAAAATGTCAGACTTTTTAGGAACTATGCTCCTGCAATTCCACTGAAGCACATTGGGTGGACTGTCCATTGTTAATATTATTAATATTGTTAGCTGCATGTAATACAGAGGCAGCGTTGGACGGTACAATTAAACTTGTTTGAGTTAAGGATTGAATTAAAGCTATTATTAAATCTTTTAAGGGTAAATTTGATAGGTTTTCTTGACTAGCAATAGCACATCCATCTTTTGGGTTAAAACTATTGTAGCCTTTAATAAGCTCCTGATGAGTGTTTTTGTCATAGCCTTTAGTATATTTCAAAGGAGAGTGAGGTTTAATAAATATTGTTTTCTTATATGACGATGTTTTATTTTGACTATTAGATAATCCCAATGAATATTCTGGCATTGTAGTAACATGCTCAGATACTTTAGGTGCAGAAATTAGTGCATCAGCATAGGATATTTTAGAAATTGGAGGATGTTTCCTAGATGCAGCATTTGGCCATGGACTCTTTAATGACTTTTTGTCTCTCATATTCCAGGCATTTTTTACTGGTAGCCTCATGAAATCCTTTACATAGACAACATGATAAAGTTTCAGATTGAGAGCAGCTGTCACCAGAATGGCCTTAGCCACATTTATAACATCGTGGTGTTGACCTACATAAATTCTTTACATGACCATATCTGCAACAGTTATAGCATTGGATTGTTGGGTATATATACAAGTCAACTGCTAGGGCAGTGTAACACATGAAAATGCATTTTGGTAGTACTTGGCCATCAAATGTAAGAATAACTGTTTGAGTGTTAATATAATCTACTTTACCATCTGTTACAACTTTCCTTTTAATTCTTCTTAATTTAATTACGGGTCCACACCCTGTAGGAACAGAGATATTTTCTATTATATCCTCATCTGACCACTCAGTTGGAACACCTCTTACAACACCCATGCGGGTAACTGAAAAAGTTGGGACAAAGGCTTTATATTTTTCATTTACAAGAGCATTGCTATTAATAAACAAATTTGCATCCTGAAAATTTGAAAATTCCAAAGACATTTTATTACGACCTATTTTTTTTAAACTACCATTAACAATATTTTTAAAAGAATTCCTTTTCAAAAATCGACCAAAAGAAATAATATTCACATAAGCACCATCATTTATGTGTTGCTCTCTTTGAACATGAATAGTGTAAGGAGCTGCATCAGATGAGACATATTGCAATCTAACCACAGAAGCAGGAGACTGCGAAGGAATATCTTTAATTATTTCCCTATCTAACCGTGATACCTGGCGAATGTGAGTGGGGTTTAAATCACACGACTTATCATTGGAAGTATCCATCGACAGAGTACAACCACAGTCGCTATCTTTTTTCCCGCCATTTTTTCGGCGTCTTCTGTTGCAATGTCTGCATATTGTAGGGCGAGCTGATAATCGCTTACGCTTAGTACTACTTTGGCTTACCGAGCCATCGGTATCAATACTTGTGTCATTATTAGACACAGTAACATAATGAGCCACATCACATATGGTTCCCCCCGGATCGATGGGGGGATCCATTATTAAAAGGAAAAATACTTATCGAGATGAAGAAAAGCACTAACAATAAACTAAAATAAATATATACACACTAAGACTTAATTATAAAGAGAAAACAAGATCCTTTCACACAAGAAATTAAATAAAAAAGATTTTAAGATGCAAAACACGACCGCCCGTTTGAAGGTTCCCGCGCTTCTCTAATCTGTGGTTATAACTTATAAGACAATTTTTTTTTGTTTGGATCGCCCTTACGGGCAGTCTAAAGTCTTTTCGACCATACTGCCTTGTCTTACGTAGCTTATTTCTTTAAATATTATTTACTTCTTCATAATGTATAACCTATTTATTGTCATGGTCCGTCAGTAAGTTAAGTCGTTATCATTAATTAGGCGCTGAAAACCTAATTAGATGATTTCTCTGGGAATGCCGGTTGAATATGGAAATACACGTAAACCACTCTTATATCACATTCACCACATTTCAGCACCTTCATTATATTACATAAAATATCAGCAAAATTATTCAATATAACACTATAAAACACTAAAAAATGAATATAATACAAGAGCTTAACATGACATTTTCAAATTCGCGCCGAAACTCCTTATAAGACAAAAGAACAAGCTACTTCTTTGTGACAAAGTTGTAGACACAGTGTTGCCAAGTTTATTTTTTAGAAGATCGTACCATGGACTAAAAATGATAGTATTTTGCCAATATAATAATAGTACGCAATGGAATTTCATTAAAATTACCGCAAATCAATTAAAATAGGGATGCAACATCGCTCATAAAAAACATCGATGTTAGGATGAAATAAAATTCTCCGGACAAATTTTGATGAGTTATTTTTTTTTTTTTTAGGTAGTTGGTCTGATATTTTAACAACAGCGGGATGACATCGATGTTACGACGAAGAAATAAAATCTTTCGGGCAAATTTTGATGAGCTTTTTTTTTATAGGAAGTTTATCTGATATTTTAATAACACATAAGATTCCATTCAAAAGGTCGTGTATTTTGTGTATGATTTCGATTACTCGATCGTACAAGAACCAAAAAGGTCGTATGAATACGATATTTAAATCGTACGGTTGGCAACACTGTAGACAGTCACTAGAGAGTTAGGGATGCGATAACGGTAACGCGATACATCAAGATTTCTGATGTCTACGCGAGTATTATACATTTTAAATAAAACTACTTTACGGATTTTATCGCGTTTGTATTTGATTTTTGATTACCCGACGTTTCGAACACTTTACAGCGTTCATGATCACGGGTGGACTAAGATGTCTCACGTCCAACAAGTCATCGTTACTGCAGAAAATTTTATAAAATTTTATAAAATTTTTTTATAAAATTTTTTTTTTATAAAATTTTCTAAAATTTTATAAAATTTTTTTATAAATTTCTTTTTTTATAAAATTTTCTAAAATTTTCTGCAGTAACGATGACTTGTTGGACGTGAGACATCTTAGTCCACCCGTGATCATGAACGCTGTAAAGTGTTCGAAACGACGGGTAATCAAAAATCAAATACAAACGCGATAAAATCCGTAAAGTAGTTTTATTTAAAAAGCGATACATCAAGGTTTTAATAAAAAAAAATATCAACAATTAAAAAAACCATCGATGCTTGACATCATATATGTCGGCGTTGCGCCAGGAATTAGGTTGTCCATATTAAAATATTGAGAACGTAATCACTGTATTTATTAGGAGTTATTGCTGGAGAAGTGAGTGAAGTAAAACTGTCCTCTATTCTAATCTTACAATGTTTTTATAACCTCCGCTTTACAATGAAACGGTCTAGTCTTAGTAACTACAATTACTTTTTATAATAAACAAATAAAACAACTACTTTTACTATCGGAATATAGCTAAATAATAATGATAAATATTCTAATGCATTTAACATAATTCCAAATAGTCAATTTTACACAATTTACATTAATGTAATTAAAGGAAATATTGTTCTCATATATTGTTCAACAGACGGCGCTCTAACTAGAAATAAATTACAATCTTTATTGTGTAAAAACAACTAAATATGGTTACAAATAATTACATTAATTCTAATCGATTTTAATTTGATATATTATATAAATATTTAAACAATTAAATCAAAGATTTCTAGAAATACATTCAAAAAGTGTCTTAAATATCATAGCATGATAAATAGCAGTGTTGTTACTATAAATAATTATTTACATATTAGTTGCAAATATTTCAAACATGTTTATAACTATAATTGATAACACATACATCAACAATTTACAAATATTGCCGATAGAGGGCGATATGCGCCCATATATATTATGTAGGGACACGAAAAAAGTATCGATACTTTTGGGTATCGAGTACTTGTTTTTCAATACCGATACTTTTATAATCGATACTTTCTATTCGATACTTTTACTCAATGAGTACTTTTAGGCAGGTATCGTATCGAACAAATTGTAGAAAGTATCCATATTAAACTTGACCTTATGGCTCATGCTTATGGTAACACCATCTAGGTAAAGCGTAACGAACCTTCTAAAAAGTGGCTCGACATTGTTTTAATCGGAACATAATAACAAATTCCTAAAAAAAAAAAGCTCATCACAACCTGGATTCTAGGCAAAGTACTCAGTACTCGATAATTTGGAGTATCGATACTTTTGTTTCGATATCATGTCCCTAATCATATGTATCCTAATTCAATCGATTATAGAATACGATTTTCCAAAAAGAGACGTTTAGCCTAGTTAGCTTTATAACTAGATTAAACTAAATTCTGTAAAGTCAATAAATATGTGCGCTTTTATAATCCAAAAACTTTAATTCCATCCAACGTGTCAATAAATACAACAAAGGATATTTCGACGATAGGTTAGATTTTAATAAATATATTGGAAGATCTATTTCAAAAGCGAACTACATAATTTGAAGCTGATTAATGAATTAGGAGAGCGATGTTTTCAAAAGTGAAACATCGATGTTAAAAATATGGGTCTTAATGAACGATATATCGATGTTTATGAACGATATATCGATATTTATGAACGATATATCGATGTTTATGAACGATACATTATGTTTTTTTTTCACCATTTAAATCAACATTTTAACGTTTATTTTTGCAATGCAAATGAAATATCTTTTTTTTAAACTATGTATCACTCAAACCAGCTCAGTACACCTTTCTAAATTCTTGCTTTCAATAACATCCTTCTTTATCTTTCAAAGGAATACCATACACTCTCATTCCTACTAAATACCATATTTATTGTATTTATATATCTTTTGCCTAACCCAACATTCATTGCCCTAAAAATGGAAGAATATAAATTCATTTATGTCATGTAAATTTTAAAGAATACATTTAAAAACAACAGGTGACTCATTATATAACCTACAAATAAACATTCACCCAACTTTTTTAAGTTCACTTTTCAAGTAAAATAGTACAATAGATTATTCTTACATTATTGAAATAATTATTACTACAAGTAATACATTTGTATATGCCACCGTATTATTTTACGAACCGTTAGTTTATAAACTATCTAGTGAAATTATAAACTATCGATAGATTGTGAACGGACACAAAAATTTACAATCTAACGCTTATATTTTCGTAAGATTATAAACTATGTCCTATGAAATAGGATCGCGCGCGCTTGGAGCTCAGTCACATGTTCGAGCGTGCAGACGCATCAAAGTGGGACCACCTTCGTGGAATTGCCCCTCTGTACGCTCGGCCCCCAGATAGCCCGCATTTTGGGAGACCTCTCCCCCGTGATTTTGCTCGCGCTCAGATCCCAAACAATTGACGGCCTTCGTGAGGTGCACTAATAGCGCCATCACCTACACCCGGTCTAATCCATATCCCTACTGACTTTTCCTTTACTCCTTTGACTCCTGGCCGAGCCACCCAGCTCGGTTACACGGACGGCTCACAGCCGTACCTGATTCTTGTTAAACCCCGTGGGGCGACCTTCTTGTCACCAGCGCAAGCTTGCATGTGCAGGAGCCAGTAGGACGTCTCATCGCGGGGTGAAGAGTACAACAATCTCAGATCACCAAAGAAATCGCAGATCACCGGCACACTCCCTTCGTTAGTGTCACTGCTGCGTCGCTGGTCGCCCGGAGCTGGACCTCCCCCGGGGCAACCGGGGGTCTCATCCGGTTCGGGCTGACCGCCGCGGCAGTGTGAAGAGCGGAGGGAGACCGGACATCAACCTCATGACGAGACACTATTAAGTGTCTGAGTAGAACGCCACAAATAGAGGGCAATGCCCTGAATTTGTTTTACGCGCCCCTTACGGGACGCCGGGAAAATACAATGGTGGAGCTTAGTCGATCGGTGACAGCAGCGGTGAAATGTCGTGTTAGACATTGAATTATTGTTCGTTTAGTGTAATGGTGATTATGTGATATCACAAAACATACCCACACACTTTCTTTCCTCACTTGCATAAGTGTTATGTGCACATTATAACCCTTAGTCGTCTTTTACGACATCCTCGGGCAAGGTAGGGAGTGGTGAATTGCATTCTTACTCCATCACCACACGGATATACACAGACGAGATCGTCCGTGTAAATAGATATTATACGATAAAACATCGTTCTTCAACAACGATGTATCGTCGATGTTTATGAACGATGTTTGAAACCATCGATGTTTTGTTTGCATCCATATATTTAGTTCTGGTAACGCCGTGTCGTTTACGATTTTGTATTTACGATATACGTTGAGTTGAAATAAATAAATAATAAAATAAATAAAATAGCCTTTATTCTAACCACAATCTCTCCTTAATAGTATTAAAATAATAACTAATATAAAAGTAAAGGTATTAAACCTAATCTTGATTTGTGAAAGTCACCGCTTTGGCGTAGGCCTCCTCCAACTTCCACCAGTTCTATCTATTCTTAGCCTTTAGTCTTCAAGTTGGTCCACATCTTTCTTTAAATATATCTTCCCATCGCCGTTTCGGTCTACCTCTACTCCTTTTTGTTTCTCTTGATACCCATTCTGTTATTTTCTTGGTCCATCTGTCATTTTCCATTCTACACATGGCCTGCCCATTTCCATTTATTGTTTCTAGTATTTTCTGTTATGTGTCTTATTTTTGTTTTCTTTCTTATTGAATCATTTTTAATTTTGTCTGCTAATCTAATTCCTAACATACTTCTCTCCATTTTCCGTTCGTGTATGGCTATAGTCTATCTAATATAAGACGTGCATTTTGACAGCTGTCAGAGTAAGTTGTCTATAGTCCATAAAATATTAGCTTGATCTCTGTGACATATGTCAATGAAACCAACGAAGTAAGTTTGAACGAGGGACATGTTTACAATTTCATTTTATATCAAATATATTTTCATTCTTTTCGTGGCAGTTTTATTGCAACTGAATTGCAATATATTATAAATATAAAAATATTAATATTCATGCCTAAAATGTACCTCGTAAGTACTGAAATACCTAGTAAACATTTTATACATAAATGACGCTTACACACGAACAAGGTCATACTGGACTGAAAATAAAAACGATGGGACAGTCGATATACGTAAATATAACCGATCTTTATTAAATTATTCATAAAAGAAATAAACCCAATACAGTACCTATATAAAACTTTCAACATATTTTTTACGATTAGAACAGACAGTTACACTATAAAATACATAAATTGAATTAATTAAACATTAAAAAAGTACTCGTCTCAAAGTAGATAATAACATTATATAATACACTCGCATGTAAGTAAATCGACTCAAGCGTCAAGTGCGCATAAAAAGTGATTTATCTTAACAATGACTCATTTTACCTGTTTATGTTTTACATATTTAAAGCCTAGGAATTGGGCTTTAAAATGGTGTAAGTTGCATGACAATCGATTCAGTAGTTTAGTAAAAAAGGTGAAAAAAGTTTAGTAAAGAAGGTAAAAGAATTTATTCATGTCAATACTTGGTATTACCTCCTCTAGCCCTGATCACTGCCCTCATGCGATTCTTCATAGACCTAATCAACTTTTTTTATTGATGATTGTGGTATTCGACCCCGCTCTTCTACCAACGCAGTCTTGAGCTCATTTATGTTTGTAGGAGCTGGATTCCTCGCTCTAACTTTCCTTTTGAGCTCGTCCCATATGTGCTCAATGGAATTCAAATCAGGGCTGAGCGCTGGCCAATCCATAGTGTCAATTCCAACTTCGTTCAGGAACTCACGTGTCGCCCGAGCAGTGTGACATAGGGCATTGGCTTCCTTTAACCTTCTTCTAACTATCCATTGACTGACAGTCACCCCGCGAACTTGCCGTAGCTCCTGCTGCACATCTACACCGGTAAGGTGTCGATTTCGGAGAGAGGTCGAGACCAAAAACCGGTCGTCACGCTCCGAGGTGCACCGGCGTCGGCTGGTATTAGGCCTCCGAGTGAAGGCACCAGTCTCTTGAAACCTTCTGTATACTCTCGAGACACCAGGCTGATACCTTATACCTGATAACTCATATTCAACCGACGAGCGACTTCTCGCTGGTTCAACCCTTCTTGCAACAGGGCAACAGCTTGAGCGGCTTCTTCAGGTGTAGTGTCCATAATTTTCTTCAAACAACGGCTTCAATTTAGAGAGATGTGTTCAAGTCAACGTCTGATGAGCGACTGATAAGAAAAACGATTACAGGGGTTTTTATAGGGGGTTGAGTCGCGCAAGATGTGTATAGAGCGCAGAGCATTTTTCGAGGGTTGCGTTCAGTTGCATTCTAAAGACAAGTGTTTATTTAAATTACTGAAATAATGCTACCATTTTAAAGACCAATTCCTCGGCTTTAAATATGTAAAACATTATAAAGAGGTAAAAAAAAAAAAAAAAATCATTCCGCGTCGGAGACTCGTAGCGCACGGACGTGCGCCTCGCTGCTCTCCATTTCGCCGCGCTCACCCCGCACCCGCCCCCTGCGGTCGTGCGTTCTCGCTCCGTCTCGCTCGCTCTCGCAGCGAACCACGCGTCGCGTCAAGCCGCCATCTTGTTCAACGTCTGTGGCCGTTCAGTGGCCCGCTCCGGGTGGCCGTGTATACGGTTGTCTGTGGCAGTTTCGCTGTTTGGACGCAGGTGTTGCCGGATCCCAACTGCACGAGTCGACTTTCTCAAGACGTCGAGTGCAGATTTCTACCGTTGGTAGATAAAAAGTCAACCTATTTTGGCCCCCTCAGGGCAGAAAACCATATTGTTTGGTCCCCGGCGGAAACCTCACGGTGTCAACGAAGCCGGGTGAGGCAAGGCCCCGATTTGCCTGCCGAGCCCCTTCAGGGCAGAGCTAACAATCGGAAGGGGTTAGAGCATCCGGCCTTGGGGGATCTCCTAGTCGGACCTAATCTACGGCTTTTCAACATTTTTCTGCGAAGGCCTAACGGCCCGAGCAGCTAGGAACCTATCGCACATTAAGATTGGCGAAGGATTACAAGCTTAGGGCACACTAATTAAGTACTCATCCTCCCGACCTGCACCCGGTTGGGAGGGACACGCACCACACACAACCCAGGGTATCCCACCCAGGGCGCTAGGTTTTTACATCCCTCTTAGCTATCGTTTTTTTCCGTTAGCCCACGATGACGGAAAAAACCATCACTATAGACGCCCTTCTGGCAATTCCAGAAATCAAAGCTTATATCGCTCAACATTTCGGAGCGATAACGATCCTTCCTCCGCAACCGAAACCCGCTCGATCCACCGCCCAGCCGCTCGAACCGGAACTACCGGCCGTCGGTACGGCGATGGAAACAGAATCTGCTTTTTCCTCCTCAAACTCGTCTTCCTCCTCCTCCGAGTCGGAAGATTCGCCCAATGAGGGTTCATTCATTGAGGTCCGCTCTCGCAAACGGAGCAAAAGGACCAAAAACATCAAAGAGGCCCCCTCTAAGACCCCAAAAATCAAGCAGACTGACTCTGCAACAACCTCTGCCGCAGCCCCGCCTGCAACGACCGCCACGGCCGCTCCGGCCCCGCCAGTCGTCTCACAGGCAGCCCTAATCGCTGCCCCACCACCTACGGACAGCAACACCGTCGCCCCACCGACGGTCAAAAAATCACTCGCTCCGCCGCCCCTATATATTAGGGACAAGGAGAAGTGGCTAGCCATCTCCGCATGGCTAAACACTAACAGGATTTCGTATAAATCTGCGAAATCCACCCCCCAAGGTATACGAGTGGACCTTCACTCGTCAGCCGACCACCGTTCTGTATCAAAAATGCTAGGGAATCAACAGATTCCCTACCATACGTACACCCTCCCTGAAGCCAAACTTCTGCGTGCTATAATACGCAACGTACCGAGGGAAATAGAGACCAAAGAGATTCTAGAATCTCTTAAAACCCAGGATCTACCGGTTGTAGAAGTACACCGGATGATCCGGGGTAGGGGTCGTTATCCCCTCAACATGATACTCGTCTGCCTTACAAATAACGCAGAGGGTAAAGGCATTTTTAAAATTAAGACCATCTGCGGTCTATCTGGGGTCTCGGTTGAGCCCCCACACAAAAATGGCAACCTGGCACAATGCCACAAGTGCCAACTGTATGGACACTCGTCCAAAAACTGCTTTGCCCGTCCTAGGTGCGTTAAGTGCCTAGGTGACCATCACACCTCTCAGTGTGAACGGCCAAAGGACATCTCACTCTGCAAAGAGCCACCAGCGTGTGTTCTCTGTGGAGAATACGGACACCCGGCTAACTACCGCGGCTGCCCAAGAGCGCCGAGGAGGTTAATCCGCCAGCCCAACACAAACGGCAAGGCCTTGTACTATAACAAGACCTTCGTCCCAGCCCCCTTACCAACCCACAATGCGTGGGCTCGCCCCCTGCTAAACAGCAAGGAGGCTTTCCCAACCCTGCCCAACAGGCAGCCCGCTGCCCCACCCGCAACATCTCAACTCAAACCACCAACAACCGGGCCAAACCAGCCCACTGGTGGTAATCCCAAGCCCCCTCAGGGCGCCCCTCTTCCTATCGTCGTCGCTAAAAGCGCGCCCCCAAAAGCCCCCCAAGGACTAGATCCAGATCTAGCCCTGGTGGCCAACTTCGCAGCTCAAATCAATTTCACGGAAATCCGCGAAATTGCAGCCGAATTAAGAAGGAACGAGGGAAACAACCTCGCCCTCCTTAATACCGCAATTAAATTTTCCCCCACGTTAGAGCGTCTAGGCTCGCTTAAATTCAAATAAAATGGATAGGTACACTCCAGGCAGAGTTAAACCCAGACACCTCAAAATAGGGACATTCAATGCCAATAGCCTAACCCAACAGAAGGATGAAGTAGGCACATTCCTTCGGGAACACCAGCTCGACATCTTGCTAGTACAAGAGACGTTCCTTAAACCATTTAACAAGGACCCTAGAGTCGCCAACTATAATATAGTTCGCAACGATAGGACAACCTCACCAATGGGCGGAACGCTTATCTACTACAAAAGGTCGCTGCATTGCACACCTGTGGATCCGCCCCCTCTGATGTACATTGAAGCTTCAATTTGCAGGCTAGCCCTCTCAGGCCATCAGCCTATCACCCTTGTATCCGCATATCTCTCTCCCAATAGAGATCATTCGAAACAGTTGGTTGAAAAAGATCTAAAAGCCTTGCTAGAATTGGGAGGCGCCGTCATCATTGGCGGTGACCTTAACGCCAAGAACACCTCTTGGAGCTGTCAAAGTTCCAATAAGAGGGGCAAGACTTTAGAGCTATTCGCTGACAGACTGGGATTTGATGTCATAGCGCCCATAGAGCCGACACACTTCCCCTTTAACGTTTCGCACAGGCCGGACATACTCGATATCTTTCTTCTCAAAAACATAAACCTTCGTTTATGTTCAATAGAAGTTCAACACGAGTTAGACTCAGATCACCGCCCGGTGACTCTGGAATTAGCCTCCCGCACCCCCGGCCCCTCAGGCCACAACAACGAAAGGACCAAGATAGCGACTGACTGGGCACGGCTAGAGAAAAATCTCAAGTCAACCTCGTCGGTCCACCTTGATCAAATTCCCAAAGACATTACGTCTAAGGAAGATACCTCTCAGGCGATCGACTCGCTCACAAGTCACGTGCAGTCGATAATGGACGACTGCTCGCGGCCGGTACCAGATACGAGCGATCGTAAATGGCGCCTGCCAGACGACGTCCGTGACTTGTTGAGACGGAAAAACGCCGCGACACGCGCTTATGACCGCTACCCTACGGAGGACAACCGTACCCGCCTACGGTCACTCCAGAGGGAGGTTAAACAAGCAATTAAAAAATTGAGACAGAGCAAAT
The DNA here is from genome assembly GCA_032191425.1 of Lymantria dispar. NCBI lineage: Eukaryota > Metazoa > Arthropoda > Insecta > Lepidoptera > Erebidae > Lymantria > Lymantria dispar. The sequence goes on from CM063467.1 coordinate 14,124,586, forward strand.
GGGACGCCATGATCGAGGAGCTAGAACCCTCTCACACAGCCTTTTGGCAGCTTTCCCGCTCACTCAAAAAAGACATCGTGTCCACTCTCCCTCCTCTCACCAGACCCAACCAGCCTCCGGCATTCATGGACGATGAAAAGTCAGAATGCCTGGCCGACTGCTTAGAGCTTCAGTGTACGCCGAGTACACTACACCCCGACGCCGCGAATCACCGCTTCATCGCCGACGAAGTGGAACGTCGTAACACTCTCTCGCGCTCGTTAGGAAACGACAGCCCCGATCAGCCAATCCCAGCAGTGACCACCGATGAGGTCGAATCGTTAGTCAGGGGTCTCAAAACCAGGAAAGCCCCAGGTTCGGACGGAATCTCAAATAAAGTCATTAAATTATTCCCCGCCCACTTGATAATCCTGTTGTGCTGCATCTTCAATGCAGCACTAAATAATAACATCTTTCCCGCGCAATGGAAAGAGGCCGTGGTAATAGGAATCCACAAACCCGGCAAGCGCCGTACCGAACCTAGTAGTTACCGCCCGATTAGTCTACTAAGAGGTCTAGGTAAGATCTACGAACGAATAGTTCTCAGTAGACTACGTACATTCGCCGAGGCTAACAACCTCGTTCCCGACGCACAGTTTGGCTTCCGAGCTAAACACAGCTGCGTACAACAAGTTCACCGTTTGGTAGAATACACAAGTAGTCAGTTCATCATGAACAGATATACGGGTGTATTATTCCTAGACGTAGCGAAAGCATTCGACAAGGTTTGGCATGAAGGCCTAATCTACAAACTCTATCTCCTCAAGATCCCTCACTACTTAATTCACATTATACATGACTACTTAAGTCATCGCAGCTTTCGCTACAGGGTGGAAGGGACGTTGTCGACCTCCCACCCTATCAAGGCCGGCGTCCCTCAGGGGTCGGTCCTCTCCCCATTTCTCTTCACGCTATACACTAGCGATATGCCCAAATTCAACCGGGTACATAAAGCGCTTTACGCTGATGACACCGCACTCTTTTGTGCTGGTAGATCCCCGACAACAGTAGCCAAGACTCTCCAAACAGCGGTTACCGCCCTAGCCAATTGGTTTAGGAAATGGAGATTAGAAATCAACCCCGAGAAGAGTCAGGCGGTCATGTTCACTAGACGAACTGCCCGTTCCTACTCTATCGATAGCATTCCCCCCCTTAAAATTTTCAACAAGCCGGTCACTTGGACCAGGCAGGCCAAATACTTGGGTGTGACCCTTGACGATCGACTCAGCTTCGCCCCTCACATAAAGAAAGTCCGCGCACGGGCAGCCTTTGTGATGGGCCGTCTCCACTGTCTACTCAACTCTAGGTCGCGTATGCCCCTGAGTAGCAAAGTCCGACTTTACACCACCTGCATACGGCCTATCATGACCTATGCCAGCGTGGTGTTCGCGCATGTTAAGCCACACAGGATCCACAGGCTACAGACACTACAAAATCGTTTCATGCGCCGAGCTACGGGAGCACCGTGGTTCATACGAAACGTCGATCTCCACATCGACCTCGAACTGCCGACCATCAAGCAGTTTATGAAACGGTGCTCTCAGAGCTACTTTGACTCTGCCATGACACACCCCAACCAACTAGTGGTTGGGGCGGCTTCCTATAGACCCTCCAAAATCTCCTCCATCCGACGTCCTCGTCACGTCCTCGACGAAGAGGACGACATTATCACACTCGCTCAACAAAGAGCCTACACGGCCCGCGAGGCCTTAACAAATAAATATCCGCGGTTCCGCCCTCGCCGTCGAGGTGCGAAACCGCGCCGCGCAAAAGTCACTACTAAAAACGTGGGCACGCCCACTTTGCCTCCAGCGACGCCCCAAGCCGAGGTCCGTTCCCCACAGGGGGAGCCCTTGGGCGATGTCGCTTAGCATACTTTTCTCCGGGTTGAGAGCCCTCAGCGCTCACCCATAGTCCGCGTCAAGCTGTCAAGGCCATCTGCGGCCAACAGCTGTACACACAAAAAAAAAAAAAAAAAAAAAAAAAAAAAAAAAAAAAAAAAAGAGGTAAAATGAGTCAGTCATTGTTAAGATAAATCACTTTTTATGCGCACTTGAGTCGATTTACTTGCACGCGAGTGTAGTAAGCATTATTGTCAATAGACATATTTATTTATTAAACAGGCGTAATTGATCTAACGACTGTCCCTAATTAGCAAAATATGATAAATATTCTAGCAGGAACGCTCCAGTGATGACGATAATAGTGACCTAAACCTTGATTGTACTCCTTTTGAATAATTAAAACGGTCAAAAAACACTTTTTGTTTTGTTTGAAATAAATTCAAAAACATTTTCATCGATTGTATTTTAATTATAACAGAAAATCACAATTATAAAAATAAAGTTTTATCGATAAAAAACTACGGACTTTATCGTAAGCGTTACAGCATTAGGGACAACTGTCACAGAGCTCATCCTAGGTTTTTTGGCGGGAATCTGAAGTGTCATGTGGTGTTCTTGTATTATATTCAATATCTTAGTGTTTTAACGTGTTATGTTAAATAATCTTGATGGCATTTTATGTAATATATAGCGTCAGAACTGCTGAAGTGTAGTAAATATGATATAAAACTGCTATACACTGATACTACTGGTACCAAGTCAAACAGTTCCTCGGAGCACTCCCCGTGAAAGAGTCGGTAGAGTACACAGTGTGACCCAAAGTCTATCCGCTGCTCCCGCGACTCCAATCTGTCCCTAAGTACTTTTCGAAGAATTATCAATCATTATCAAGCGCATTATTAAGCGGTTTCACACCGCTGTGTAGCCTCTTATGTGATCTCAAACCACTATACCAAGTGAAACTTTGTCCACATTCAACACACTTATATGGTTTTTCACCCGTATGTATCCGTATGTGTTTCACTAAATCAGACTTACCAGCGAAACTCTTTATACATATATCACATTTAAATGGTTTTTCACCCGTATGCTGACGTGTATGTGATACCAATAAATATCTTTGAATAAAACTTCTCTCACATATATTACAATTATACGGTTTCACATCGGTGTGTAATTTCGTATGCTTTACTAAACTATTTTTGTAAACGAAACTCTTACCGCATACGTCACACTTAAATGGTTTCACACCGGTATGTAATGTGGTATGCGTTAGTAAACTACTCTTGTAATCGAAACTCTTACTGCATATGTCACACTTAAATAGTTTCACACCGGTGTGTAGTCTCTTGTGTAATATTAAACCACTCCTCGAAGAGAAATTTTTAACACATAAATCACATTTATATGGTTTTACACCCGTATGTATCCATGTGTGTTTCACTAAATCACACTTATCAGCGAAACTCTTCGTACATATATCACATTTAAATGGTTTTTCACCCGTATGCTGACGTGTATGTGATACCAATGAATCTCTTCGCATGAAACTTCTCTCACATATATTACAATTATACGGTTTCACACCGGTGTGTAATGTTGTATGCCTTAATAAAATACTCTTGTCATGGAAACTCTTACCGCATACGTCACACTTAAATGGTTTCACACCAGTGTGTAGTCTCTTGTGGTATATTAAACCATTCCTCGAAGAGAACCTTTTGACGCATAAATCACATTTATATGGTTGTACACCCGTATGTATCCGTGTGTGTTCCACTAAATGACACTTATCAGCGAAACTCTTCATACATATATCACATTTAAATGGTTTTTCACCCGTATGCTGTCGTGTATGTGATACCAATGAATTTCTTCGCATAAAACTTCTCTCACATATATTACAATTATACGGTTTCACACCGGTGTGTAATGTCGTATGCGTTAACAAACTACTCTTGTAATTGAAACTTTTACCGCATACGTCACATTTAAATGGTTTCACACCGGTGTGTAGTCTCTTGTGTGATATTAAAGCATTTCTCGAAGAGAAACTTTTGAAACATAAATCACATTTATATGGTTTTACACCAGTATGTATCCGTGTATGTTTCACTAAATGACACTTATCAGCGAAACTCTTCATACATATATCACATTTAAATGGTTTTTCACCCGTATGCTGACGTGTATGTGATACCAGTAAAGATCTTCGCGTGAAACTTCTCTCACATATATTACAATTATACGGTCTCTCACCGGTGTGTATAAGTGTATGTGATACTAAAGTACGCTTCTCCCTAAATTTCTTTCCACATACATGACATTCATATGGTTTCTCACCTGTGTGCCTGCGAATATGATCTATTAAATATTTCTTCACAGTGAAAGCTTTATCACATCTGTCACATGGATATAGTTTCTCACTTGTGTGTATACGTGTATGTCTCATTAAATTACTATTCTTAGTGAAATTTTTCTGACATACCTCACAATTATACAGTTTTATGTGGCTCTGTACATCACTAGATGTTTTTATATCTTTATTCTCTAAGGGTTTGTCTATGAAAGATATTTGCTTCACAATATTTTTATTTTTTAATACTACAGTCTGTATATTCTTCTCAATATATTTATTTTCTACGATTGTCGCTTCACTAGATTTTGTTGATAAAGTACTCTTAACATTTTCGTTTAATAGATCTAGTTGCGGACTCTTGGCGGCAAGGGTACCTAAATTATAGAAATAGGAAATTATTATGTCAAGGAAGAAGGTACAATTACAATGGTAAACTGTCAGTGAATGAACACTGTCAACTCTAACAAATCATCATCATCATTGCAGCTCTATACGTTCCACTGTTGGGCTCGAGCCTCCCACAAATAGGAGGGAAATGACCTTCCTATATCATGCTGGTCTGTCAGGTTGGTTAGTTTTTCTTTTCTTGCATATTACATATATACACATTTAATCCCTAACTCGTCTTTTACGACATCCAAGGACAAGATAGAAGGCTGTTGTATTGTATTCATACTCCGTCAATACACGGAACACGCAAATATATTCCATAGAAAAAAAAAACGTGTGGCACTCGGGGACTGCTGCGGTAAAGCTATTGCATAGCATTTTTTATCAACTTAGGCAATTACAATTCATTATTTATTTTTTATTTATGCAGTATTTTTTATCTTTGATATTAATTCAAGTTTTTCTTTGATCATGTTTTTTTTTCGTCATTATAAAGATATGATAGATACCTATGCACCTATATACTTTCTCACAAACAGCTGCTTACGTATTCGTCCGATTTCGGAGCAGCTCGTCTCGATCCGTGCGAGCTTACAGTCGTACCATATACATACACGTTAAGGAGGCATAGAGCTTTTGTCGCTGACCGATTTTAGGTATTTTATGCGTGAGGAGCATCAACAAGAGCAGGCTACAGCAGCCGTGCGCCGATCAACTAGCGAGATGCTGCTGATATTCACGAAATGTAATAACACAATCTAAAATACTTTTATCGAAGCTATTTACAGTTCTTCTTTTATATTTTCCTCCATCCATCAGCCTACAGACGTTCACTGCTGGACATAGGCCTCCCCACGAGAATGCCACGCGGAACGGTCCTGCGCCACTTGCATCCAACGGTTCCCTGCGACTTTGAGAATGTCGTCAATCCACCTAGTGGGGAGTTGTCCTACGCTGCGCCGTCCGATTCGTGGTCGCCACTCAAGAACTTTTTCTCCAACGGTTGTCAGTTCGACGAGCGATGTGGCCTGCCCATTGCCATTTCAACGTGCTAATTCTGCGGGCTATGTTGGTTACACCCGTTCTTCTACGGATTTCCGTGTTCCGGATTTTATCGCGTAGAGAAATACCGAGCATAGCCCTCTTCATAGCACGTTGAGCGACTTTGAGCTTTTTTATGAGGCCGACATTTAGAGACCACGTTTTAGTGCCGTAAGTCATCGCTGGTAACACACAATGGTTATAAACCTAACCTTATATTTTCCTATTTTCATAAAATTGTGCGTACGCGCAAGCGACACAACCTCGCCGTCCGATAGCCGAAGCAGCACTAAAGCGGATGTTGTGGAAGCGCAGCGGCTCTAACTAAAATGGACGAAGCGCGAATAAATTTAGGTATTTCCTTCATATTATTAAAACAAATATACATTTTAAAAATGTAAAATGTATAAGTTATAGGAAACATGAAGTTTTATTAATTTTAAAAATTTTATAAGCTTTTGTATAGTATTTACGCCGTATTATGGGTTTATTTTTTCATTTAGAGGTAACTTTGGATTTTTTTTCTTTCGAGGAAATTACAAGTGATCGTGTTTTTAAGATGTATAATTTAATATTTATTTGGACAACCAAGATTTTTTTTTTCAGTCAGTCGCCGCGCTCAAAGCCCGTGATAGAAGCTATGCAATAGCTGAAAAACCAAAGTCACACTCACCTGTTTTAAACTGTTCCCAATCTATTCTCTCCAAAACAATGTTGACAGTTTTTAGATGTATATCATGTTCTAATTCTGTATTCTGCATTGTGTGTCTATTATCTGATATGACACCATATTTTGCACAAATATCCTCTTCTTTAACAGTAACCTCCGATTTGATATGAACTTCCTCATTAGTAAACGAATCATCTGTAAATATAGTGGAATTTTATTAACACGAACCTTGTTAAGTTAAAAAAAGGGAGCAGTCACTCAGGACGCCTGGCGAATGTGAACCATCAAAATTACTTTGTGCAAGTATATATATGTTTAAAATAACAGATTACGACAGGAACTAATATGGCATAAAATTTTAATAAAATATTACCCTTTTTTTTCAGAAAACTATGTTTTTTTATTTTTATTAGTATAAACTAAAAATAATTTATTTTGAGCCTACTAGATAGCGTTGTACAAAATTCTAAAAGGGCTATGGTTTCGTTACACAAACATACATATCCAAGCGTGGCGTTAACGCCACGCCAACGATCAGGTTCACCCTCGCCTATAGATATTTCACACCAAAGATTGTCAGTTATAAAGACTGCCGATAGAAGTGAAAGCTTATAACTGTTAGTATTAAAATTTGTAATTTCATAATTGTTGAATTATAATTATCAAAATCAATCTGGTTTTCTATTAATACTGCGAGCAACATTTATATGCATGTCTTATGGTTTGCCGTGTGGTGACTCCGACGGAAGGACCCACAGCTTTAGGTAGAAGACTGTCGACAGTGTGCTCCCCATCTAAGCTCATACATATCTCACGTTGGGCTCGAGCCTTCTCCACAATAGTAAGGAAATTGATCTTACTATACATATGCTGATCAGACAGGTTGGTATAGGGTTTTTTTTTATTGCCAACGGTGGCAAACGAGTAAGCAGCACCTGATGGTAAGTGATACTGCCGCACATGGACCTTTGTAATACCAGGGGCACAGCCAGGCCGTTGCCTACCGTGAAGGAAATACTCTTCTTAAACCTAGTTTGTTTCGAGTTTTCTTTCTTTTGCATAGATGTTATATATGTCTAACTAATGGTGAGTGATTATATTTAAAATTTACGCCAATTTCCACATTGTGACAAAATGTGAACTATTCTTATATAATTTGAAATCCTTTTTGAAATTAGAAATAAAATTCTAACTGGAATTGACTATTATTAATACTTATAACAATTGGTTTTATGTTTTTGTAGCTCATAGAATATTTATATGCAAATTAAATGCCAATATTTTTTTTGCATTTGTCAAATTTAATGCAATTAAATAAGTAAGCCCAAATATTTCTTGGAGTTATCTCCGGAACCGTATATGAGTATTATCATATAAAAAATTAAATAAAATCCTTTGTATTGAATTTGCGTACATTAACGAGAATAACAGGCGATGTCGATTATTTAACAACGTAATACTTAGTATGGAATTGAATTCGGATATGTTTAAAAAACTTTCTGAAGTATTTAAATTTATAAATTATATTTTATCTTATAATGTATTTGATTAATTTATTCATGGTTAACTATACATTTAATTTGTAATATAATAATGAGGTATTTAATACAGTAATTATGAATGAGTACCAGCATAATACTCGTAGCTAATTCAGTATATTAATGTCAAAACATTATTTCGATTGTTAAACCATACAACTAAAGATTATTATAATTATACACAAAATAATGAATATTTAGTGAAATTATAATATTATTTACTATTATAATATGATAATATTATCAAGGAATTGTTTAATTAAGTTGTTATAACAATTATAACTTTATTATTGTTATTATGTATTTTTAAATACGCTTAAAAGCATATAATTTGTAATTATTACAGATCGTGTGTAGGAAACAGCAACATTTTGTTACAATTTGGTGTTTAAATGGAATGCATAAAATATGGTGTCGAATAAAAAAATGAAATTAAAATGTGTTTATTTTTTTCCAAATATCATCTAGAATAATCTAGATGTATGAAAAAAAATTGACCACTGAAGTCAAGGGTAGGTATCGGGTGGGTTACGGGGTCACGCGCCGTCTCTCTGTCACCCCGGACGGAGCCGGGCGGCGGTTTCACTGCCCGTAGCCCATCTGAAAAAAAAAGATGTGTCAAAAGGTTTTTACTGTAAAGGGTTTTTCAACAAGAACTTTGTTTTTTAAAACAAGAATAAAACAAGAAATTTAGATGAAGATGATTCAAATTTTTATTGTATCACGAAGAGTAGTAAGTAGTTCGGCAATTAAGAATGAAAAATGATACCTGGCAAATGTCCACCACGACCACGCTGACAGATGTCGCTTCTTTCATCAAAGTTTTTAATCACTTTTTGGCAAAATGGCGGATCTATTTCGTTAATCACATCACGGATTTTGAGTTTTAAGGCTGCAATCGATTCGATTGGCTCCATATAGACTCTGTCCTTAACATAGCCCCATAAAAAATAATCCAGTGGTGTTAAATCACACGATCTGGCTGGCCACATAACAGCTGATTTTCGTGAAATTATGCGATCGGGTACTTTGGTTTGCAATAAATTGATCGTTTCATTGGATGTGTGACATGTGGCACCGTCCTGTTGAAACCGCATGTCAGAGATATCCACGTCATCAATAATAGGCCAAAATTGAGTTGTTAACATCTCGCGATAGCGTGATCCATTGACCATTACTGCATTTCCAGCCTCATCTTCGAAAAAAAACGGCCCATTCATGCCTCCAGACCACATAGCGCACCATACAGTGACACGTTGAGCATGCAAAGGCTTCTCAATAATAGCTCTAGGATTTTCAGAAACTCAAGTGCGTCAATTTTGCTTGTTGACGTACCCTGACAAGTGAAAATGGGCTTCGTCTGAAATTTTTTTTTTTCAAAAAACCAGCGGGTTGTTCTTGAATGAATTGAGCGAATCTACGACGATGTGAATGGTCGGTCGGCTCCAATTCCTACACCAGTTGAACCTTGTAAGGCTTCAAAGCCAAATCCTTACGCAAAATTCGCCATGTGGTGGTTTTGGATAACCCGAATTGTTGAGAACGTCGAGGAATTGACAAATTTGGATCTTCTTCAACACTGTGGCTTACGGCTGCGATGTTTTCAGTTGAACGACCCGGTCGAACACGCGTTGGTGTTGGCACATTTTGTATCGGGCCTGTCAACTCAGATTTAACGACCAAATTCTTAATAGCGGTCTCAGAAGGACGTTTATGTTGTCCGAAAATATCACGAATTTTACGAAATGTAACTTTAACAGAGCCACCATTTTCATAGTGGATTTTAATTATTTTGATGCGATTTTCGAGCGAAATTAAATTCATAGTAATAATTGCCAATGCATCTACTACGAATACGTCAAAAAACTAAATGCCAGAACTATCATGTGGTTGGTGTTGGCACAATTGAAAAACCAAATCCTTGTTGAAAACCCCGATACGAACCGCTAGTTTATAAACTATCGATAGATTGTGAACGGACACAAAAATTTACAATCCAACGCTTATATTTTCGTAAGTTTATAAACTGACCATGTTCAATCATCAAATTGTGATTTTAACACTTTTAACCGTCAGTTCAAAAAGAAATGACCCAATCATAGCACTGTCTTACCATTTCTCGCCTGCGAATTTGGAAACCGTCCTCTGATTGGTTGGCATTATAGATAGCACGTGTTTGTGTGCATAGAGTTACAAACATAATTATCAGTAATAAAAAGCTCATTGTCAGCAAACATTAACGTACATTATGAAATCCCACCAAAAAGCTGTTTTTAATATCTTTAAATTGATGTAATGTAGTAATGTCGCTAAAATAATAATGGCGGCGAGGCAGCGTGTGAAAACAATGATTCGTTGAACCAATAATAATTTATTTATTACACACAAATAATAAACATTACCAAAACACTCAACGTTAATTTATAATAAAAAAATTCTAATGATACACAAAAAATTCAGTAGAATTATCTTACTGACGTTTGTTTGGCGAGTTACAATTTTGAGTTTTAAAACCCTGTCTCCCAAACTAGACCAAGAGGCTTGTATCTTAGGAAACAGTGTTCGGCCTAATCATGACAGATTTGTGTGCCTACTCTTGAATCTCGATTCCAATCCTAAATCCAATTGCAGCTCGAATTTGAGCTAATTTGGTACTCTTGAAAGCGACACTAGCGCACGATTGGAATCAAAATTGGTGGCACGTTTCTAAACTAAATGAATTCGACTCTCGTCGATGAAGTCAAATATTTGCTACTCCCGACGTGATTTTGACGTAGTTTAAAATCGTTAATGTTGCACAATTTCAAGAAAGCGTCTTTGTGGTGATCCAGTTCGATAACGTTATTAATTTAAAGTAAGAAAATACGACACATTTGGTGAAAATAACAATGGCGAACGCGAAGAATTCATTCTCGATTTTGTTCAAGAGTACCAAATATAAGTTTGGTGAGATTGGAATTTAATCGGATTCGAAATTAGAATTGTTTTCAAGAGTAGGCACACTGATTTATAAAATAGTCCAGTGTATCGTTAAATTAATTTATCTATCTATACCAATAAATAAAATTGGAGTGTCTGTTTGTAATGTCAAAATAATAGGCTTTTTTCATGCTCACACGGTTATTTGCACGACGCCTATGCCTAAAATAGCAACGGAAAAATTTTTGTCTGTCTGTCTGTTTGTTCCGGGTAATCTTCAAAACGGCTGGACCGATTTCAAAAATTCTTTCACCAATGGAAAGCTATAATATCAGGGCGTAAACTAGGCTATATTTTATCCCGGTATTCCCACGGGAACGGCAACTACGCGGGTAAAACGACTATAACCTATAACCGAAGCGAAGCGAGGGCGGGTTGCTAGTTAATATATATTATTGAAATATGTAACTGTGTTGTTTTAATTATGTGTGTGTGTGAAAATATATGTGAAAATCTATGAGATGTAGACTAGTAAAGATTCTGTTTTAGCGTAGTCCTGATGTAGTAACCATTCCGTGATTCTTGTTTTTATTTTAAACTAGCAATCCGCCCTCGCTTCGCTTCGGTTATAGGTTATAATCGTTTTACCCGCGTAGTTCCCGTTCCCGTGGGAATACCGGGATAAAATATAGCCTAGTTTACGCCCTGATATTATAGCTTTCCATTGGTGAAAGAATTTTTCAAATCGGTCCAGCCGTTTTGAAGATTACCCGGACCAAACAGACAGACAGACAGACAGACAAAAATTTTTAATTGCTATTTTAGGCATAGGTGTCGTGCAAATAACCGTGTGAGCATGAAAAAAGCCTATTATTTTGACATTACAAACAGACACTCCAATTTTATTTATTGGTATAGATTTATATTAAGTGCTTTTTGTACTCCTTTGTGAATATTGATACTCAAGACAAAAAATTGATGCTTGGCAAAACTAGTTTTGTGTTTGACTCCTCGCGATATATTTGTACGTTCGTTTGGGTCAGATAGGGGTATTTTGCCGTGTATCTTAAGTACTGATAACATACAATTGACGTACCGTTAAAACTTGACACTCTCTATAGAGTTGACTTGTTGGATGCAAGTATGGTTTCCTCGTCATTATTTTGAGTACTGCCCTCTGTGCTCTCTCTACTCTCAAAAGATGCGTTCTAGCAGCTCCACCCCAAATAGTAATGCAATATCCGATTATGGATTGGCATAAAGCGAGATAGACCAATTTAAATGTGTTGGGTTTTGCAGATTCCCTGAGAGCCTTGAAGACATGAATAAGACCGAGTACTCTCGCAGTAACATTGTCAACTTGATGATCCCATCATCTATTTGTATTCCCAGATATTTAACTGTTATTACACTGCTACAATATTGAAGGAGTTTGGAGGTTTGGTAATATGACTGATTGAAAAAGGGGTGCAGCAGGCTTTTTTGCAAATTCAGGGTGAGCAAATTTTTGTTTAGCCATTTCATGATAGAGGGCAGTGCGAATTCCGCCTTTGACTTGACGCTTTGCCAGGTATTTCCATCAATCAAAATCGCTGTGTCATCGGCATAGGCATAAACCTTGCAATGCGGAATGGTAATTTTGCAGAGATCATTCATGTATATCTATCTGGAAGAGTCTGGGCCAATCAGCGTGCACTTTACGTTTTGTTCACAATTTGACGGTTGAACATGGTCAGTTTACAACTTACGAAAATTTAAGCGTTAGATTGTAAATTTTTGTATCCGTTCACAAGCTATCTACAGTTTATAACCTCACTAGATAGTTTATAAACTAACGGTTCGTACAATTATCCGGTGACATATAATTACATATTATATCCCTTAGTCGTCTTTTATGAAATCGGGTAAGATAAGGAGTGGTGTATTGTATTCTTATTCCATCAACAAATGAACAGTATTCTCATACCACATATAAAAACGTTACATCTTAGGTTGAACGGAGTCTATGCAATCTAAAATTTTGTCTGTGTGGTGACGGAATATAAATACAATTCACCATCCATTCCTGACCCGTGGATGTCTTAAAAGACAACTAAGCTACGTAATATGTATATAACACCTATGCAAGTGAAGGGAAACTCAAAATAAAACCCTATACCTATCTGACCAGCATGGTGTAGTAAGTTCAATTTCCATTCTATTGTGAAGGAGGTTCGAGCCCAGCAGTGGAACGTATTTGAGCTGAAATGAGAATCCCTTGAAGAAAAATTATTACCTTCAATAAATTCATCTTTAACTTTAATGTCACATGTGTTTGCCGAAGAGTCAAATTTGATATCATTCTCTTCAACTTGAACATCATCAGGTTCCTTTCTCATCGATGATCCACAACTCAAAACTATTAACGGGTGTACTGTTGTGAGTCTATTCAAATCATTTAACTTCATTTGTTTTAACTGTAATAATAAATAATTTTAATTCATTTATAATCATCATTATGCTTAGCTAAATTCTAGGAGTAAGTGATAACTTATTATCAACTAGCAACCCGCCCTCGCTTCGCTTCGGTTATAGTCGTTTTACCCGCGTAGTTCCCGTTCCCGTGGGAACACAGGAATAAAATATAGCCTAGTTTACGCCCTGATATTATAGCTTTCCATTAGTGAAATTGGTCCACCCGTTTTGAAGATTACCCGAAACAAACAGACAGACAAACAAAAATTTTTTACTCTGTATTTTAGGCATAGGTGTCGTGCAAATAACCGTGTGAGCATGAAAAAAGCCTATTATTTTGACATTACAAACAGACACACCAATTTTATTTATTGGTATAGATTTTATGCCAGCATCTTTACAGTAGACTAGCAACCCGCCCTCGCTTCGCTTCGGTTATAGGTTATAGTCGTTTTACCCGCGTAGTTCCCGTTCCCGTGGGAATACCGGGATAAAATATAGCCTAGTTTACGCTCTGATACTATAGCTTTCCATTGGTGAAAGAATATTTGAAATCGGTCCAGCCGTTTTGAAGATTACCCGGAACAAACAGACAGACAGACAGACAAATTTTTTTTAATTGCTATTTTAGGCATAGGTGTCGTGCAAATAACCGTGTGAGCATGAAAAAAGCCTATTATTTTGACATTACAAACAGACACACCAATTTTATTTATTGGTATAGATTTTATGCCAGCATCTTTACAGTAGACTAGCAACCCGCCCTCGCTTCGCTTCGGTTATAGGTTATAGTCGTTTTACCCGCGTAGTTCCCGTTCCCGTGGGAATACCGGGATAAAATATAGCCTAGTTTACGCTCTGATATTATAGCTTTCCATTGGTGAAAGAATTTTTGAAATCGGTCCAGCCGTTTTGAAGATTACCCGGAACAAACAGACAGACAGACAGACAAAATTTTTTTAATTGCTATTTTAGGCATAGGTGTCGTGCAAATAACCATGTGAGCATGAAAAAAGCCTATTATTTTGACATTACAAACAGACACACCAATTTTATTTATTGGTATAGATTTTATGCCAGCATCTTTACAGTAGACTAGCAACCCGCCCTCGCTTCGCTTCGGTTATAGGTTATAGTCGTTTTACCCGCGTAGTTCCCGTTCCCGTGGGAATACCGGGATAAAATATAGCCTAGTTTACGCTCTGATACTATAGCTTTCCATTGGTGAAAGAATTTTTGAAATCGGTCCAGCCGTTTTGAAGATTACCCGGAACAAACAGACAGACAGACAGACAAAATTTTTTTAATTGCTATTTTAGGCATAGGTGTCGTGCAAATAACCATGTGAGCATGAAAAAAGCCTATTATTTTGACATTACAAACAGACACTCCAATTTTATTTATTGGTATAGATTTTATGCCAGCACCGTAAACTTAATCTACTGTAAAGATGCTACTACGAGGGTACTACGCGGATAAAACGACTGATGACGATGAAATATCGAACGAATATTCATAATGGAAACTGGGACCTGAAGAATGAACCACGAGGAAGACCAGCCACTAAGGTAAGTAACGATGAATTGAAGACAATTCTGGAACTCCATCACAGTCAAACTACCAAGAAATTAGTGGCATGGTTTGATGTTAGCATACCCACAATACTGACCCATTTGCACCAAATTGGAAAACTTTAAAAGAGAACCGTGCCCCATTTAAAGGGGGTTTTGGGCCATGAGCGTGCAGTGTTAAATTGTATATTAATATAATGTACAAAGTGAGTACAATGACAATTTGATGTTTTTATATCCTTGCGTTGAATGCGTGACCGGTCATAGAGGTGGTTCAATTGTATGATTCTGAGATACTCAAATATCTGTTTTATTAAAAGTATTTCTTTTATATACCTACCTATCATTAAGACACCTTAACCACAGTATAGTCCAGTCCAGTATCCAGTAATGTATCTCGGCCGTAACCTTGAATTAAATGCCTAAACGTAAACATGTGATAGGGCTGCCCGCCTCCAGCATTTTAATTACATTTGCCTACTTTGTGTTTCCATTTAGTTTTGTATATACTTTTTTTATATAAACAAATAAAATACTTTGTGAATTGAATAGGAAGTGTTCAATAAGAATGCGTGTTGATTTTTGATTGGTAGTTTTAATTAAAAAAAAACATGTTTATGTTTAAATAACAAATCGGTCTATAAATTTAAATTATCTAGTGACAGACAGACGGTCAAATTATTTTTTTCTAGTACTATTCATACACATAGTACAATAAACATATATTATTAACAAGCAATCCGCCCTCGCTTCGCTTCGGTTATAGTCGTTTTACCCGCGTAGTTCCCGTTCCCGTGGGAATATCGCGATAAAATATAGCCTAGTTTACGCCCTGATATTATAGTTTTCCATTGGTGAAAGAATTTTTGAAATCGGTCCAGCCGTTTTGAAGATTACCCGGAACAAACAGACAGACAGACAGACAAAAATTTTTTAATTGCTATTTTAGGTATAGGTGTCGTGCAAATAACCGTGTGAACATGAAAAAAGCCTATTATTTTGACATTACAAACAGACACTCCAATTTTATTTATTGGTATAGATAATAAAATACCACGTCTTTACTTTGAATTATATAAACTAATAAAACAAAACACATTATGAGTTTTAACACAAGCGTACCGTAACATGATTCATGAACCGCCTATAACTACCTATTTCACTCGTGTCAATCACTTTATTTATTAATCCAGACAACTTTTTTTCGGGAGATAAAAGGAAATTAAAACGACACACATTATATACCTACCTACTAGTAAGTAAAAATATTTTATAATCTTACCTTTCAGAGTTTCCAGGTAATCTAAAAAATGTTATCTCTGGATTCGTTATTGACGAATTCATGCAACCAAAAACAGCACAATATACCCTACTTGTCATATTAAATATATGTATAATTATGCATTTTAGTGAAAAATTCGCGCAGTTATTGTTAAAAAAACAACACACCGTTCGTTCGTCACTGCAGCACAGTCGCAACTGTCTGCATGCCGAGCGCATGCCGAGATCGAGGCGCGTAGGTATAGCTCGCGTTTCGTCAGTTTGTATGAAGTTGGATTACTGGTAGATTATATTACCGTGCCTTAAGCCTTCTTGCATCTAGAGCACTACCGACATATCAATAAAACAAAATACTATGTTTATACATACATATTAGAAGAAAAAGCTTACAATTAGTAGGTAAAGATTCAATAAAAGGTTATTACTGTAATTGTAAAAATGGTGCACGAACCATAGGTACCTGTGCTCACGTAATAACTATAATTTGGTTTTTAGGGTATTTTAGATACTAAAATGTAAAAATAACTCCACCATCATAAGATCTAGAGAACATATTCGTAAGATTTGATAGTTCAGATGAAGAAGATTATGAAAACTAATTTTTATTTTTGAACACTTGTAAACTAAGGCGCATTTGTTAAACAGCACTAAAATATTTTTTCGTTAATGCACTCCTCTAAAGTAAAACGCTGCTATGGACATTTTCGCTGCACGCCATCTATACCAATAAATAAAATTGGAGTGTCTGTTTGTAATGTCAAAATAATAGGCTTTTTTCATGCTCACACGGTTATTTGCACGACACCTATGCCTAAAATAGCAATTAAAAAATTTTTGTCTGTCTGTCTGTTTGTTCCGGGTAATCTTCAAAATGGATGGACCGATTTCAAAAATTCTTTCACCAATGGAAAGCTATAATATCAGGGCGTAAACTAGGCTATATTTTATTCCGGTATTACCATGGGAACGGGAACTACGCGGGTAAAACGACTATAACCTATAACCGAAGCGAAGCGAGGGCGGATTGCTAGTATGGCCTAAATCGGGCCATGGTTCAACCGTGCCCCATTTAAAGGGGTTTGGGCCATGAGCGTGCAGAGTTAAATTGTATCTATACCAATAAATAAAATTGGAGTGTCTGTTTGTAATGTCAAAATAATAGGCTTTTTTCATGCTCACACGGTTATTTGCACGACACCTATGCCTAAAATAGCAATGAAAAAATTTTTTATCTGTCTGTCTGTTTGTTCCAGGTAATCTTCAAAACGGCTGGACCAATTTCAAAAATTCTTTCACCAATGGAAAGCTATAAGCTATATCAGGGCGTAAACTAGGCTATATTTTATCCCGGTATTCCCACGGGAACGGGAACTACGCGGGTAAAACGACTATAACCTATAACCGAAGCGAAGCGAGGGCGGGTTGCTAGTAACATAATATATTTACATGTGGTGACAGGGTAAGAATACAGTTCACCACTCCCTAACTTACCCGTGGATGTCGTAAAAGACTACTAAGGGATATAATATGCATATAACATCTATGCAAGTGAAAGAAAACTCGAAATAAAACCCTATACCAACCTGTCTGACCAGCATGATATAGTAAGGTCAATTTCCCTCCTATTGTGGAAGAGGCTCAAGCCCAACAGTGGGATGTATATGAGCTGGAATGATGAATACAATATAAAGCAACACACATTATTCAAACGATATTACAAAAAAGAAGTCTCACCTCATTATCTGCTATAACTTTATTGAAAAACTCTTCACTTTTAAGACATGCAGCCTGCAGACGATGGCAGTTCTGAAGTCTTGCATGACATAAGTAACATACTTGTACCGGTTTACTATCATTCGTCACAAACTGAAACAATATAAATTGGCATGTTGATGATCAAATTTTTGCTATGGGTATATTCGGGTGACGGGCCGGGGATTAATTAATCCGTCACCCGCAGAGAGGCTAACCGCGCGACGGCGACCGACGTCCTTGACGTCGAGAGGAGAGAGTCCTCAGAAGGTATTCCATCGGGTAGACGCCTGAGGACAAGGAACCCGGTACAGTGGTCAGCCCAATGACGAAGGCAACGTGTTACGGTGTGTTCTGGGCCGCAACCACTTTACATATCGACGGCGAAGTGCCAATATCTCCTAACTGACATTTTTTCGAAAATTCACTTTTTTATCGTTTTGATCTTAAAGGCGTTATTTGCACGTTTTAGTAAAATCTGCTAAGTTAATTTGTAGTTGCAACAGTATTAAATTAAAATGTGGAAATATCTTTTAACTTACAAAAACGTATATATTTATGGCATTACCTCCTATCTTTTACGAGACACGTCAATACGTGTTCCGTTGGTGGTTTTCTACTGATAAACAGCGGTGGAGGTGGTGCAGCAGTGGTGCGATGATGTGCAAGTGTGCAAGGGACTTGTAAGCCGTAAGGATACGACACGCAAAACAGGTAATCAAGAATCGAGACTAGAAGATACGTTACATTACTTTTTGCCAATGAATGAAGGTCAAAACTTGCAGGTTTGTAGAACAACATTTTTAAATACACTATGTCTGGGATCATTCATTGTTCAATCTTGTGTCAAAAAATCGCGTGATAGAGTAATTCCTTGTAGAGAAATTCAAAATACAATCAGGATCCAAACGCCACGATCTAGAACACAGCAAAAGATTTTAACCGCCCGCAACTTTTTAAATAATATTCCCAAGTTACCTTCTCACTATGCCAGGAAGGAAACTTCAAAATTGTATTTAGAACCCATTTATCGTTCTCTGAGTGATTTATACAAACAGTACAAAGAACTTTGCATTGAAAACGAAGAGCCTGTGCTTTCACGTTTTACTTTTTCACGAGAAAAATCTATCCCTATACACCTTAAAGAAGGACAAGTGCGATACCTGCTGTGGTCATGCAGTAGGGAATATTAGTACTTCCGATTATGAATAACACATAAGACGCAAAAATAGAGCGAGGCAAGGGAAGGAAACAGATAAAATGAAGGCTACATCTGGGGCATTTATTTTGTTGTCTATGGATTGAGTCTGTAAAAATATGCCCTTATCTAACAGCTAGCGCACTATACTTCAAGACAAAACTTACATGTCATAACTTTACGATGTATGACCTGGTTACCCACCAAGCTTCTTGTTATTGGTTTGATTAATCCTGCGCAGATCTTACCGCCAGTACCTTCACATCTTTTGTGTCTGATTAAATCGTTAGATATTGTTTACCTAAAGGATTGCCTGTAATCATTTACTCAGATGGATGCACCTATCAAAATAGGAATAATATAATGGCAAATGCCTTGTTAAATATTATCGTTGAACATGGTGTAACTATCACACAAAAATATTTAGAGCCTGGACATACACAAATGGAATGCGATGCAGTCCATGCTGCGATTGAAAGGAAGCTCAAAAATAGGGAGATACATCTACCCAGCGACTATATAACTGTCACGAAGGAGGCAAGAACAAAACCATTTTCTTATGAAGCTATTCAGGTTAATTACGACTTTGTTATGGATTATATTAATAAATCAAATTGGAGATACAGCACCATAAGACCCGGTCGCAAAGCAGGTGATCCTGTTGTCGTTGATCTGCGAGTCATTCAATATAGACCAGATGGAACTATTAATTATAAAATTAACTTCGATGATGATTGGACAGAGTTACCTGTTAGACCGAAAAAATTGAATTCCGTCACTTACTCAGCTTTGCATGTTGCACCAATTCCCATAGCTTCTACCAAATATATTCAATTTCAATAATTAAAAGAAGTCTTGCCAAAAGATTGTCATTTATTTTATGATAATTTGTCTCGCGAGTAATCGGTACATCTGTTTAGTTTAATAGATTTTTATTATTTTTCTTTTAAACTACTAATTTAAATAGTGCAAGGCCGTAGCGTAGGTAATGGGCATATGATTATAGACAAGGTCAATTACGTCTTTGTGCATTTTTGTAATATTCTAATTAAAAATAATTACAAGTTTTTTATTAATTCCATTACCTTCTAAATATCGTAACATTATCACATAAAAATAATAAGTACAGGCTCAATACCTGCTATCTAACCAAATACCTACTACACTATCATAAAATATACTTATTCAGCATAACATATAAAGGATTTATTATTATAATTCTAAATTAATAAATATTATTAACAAATTTTGAGCCTAAAAAAAATTAAACGTTTTTTTCAGTTTGTGTAAATTTTTGAGTTGGTCAGTTAAGAGATATTGGCACTTCGCCGTCGATATGGTATCTTGAATTATTTAGACTCCTAAAATGTGTGTAGTTAAAATTTCCTAAAATCGTAGCAATTAAATCTAAAAGGTATATTAAGTGTTTCTGTTTTGTTTGTGCTTGATGCAATGAGTGAATTACTCCATTAAACGTTGTAAGAAGCTTAGAGAGAGAGTCAAACCTGTTGCAAGTTCAAAATTCAAATCATTTACTATGTATAAACCCCACGGGGGAACTTACATATTGTCATTTATGTTTACCCCCACAGGGCTATTGTTATAATTTTTTACATTTTGTTAAAATTACCACAGGATCAGAACACAACCACACTGAAAAAATCTCGCAAGAAACTCAGCAGGATTGTCAATTTTATATTTATTTTCTAATTTCACTTATATATATATATATAGGAGAGGCGGGTTTTGCGAGCGATATATTGACTCATCACCATATCTCTGGAACCATAAGGCGTACAAACTTGAAATTTGGCAGAAATATTCCTTTTGTTGAATATAGGTCAGCTAAGAACGGTTTTTACGAAATTCCACCTGGTGTTGCGGGTGGCGACGGAGGCGGCGTGCCTGTTGGCCGGGACTCCCCCGTGGGACCTGGAGGCGGAAATGCTCGCCGACTTGTATCGACGGGTGTCGCGGGTGCGCGGGGTTGGCGGTGGTTGGGTGTTGTTTCCCTGAAGGAGCTCACCGCCTGGCGCGTCGACGCCCGCCGAGACGTCATCGCCCGTTGGGCAGACCGGCTGGAGAGGCCTCGATACGGTGTTTGGACCATGGAGGCCTTCCGGCCGGTGCTGATGCAGTGGTTGGAAAGGCGGCACGGGGTGCTCTCCTTCCGACTCGTACAGGTCTTGACGGGGCATGGATACTTCGGCAAGTACCTGTCAAGGCTCGCTAGGAGGGAGAGAACTCCGTCCTGCCACCACTGCGATTGCGACGAGGACACGGCGCAGCATACGCTCGAGGTCTGTGCCGCTTGGGCAGAACCGCGTCGTGAACTCGTCGCAATCATCGGTGCCGACCTGACGCTGCTGACCATCGCTAGGGAGATGCTCGGCAGCATCAGGAATTGGGACGCGGTCGCAGTATTTTGCGAGGCAGTTATCTCGCAGAAGGAGGAGGCGGGTCGCGAGCGCGAGGAGCACAGCCTCGATGATGCGACCCGCTGCCGGCGGCTGGGGCGGCGCAGGCGGGATTACCTGCGTGCCATGCCGCCCTAGCCTCAGCCGCGGGTGACGTGACCGGGGATTAGTCCGTCACCCGCCGAGAGGCCGACCGCGTGAGGAAAGACCGACGTCCTCCCCGAGGGGGGGACGTCGGTCGATGGGAGGGTGCCCCGGGTAGGGGGTATTCCGTCGGGCCGACCACTGATGACAAGTAACCCTGCTCCAGTGGTTGGCCCAACGACGAAGGCGACGTGGTGTTCTTAAGCCCCTCTGTCGCCCCGGACGGAGTGGTGCGGAGGCGCGTCGACCGCAGCCCACCCCAAAAAAAAAAAAAAAAAGAAAGGGGTGGGGTGTTGCGGGGGCGTTAACGATAATGTACAAATAAAGGAACAGGATGAGCCGAAGCTACTGAAGCTAGAAAAATGAAATTTGAACCGTAGTTTTATTTTGTGACGTAGGCGACGTAATAAGAAAAATTTCCTAGAAATTCTACACCTAAGGGGGTGAAATGCAACGGTAAAGTTAGTATGGAAAGAAAAAAAATCTTTAGCTACTGTCTTCAAATTAAGCACAAATACTCTTTAATAAAAATAATTAAACACGTAATGATATCTGATGTTTACGCGAGCACTACACATTGTAAATAAAACTACTTTTACGGATTATATCGCGTTTGTATTTGATTTATGATTGCCCGACGTTTCGAACACTTTGCAGCATTCATGGTCACGGGCAGACTAAGGTGTCTCACGTCCAACAAGTAATCGTTATTACAGACATTTACAATTATCTACCTGGTACAGAAATAGTTATAAATTTATTAAATTGTTACCCACATTTTAGTACAAATTTATTGCCAGTGTAAGAAGAAAATGAATCTATTAAAAATTAAATCTCTGAAAAATTATAAAATATAATTTTAAAATAATTTTATTTTTATTAAAATATAATTTTTTCATATAGATTCATTTTCTTCATACACTGGCAATAAATTTGTACTAAAATGTGGGTAGCAATTTAATAAATTTATAACTATTTCTGTACCGGGTAGATAATTGTAAATGTCTCAGTAACTCAGTAAGAGTTATCACAAAGCCGGAACTATTGAAGCCAGAAATATGAACTTTTGAAATTAGTTACTTTGCGTGAAGTAGAAACCCACTAAAACATGATTTTTTGAAATTCAACCCCTAGGGGGTAAACTGCAGTAACAAAATTTGTATACGGAGAAAAAAATCTACATCGATTTTCTTCAAATTCTCCAAAAATACTCTTTAGTAAAAATATATAAACACGTATTTCAACATTTTTAAATTTCACCCTCTAAGGGTGTAAATATGTATTAATAAAAAATTTGTTTCTCTGATTTATCAATGTCGAGCTAAAACTACTAAAGCTGGCAACATGCAACATGCAATTTTTCTGGAAATCAACCCCTAAGGGGTGGGGTTTACCCCAGCAGCAAAGATTGTAAGGGGAGAAAAAAATCCTTATCGATTTTCATAAAATTCTCCACAAATACTATTTAATAAAAATAAATAAACACGATTTTCAGCATTTCTTAATTTGCACCCTCGAAGGGTAGGGGTAAATGGGTATGAAGAAGTTGGTCGACATTAACGCCGAGCTGAAACTACTGAAATTACACACATGCAATTTTGACCGTAATTTTATTTTGTGACGTAGTGACCCATTAAGAAAGGATATTTTGGAATTCAACACCTAAGAAGTGAACTGCAGTAGCAAAGTTTATATGAGGAGGACTCTTCGTTCATCATTTCAACCCTTATACATCCTACTGTTGGGCTCGAGCCTCCTCCATTATGAGAGGAAAAATGACCTACGCTGGTCAAACATGTTGCCATAGGCTTTAGTTTCGAGCTTTTCTTTTCTTGCATAGATGTTGTATGCATATTATAATCTCTTAGTCGTCTCCTATGACAGCCACGGGTAGAAGAGGGGATGGTGAATTGTATTCTTATTCCGTCATCACACGGCAAATACTTTTCAGTAAAACTGAATAAAGAGCATTTGTCAATTTTACCTTCTAAGGGAACTAGGCGGGTAAGGTGTCTAAAATCGAAGCGAAGCGAGGGCGGGCTGCTAGTCTATATATATATAGGAGGCGGGTTTTGCGAACGATATATTGACTCATCACCATATCTCTGGAACCATAAGGCGTACAGACTTGAAATTTGGCAGAAATATTCCTTTCGTCGAGTAGAGGTCAGCTAAGAACGGATTTTACGAAATTCCACCTGCAAGGGGTGTTGCGGGGGCGTTAACAATAATACACATATAAAGGAACAGAGTGAGCTGAAGCTACTGGAGCTAGAACAATGAAATTTAGATAGTAGTTTCATTTCGTGACGTAAGCACTCTGTACGACGTTCTAGGTCCGAGGCGTGAAATTAGACACAGGTATAACGTATACTTGTATATATTTTGTATGCCACAAACGATTCACACAAAAGAAACAATTCTGAACATATTTATACTAAGACTTACAATGAAACCATAGCGCGATCTAGTAATTTTAGAGTCGCCATCTATAGAGCCCTTTGCACATATAATTAACAAATGACATAAACAAAGAATTCAAAATTTATAAATACAAGTGTTATATGTTAATATTTAAAAAATATAAATCTCAAATAAATAAGTCTTAACCAACCTATTTGGATGGTTTACCTGAACACACTCTATAACAAAGATTTTTTTGAAATTCAACCCCTAAGGGGGTGAAACGCAACAGCAAAGTTTGTATGTAAAGAAAAAAATCTTTAGCTACTGTCTTCAAATTAAGTACAAATACTCTTTAATAAAAATAAATAAACACGTGTTTCAGCGTTTGTCCATTTTCATCCTATATTTTACAACAGGTAGAAAGATGTCAGTTTACTGACTTATCACAGAGCCGAAACTACTGAAGCCAGAAACATTAAATTTTGACATTAGTTTCTTTGCGTGACGTAGAAACCTACTAAGAAAGGGTTTCTTGAAATTCAACCCCTAGGGGGTAAACCACAGTAACAAAGTTTGTATAAGGAGAGAAAAAAATCTACATCGATTTCTTCAAATTCTCCAAAAATACTCTTTAGTAAAAATAAATAAACACGTGTTTCAACATTTTTTTAATTTTCACCCTCTAAGGGTGTAATCTACACTAACATTATAAAGAGGAAACGTTCCTTATGAATAAACTCAAAAACTCCTGAACGGATTTCAATAATTCTTTCACCATTAGAATATTACAGTATCCCCGAGTAACATATGCTATATTTTATACCAGTATACACACGTGAAGGGGAACTACGCGAGTAAGGCGACTGAAACCAAAGGGAGGGCGGGTTGCTAGTATTATATAATACAATTCACAAATATAATGAGAAGATTATGGCTGGACCAGATCCTACAAACGGCACCCGATCACAAGTTAACCACTAAAGCAGCCATCACTCCCCTCAACCATAATGGAGGAAAGGGAGTGACCCGCTCCTTGTAGCTACCGCAAGTAGACCTTTCGGTGAGCATGACCAATATCATTTGCCACAGACATAAAACGCAGATCAAATAACAAATTTGTTTGGCAAAGCACGCCAAGCTTTAAAATTATAGTAGCAACAATAAAATAAACATGTGTGTAATTCTTTTCATTGAAATAATGAGGAAATTCCTGAATGGAGGAGCAGCTTATTATCAGTCTGAGTTATTATCAAGATAATCTGTGATTTTATAATAACCTTTTATACAAAATCTACAAAACAAGTTGACAACTCATAACTTAAATTTACTTGCATTTCTCTTGACATTCTGATCATAACCTCATTACTTGCATACTCGTTTAAATTTCTTCATGGTAGGCGGCCAGCAATGGTTCATTATCACTTACTATGTTTCATCGAGTTTGAAATCACAACGATTCTAAAGAAATTTCACTTCAAAAATAGCATATACTATACACAGTTAAAGATGCACTCCTACTATTGCTCATAATCTTCCACTGTTAGACGTAAGGCCCTTTGGAAGATTCGAGGAATGTCAAAATGGTCACGGTAGGCAATGAGTGTTGGCAATTACAGTATACGTGAAAAATTTGTCAGAAAAGTGCAGCTGCAAAAGGTCCCTTGATTGGTTTGTACGACTCCCATACGTTCTTGCGCCAAGTTAGACCCTTAGACGGGTTAAGAATACATGTTTACTACTCAAACTTAAGTATCGACCTAATGTACAGTTACTTACTGGCATCATCGTCAGCCTCTCATACAATTCCTGCAGATTAGCACTAATCAAGGAATACATTTTAACGTCTCCAACCAGACATATTCTACACATCGATAACTTATTCATATTTGAAATTGTACTTTAATTTATATTCCACTTCTCGTTTTCTTGTTGTTTTATAATATTATTGTCTATTGCAAGCAGCAGTGGTCGTTTTTTTTTTGGTTCTGTTTGTCCCTATGGACAGGCAAAGGGATTAAAGCCCATACAGCCAAGTCTGATACAATATTTCTTTACATATTATTTACTTCTTCATATTGTATAACTTATTTATAGTCATTGTCCGTCAGTAAGTCAAGTCGTTATCATTACTTAGGCGCTGAAAACCTAATAAGATGATTTCTCTGGGAATTCCGGTTGAATATGAAAATACACGTAAACCACTCTTAAATCACATTCACCACTTTAATTATATTGACGTGACAACGTCTTATAAATTGGTTTGCCGGGTGACACTTCAAGAAACTGCGTTACGCTCCGCTCACGTTATGCGCTCACAATGAGAGCGAGTGAGAGGCACGCGTCCCTTCCACTCGGGCATGGTTAGCCCGCCTAAGAGCGAGAGAGACAGACATAAAAAGTGTAAAGAGTAGAAATGAAATAGATTCTTTGTATAAATTAATGTTTTAAATATAATTCTTTGTATAAATAAATGTTTTAAATTGTTACTATTATTTCATCCTTCTTCCTACTATACGAATGAATATTCACATTAAAATTATTTTACCACTCAAAGTCGTTGTCACGTAAAACCCGTCAAGACCTGTACGAGTTGGAAGGAGAGCACACCGTGCCGCCGTTCCAACCACTGCATCAGCACCGGCCGGAAGGCCTCCACGGTCCAGACACCGTATCGAGGCCCCTCCAGCCGGTCTGCCCAACGGGCGATGACGTCTGATGATGACGCGCCAGGCGATGAGCTCCCTTAAGGAAACAACACCGCCCTCCCTGCGCACCCCCAACACCCGCCGATACAAGTCGGCGAGCATTTCCGCCTCCAGGTCCCACGAGGGAGTCCCGGCCAGTAGGCACGCCGCCTCCGTAGCCACCGTGCGGTACCCGCGGATGGTCCTGACCGCCATGGCCTTCTGTGGACGCCATAGAAAGGCCCTAAGTCGGGCGGTCATGGGCCCGACCACACTGGTGCGCCTTAGAGGGCTCATGTAAGCTCTTGTATAATATTCATTTTTTTAGTGTTTTATTAAATAATTTTGCTGATATTTTATGTAATATAAAAAATTGGTTGCCTGTAAAGTCGGTATACGGGCGAAAGTTTTACGTGACAACGACTTTGATTGGTAAAATAATTTTAATGTGAATATTCATTCGTATAGTAGGAAGAAGGATGAAATAATAGTAACAATTTAAAACATTTATTTATACAAAGAATTATATTTAAAGAATTATCTCTCTCACTCTCTCTCTCTCGCTCTGTCTCTCTCGCTCTTAGGCGGGCTAACTGTGCTCGAGTGGAAGGGACGCGTGCCTTTCACTTTTTATGTCTGTCTCTCTCGCTCTTAGGCGGGCTAACTGTGCTCGAGTGGAAGGGACGCGTGCCTTTCACTTTTTATGTCTGTCTCTCTCGCTCTTAGGCGGGCTAACCATGCCCGAGTGGAAGGGACGCGTGCCTCTCACTCGCTCTCATTGTGAGCGCATAACGTGAGCGGAGCGTAACGCAGTTTCTTGAAGTGTCACCCGGCAAACCAATTTATAAGACGTTGTCACGTCAAAAGACAAACACTAACTACTATTTTCCAACGGGTGCAAGAGAATCACTCGAAACTGGAGAAACAAGAGATGTTATCATCTCACAAATATATCACCACAAATTACTTTGGAAATATCCAGAAACAATACAACGAGGGCTTAGCCCACCTACAAAAATATGAAGAAAGACTTCAACTTGTTCAGGCGATATATGAACCTGAAGAACAAAACACAAACGAAGAAGAAGGGAGAGGGAATCCCAAGACGTTTATACAAATGTTCAGGATATCCCAGATGTCAAAAAGGCTAATTCAGGCGAAAGAATCAGTCACTGAAAACAAACCTATATGGCATTTACAAACTACAATAAACAATTTACAAAAACGATGGCAGGATATTGAAGAAACACACATTGAATTGTTATTGGAGGAGGATACATCGGGATACCTTTACTTCAAAAATAAATATTTTGAAAACACCCAAATTGAGTTCGATACTACAATGGAGATGCTGGAAGAAAAAATCCATGACAGTTCCAGCGAAAAAATAACCTTAACACAGTCGTCAGGAAAACTACCCCGTATCTCTATTCCAACTTTTACTGGGAGTTATGACTCATGGTATACTTTTCATGATTTATTCAAAAAAATTATTCATGAAGATAAAAATATTTCATTGGTAGAAAAGATGCAATATTTAAAGACAAATGTAAAAGGTGACGCAGCAAAAATTATACGTCATCTAACGATAAGTGAATCGAACTATGAAACCGCATGGAAATTGCTTACGCAACGTTATGAAGACGAACGAATGATATCAATTAAATTCATCGATAAATTATTAGATTTACCCAAGTTAAATGTTGCGAATGCAGCGGGTTTAAGAAACATGCACGATACCATAAAAGAATGTTTAGAATCTTTAAAACATCAAGGGATTGACATTTCAACATGGGACCTTATTTTGGCTAGACTTTTGGCCAGGAAATGGGACCAACAAACTGATTCAAAATACGAGGATCAGTTACAACACCCAAACAAATTGGAATCGTTTGAAGAAATGTTACAGTTTTTAGAAAAAAGATTTAAAAGTTTAAAGTCCTACGATCAGCAAAAAATTACGTATAATCACCTGAGTAATAACTCGGTGAATCATACAATAAATAAATACCGGGGAACACTCGTACCAATAGCAGAATCATCAAAAAGTAAACATTGCTGGTACTGCAAAAGCACAGAACATAATATAAATAAATGCCCTAGTTTTAAAACCTTGAACGTGACGCAACGATATAAGGAAGTCTCAGACAAAGAAATGTGCAAACGCTGCTTAAATCATGATAAACAAATAAAATGCATGAGCGAGTTTTATACAAAATGTGAAATATGTCAACATAAAGGTCATAACACACTATTACACCGAACATTCGATTCAATTAAAAGACAACCAGAGTCTTCTGAGTATACGAAAAAGTTCACTCCTAAACCAACTATGAGTGATAAAAAACAAAACACAACGTTATCGAACTTATCAGCTACCAATTTAGAGGCAAAAAATACGGTCTTATTAGCCACAGCGCTATTACAAACCACGTCGTATGATGGAACACCACAATTATTAAGAGTATTGTGTGACCAAGGTTCAGAAGCGTCATTTTGCACGGAAGAAGTAGCACAACTGCTGTCGTATCCAAGACAAAAGGTTCGAGCCGAAATAAAAGACATTGGAGACAACGAACCTAAGACATCGAAATATACAATTAACATAAACCTACAACCAAGGTACTCTAGTGAGTACAGACTATCTGTAACGCTTATAGTACTACCGAAGCTTACAAACTCGTTACCAAGAAGTAACTTACAACAATTACAAGAGTTGGACAATGTTCTATTGGCAGACCCAACGTACAACAAAAAGGGACCTATAGACATAATTTTAGGTGCCCAAGAATATAGTAAAATACTATTACAAGGTTTTAAACGACTACAAGGCGGTATAATCGCTCAAGAAGCAGAATTGGGTTGGATTTTATCCGGGTTATATCCGCAAGACACAAACGGTGGCATCAAAGTATTAAGCATGATGACTCGCACCGACGACATACAACAATTAACAAAATTTTGGGAATTAGAAGAAATTCCACGACACTATGCACTCACCAAAGATGATAAGTTGTGTGAAAATTACTATACAAATACTACAACACGAAGTTTCGACGGCACTTATACGGTACGACTACCGTTTAAGGACGCGAAAATAAAATATAGCGAGTCAAGGAAAAAAGCCGTGGCTCGACTATTACAACTAGAACGTCAGTTCGAAAAAAATGAAAATTTACGCCAACAATACAAGGAATTTATGTACGAGTACCTAAATATGGGTCATATGAGAAAAGTACCTAAACCAGAATATTACACAGGAGAGTATTATATTCCCCACCAAGCGGTAATAAAAGAAGACTCTCTTACAACAAAACTACGAGTGGTATTTGACGCTAGTAGTAAAACAAGTAGTAAAATAAGCCTTAATGAAAATTTACATAAAGGACCACGACTTCAACAAGACTTATCAAACATATTATTACGCTGGAGAACGCATAAGATTGCTTTCATGGCCGACATTATGAAAATGTACCGGTTCATAAAAATAAACCAAGAAGACTATAAATATCAAAGAATTTTATGGAGATTTTCTCCAAAAAAGGCCATTAGTGAATACGAACTAACAACGGTCACTTATGGCACAACAAGCGCGCCTTATCTGGCCGTGAGAACATTACAACAACTAGCATTAGACGAACAAGACAATTACCCTATCGCCAGTAGAGTAACGTTACAGGATTTCTATGTTGACGATATTTTGTCAGGAGATTCCCAGAAAAGCTCCGTCAAGGAATTACAAGAACAATTAATAGCAATGTTAAACAAAGGTGGTTTCCAACTACGAAAATGGTCTTCAAATAGTTCGGAATTGTTGAACAATTTAACATGCGATAACGAAGAAAGTCGGATGCTGAAACTTCCCTTAGACGAAACAAGAAAGTCGTTGGGAATTATATGGTCTCCAGGCGAAGATAAATTCTGTTTTCAAATAACTATAACAGAAAACACAAAACCCACCAAACGGTTCATTATGTCAGAGGTGGCGAAAATATTTGATCCGTTGGGCTGGTTGGCCCCCATCATCATAACACTAAAATTACTAGTACAACAACTGTGGACGTCTGGGATGGAATAGGACCAACCAGTAAATGACATAATACGAAATAAATGGACAGAAATACAAAAACAGTTAAAAAACATAGAAAGTATACAAGTACCACGATGGTGTCACACGATAGACAGGACAAAGTTTGAGCTGTATGGATTCTGCGACGCCTCAGAAAAAGCATACGGGGCTGTCGTCTATAGCAGAGTAATGGTGAATAACAGTTACTACATAACATTGCTCCAAGCTAAGTCAAAAGTTGCACCGAAAAAACAAAAAACAACATTACCGCGTCTTGAGCTATGCGCCGCAGTATTATTGGCTAATTTAATAGAAAAAATAAAAAATGCTCTAAACGGTGATAACAATACCGTGATTTCATGCTGGACGGATTCTATGATCACGTTGGGATGGATAAAAGGAGATCCTGGGCGATGGCATACGTTCGTGGCCAACAGAGTGTCAGAAATAAACAGCATAATACCTAACGCTCAATGGAATCATGTCATATCGTCTGAAAACCCAGCGGACATTATATCAAGAGGATTGGAGCCAGAAAAATTAATAAACTGTTCCTTATGGTGGAACGGCCCACCATGGTTACAGACGAGTGAAATACCTATTACAACAACAGCACCACAGCCAAATGAAGAAGCCAAGTACTGTTTATCAACAACAATTAATACTACGAATGAAAAGTATGAAATCTGGAGTCGATTTTCTAACTACAATAAAATGATAAGAACATTAGCGTATTGCTACAGATTTATCAGCAAGCGCAAAAAGCACGAACCATTATCCTGTACGGAACTAGAAGAAACAGAGAAACGAATTCTATGCATATTGCAACAAGAAGAATTTTACGATGAAAAAGAAATTATTCGAAAGAAAAAATCACTGCAGAAAAACAGTAAATTATCCACACTAGATCCATTTATTGATAACGATGGATTATTACGAGTTGGAGGTCGAATAGAAAACGCTGACTTGCCATATAATCAAAAACATCCTATACTATTACCACGCCGACATCATATAACGTCATTAATAATACAAAACGCACACATGAAAACATTACATGGAGGAAATAAACTAACTACAGCTGTCCTACGACAAAAATACTGGATTATAGGTGGAAAACAAGTTGTCAAAGGTATACTAAAAAAGTGCGTCAAATGCGCGAGATACAGGTCTGAAACGAATGTACAGAAAATGGGGATACTTCCAAAAGCAAGAGTCACGCAATCATATCCATTTAGTCACACTGGAGTGGATTATGCGGGACCAATACAAACAAGAACAATGAAAGGAAGAGGTCACAAGTCCTACAAATCATATATTGCTGTATTTGTATGCTTAGCAACAAAAGCAATTCATCTAGAATTAGTGGGAGATTTGACAACTGAAACATTTATTGCGGCACTGCGGAGGTTCATGGCCAGACGAGGACACGTGTCACATATGTATAGTGACAATGGCACGAACTTCGTAGGCGCAGCGAAATTTTTGGAACAAGAATTATTGCAAATAACACAGTCACCTGGATTCCAAAATACGATGACCAGTATAGGTACTCAGTGGCACTTTAATCCGCCAGCAACCCCCCATTTTGGTGGGATTTGGGAGAGCAGCGTAAAATCAGTAAAGTACCATTTACGTCGAGTAATTGGAGAATCGACATTAACGTACGAAGAAATGATAACATTTTTACATCAAATTGAAGCTTGCCTAAACTCGAGGCCGTTATGTGCACAAAGTGAAGACATCAATGATAATACAATACTAACGCCTAGTCACTTTTTAATTGGTCGGGAAGCAGTTGGAATCCCAGACCCGTTATCAAACATAAATACTGATTTAATAAATAGATGGAAACAAATTCAAAGAATGAAGAAAGATTTCTGGAAAGCCTGGTCATCCGATTATTTACATCAACTTCAACAAAGATACAAGTGGAAAGAAACTCAAGAAAATATTAAAATTGAAACCATAGTACTAATAAAAGATGAAAACATAAGTCCAAGTAAGTGGCCCTTGGCAAAAGTGGAAACCGTTCACCCAGGAAGCGACGGGGTGATAAGAGTAGTGACACTCAAAAAATCGACAGGTTTATGTCAAAAACGATCAATACATACATTAATTCCTTTACCTGTATATCAGGAAGAATTAATGACTAACACGAATACGTTAAGAAAAAATACCGAAACGCCTGTGAATAGTAACATAGCAAATAACATAAATAAAAAGTTTAAGACACTTAAGTCAGGCGTGTTACTCTATACTACATTATTATTGTGTATCGGAAAAGTAACAAGTACATCAATGTTTACTATGAAACATTTAAATCCAGGCCTATATGTAGAACAACTAGGTACTTCAACAATAAACAGAGGGAGTTTTAGAATAGAAACTAATTACGAAAGGAGTGATTTGGAACTGAATTTAAATAATACGATAAAAATAACTAATCAGTTTCAAAAGTTATGCACTGACACGCAACAGTATACAAAAGACACCCATTGTGCAGAATTTTATTATCATTTGAACGAAGAGAAAGCACGATTTGAGAAGATAAAGGATTACCTTACTGGGATAAAGATTTCTAGAAGGAGACGTGGATTATTAGGACAAATGTTAACATACGTGTTCGGAGTCAACGATGAAGTATACAGAAGTATTGACTCATTGAGTAGCAATCAACAAGAACTTATAAACGCCGCCAATCATCAAACAAACATAATGATATCTACAGTATCCGCTGTAAACCAAACCGAGGAGCGGATTAAGAAAAAGTTAGAGAATTTTGAAAAAAAGTTAAATGAAGCTATAGCATTCATGTACGATAACGACGTATGGTATAAGATGGTAGACGCTAACAATGTGAAAATACAAGTAATACAAACGTATCAATTAGCGAGCAATTACATAACAGAGATTATTCACTATTACAACGGGTTACTTGAGATATACCTAAATAACGCATCAATATACACGATTTTGAGTCCTAAATACGCTAATGATATAATACAAACAACCAATCAAAAGTTACCTGGAAACTTAAGGATAATTCAGGATCAATTAATACAGACTAACATGGAAATAAATGCAACACATATAAACGTATTTGCGTACTATCCTATTCATGACATAAGAAAATATACGCTAATACACATAACGGCGATTCCTCAAAAGTTGACCGGGAGTTCTTTTGAATGCCTGTCAATCCCAAGAGCATTCATAGGCTTCGACTATAACAATGAACGATACTTTGAGTTAAGTAAAGACGAGTTCAAAGATTGTTTACACAAAAAATCGGAGTTTGTTTGCTATCCCGTGGCTGTTAAGAACATGCAATTGAACAAGAATTGCATTGTTGACCAGCTATTCAGCAACAATAATAACACTAAATCACAATGCACATCAAGAAGATACAACATTCAATCTACAATTCTATGGAAACAACTTTACATGCAGAATACGTGGATGTTTATCACTACAAAACACAATCAGCTTCGATAATATGTGATGGACAAAGACAAGAAATTAACCTAGAGGATATAGGAGTACTACACATTTCAGAAAGCTGTGTAGTAAAGACGTTGAACAACATTCTTGCAGCTAAACGAATAACAACAACAACTGTGCAAGCATCATATTTTAAAAGGAGTAATTTTACTCTAGACACACAAGTAGTCCAATCAGAGATACCAGACATACCGAAGGAGGAAGTATTAGATAGCTCCACCAGTATATTTGACCACTTAGCCGCTTCAGAAGCAAAGCTAAAAACAAGATTAGATAACACAATATGGAGGCGAATAGAGTCTCATTCCTATGTGGCTAGTACCGTGACATCTCTTTCTTTAATAGTATTAGCTTGTCTTTTAATTTATTTCAGACCACTCAAACAATGTCGAGATAGACTTACAAGAAGACAAAACAAGGAAACAACTACAACACAAGCCACAGATACAGACAAACAGCGGACAGCTCCACCACAACCATGGTATGGGAAACCTCGTCCCCAGACTACAGTCCACACACCACAAGCGACGGAAGGACACATTGGACCATATGAGGTTATCGAATTATACGACTTGCAGTCGTGTTCCTGAGAGACCCCAGAATGTTCAATGCACATTGAACATGCAACGCAGCAAATTCAAAAGTAGAGCATGTCAACATACAAGTAAAGCATGTCAACATACAAATTTGCAAAATTAGCACTGACATGATTAAAGACACTGCGTTATACTTTACACTTACGACACACTAACACAAAATGGTATATGTGTGTATTAGCAATAAGTAGTATATAAGGTGTACATTGTGTAAAATAAATCAGATTTGAATTTATTCATCTCTCAGTTACATCCCTCTCACTGTGGCCAAGACACCCTTAGCCGTCAGTTCTGATCAGTCGAGTGAGTCTGCTTGACTGGCAGTGAGAGTTACCAATCCTCCACCCAAACCTCCATCTCACTGTGGCCAAGACACCCTTAGCCGTCAGTTCTGATCAGTCGAGTGAGTCTGCTTGACTGGCAGTGAGAATTACCAATCCTCCACCCAACATCCATCTCACATCTACCTGTCACCTTAGGTAGCGCGGTGCAGGTATCCCATCAGATAGGCTAAGAACTTGGCTTTAGGTACATCAAACTATAACCTTAGGTTCTTCTGTCAAACACGGCGTTAGTCCACTAGCCCAGACTACGCCTGTACATATAAAATGGATAAAATAACATTATCATAAGCAGAAGCAATATCTATAAAAGTGGCTACTAAAGATTCATTGACTGAAAAAGCCAAATGAATATCGGTTACGAAAATACTAATACTATCTATAGTACCTCTCCCTCGCCTAAATCCAAATTGACTTTCAGATAATAAATTATTATTTACAGTATACCATTCCAGACGGTTTTTTACCAGATGTTCAGTAATTTTCATGAGAACAGAAGAGAGCGCTATAGGGCGGTATGATAACACGGAAGTTGAACTTTTACCAGGCTTCAATATTGGTAACACTAATTGGGATTTCCACGAAGGAGGTATCTTGCCAGTTATCATAATAGTATTTATCATGTTAAAGTAATAAAAAAGAATGTTACCTGTAGCATGTGAGACAAAAGAATACGGAATACCATCCATACCAGGTGCAGAATCTTTTACCTTAGCTAATACGCCCTTAAGTTCAGTAATTGAGAACGGGGCATTTAAACCTGATAGGTTATTTGAAATTTCAACAAAACATGGAAGCATGACTTTTTCAGGGACAAACGGAGGAGCTAATTTATTTAAAAATTGCATTTGCAAGTCGGTAGGTAGTGATGTTGGAGAATATTCTTTGAAAGCAGATCTAAATTTTCTGATATTTTGCCAGACTACAGTAGATGAGATATCAGGCGAGATTGATGTGCAAAATGATTGCCAGCTTTGAAATTTTTTCTTTTTAAATAATTTACGGGTTTCCGTAATGACAGCGGATAAATTATCAAAGTTTTCATTGATAGAAAATCAGGAGTATATTGCTTCTGCTTGCTTGCGTCTTTTAATCGCGTCTGAACAGTCTTTATCCCACCACGGTGGAGACGGAATAATACCTAAAGCTCCATTTTTGATAGGGAACGTATCGTTAGTAGTTTTAATAATTGCCTTAGAAAAAGCTTCCGCACATTCAGATGTGTCGGCTGATGTTAACTCTGGAAACTGCAATATTTCTTTGTCTAAAGATTTTTTAAAGGTATTCCAATCGGCATCGGCTAATTTCTATCTAAGGCGAGGAGAGCGGGGGATTGAGCGTGAAGTTTTAATGGAAGGGAAAGAGACAATAATCGGATAATGATCACTACCGTATGAATAAGGAAGACACCGCCAGGATATCTGTGAAGCCAAATTACTCGAGCAGATAGATAAGTCGGGAGCACTAATACCTTCATGAGGCGCAGACCGACGAGTACTACATCCCGAATTAATTAAACACAGATTATGTCTAGCTAATAAATTTAAAATCAAATTACCAAAATAATTCGATGTACTACCCCAAGAATGATGTTGGCAATTAAAATCCCCAAGTATAACAATAGGTTTAGGTATATTGGATAAAATATTATTAATTTCAGTAAATATAACAGACGATGGTCGAGGAATATAAATTGAAACAAAGCAAACATTATTTACAATAGCAGCAATTATAGAAAAATCATTGCTAAGTGAAACAATGGGAAAATGTGAAAAATTCATGTTATGTTTAATGAGCAGGGCAATACCACCATACGCATCAAAACGGTCCTCACGAAGACATGCATAACCAGATAACCTAAAATTGAAATCTGGTTTAAGCCAAGTCTCCTGAATAGCTAATATAAATGGATTAAATTTATTAATCACATAAATTAAATCAGATTTCTTAGATATGATGCTGTGACAATTCCACTGAATCAGAATGTTTGTACTGTCCATTATCGTTTAGAAAGTGAGATTGAGAGATATCATTATTTATAAGGGCAGCGTTGGACGGTTGAATAAATTTTGACTGAAAGAGAGTATTAAGTAACATTATAATCAATTCCTTGATGGATGCATTGGATAATTCTTCGTTTAACGGTTTAAGAGCGCATCCACTTGTGAAAGTCGTCATATCATAATCTCTAATAAGAGCTTTATGTGGCTCAATATCATAACCGCCAGTAGTTTTAACTTTTGGTTTCGGTTTGTTTATAACAGTTTTTTTATATGAAGAAGTAACAGGTTGAGATAAAGAGGGAATAGAATGAGTGTTAGATGACTTAGGCAAAATATTAGAAGTCAATAAAGCATCTGCATATGAAATTTTGGATATTGGGGCATGTTGTTTAGAGGCTTCGGAGTATGATAAGCAACTCTTAGCCATAGTTTTCTTAATTGATTTTTGTCTTTGATATTCAAGACATTTATTACTTGTTGCCATATGATGACCTTTACATAGAACACATCGAATATTCTCTTCCTCCATATTACAAGTGTCACCAATGTGGTCCAAACCACATTTGTAACATCTTGGACGAGATCTGCACTGAATTTTTACATGTCCAAAACGACAGCAATTAAAGCATTGTATTGTGGGATAAATGTATATTTCTACAGGTAGAGCATTGTAGCACATGTATATATATTTTGGTAAAGTTTGGCCGTCAAAAGTTACCACTACTGATTCGGTAGGCTTTAGTTCTGTGACATTATTGACTGAAATTTTTCTTTTTAATCTCCTAACTTTAAGTATGTTTCCACGACCATAAGGAAGGTTGATGTTATTAATGATATCATCCTCTGTATAATCAGCAGGGATACCTCTAACAATACCCATGCGTGTCACTAAAAATGATGGAATGAATGCTTTGTAATTATTCTTATCAAGTAGTGGTGAGTTTAAGAAATTATTAGCATCATTGTAATGTTGAAATGCAATAGAAATTCTGTTTCTACCTATCCGTTTAAGGCTGCCATTAATAATGTTTTTAAAAGAATTATTTTTTAAAAAACGACCTAATGTAACTGGATGCAAAGATACATTATCATCAGGACATAATATTTTCTTCTGAACGCGTATGTCGAACTCTTTTAATGATGCAAAAACATTTAAGATTTTGTACTGCACATTTGTGCGTGGCATATTAGAGTACGCCAGTCAAGTATGGAGTCCGCGTTACGAAATATATGCTTCGCGACTTGAAAATATACAGCGTAAATTTATTAAATACCTGTGCTATCGTTTAAAAATTGACTATAAAGCCGAGGATTATCTAAGATTGTGTGCTAGATTCCACATCTTACCTTTAGTCACAAGACGAGATATAGCTGATGTCACGTACTTATTAAAAATAATCAATGGATCTGTTGACTGTCCTACAATATTATCAAAAATAAGTTTTAATATACCAATTAGAGCTTCGAGACATCATACCCCCTGCCATCTCCCATTAGTATCTACTAATTACCGACAGAATGCGTTTTTGTGGCGAGCGAGCAATACACTGAATAATCAATATAAAAAACATAAATTCGATATATTCAACGCTAATACGGATGCGATAAAACGGACACTCAGTCTCGATTTTTTCACAACACATCAATAGGCTAATTTAATATTCTCCGTTGTATTGTTTTATGTGAAGCATAGTAGTGTAGACCTGTTATTGGCTTTATGTATCTTAAATATGTTTTTCTAGATTTTTATTACTTTTAAACTGTTGGTCTCCCGATAAATAAATAAATAAATGAACATGAACCATAAATGGTGAAATATCAGAGGGTTCATATGACAACCTTGCAATTGCAACTGATGGGGATGAATTAGATTTTGGCTTACTATTACTCTCCAGTTGGTTTGGTGTATTTTCTATGTTACCAACATTTTGTTGGCACTGTGATTCACAATCAATATCTTTTAATTTGCCAGTACCATGTTTGCGTCGTCGCTTGTTACAGTGTTTGCAAATATGCTGACGAGATGGCCTTTTACGTTTAATACCACTGATGCTGGAACAGTCGGTATCCATACTATCTGTATTTGCAACATTGGTCAATGTTATATTGTATCCAACGTCGGGTGCGGTGCCACCCGGATCATCCGGGGGATCCATATAAAGAAAAAAGACTTACCCAAATCACATATAAGATGAGCACTAACTACAGAAATGAAGAATATACAATTAAATGAACTATATGTACAATAATATTTCACAAAACCACCAGAAAACAGTAAATTAAAATTTACAAAAAACTCACGACCGCCAAACTCAAAGATTCCCGCGCTCTATATCTGTCCTCTTGTTTGACGTATTTGCACCGCCATTTTTCTTCGGCTTAGTGTTGCCAGAATAATATTTATTTTTCGCTACGAATGCAGCGCCACTTACTTCCGACTTAGCTTCCATGTCAAGCAACTTTCACTTAATGACGTCAGCAGTTATCGAAATACCAGAGTGCTCTATTGCCATAATCATCGGAGAATAATGATCAGACAAACCTGCTAATAACAATGATCCTACCCATTCATCAGTTATTGCAAACCCCGTGCCATTTAACCGTTGAGATGTTTCGACGATTTGTGTGATGTAGGTAGTCATCGAGTCACAATTATCCAATCTTATTGAAATCAAATGTCGAAGTAAGGTTATCTTTCTCGAGAAACCGGATTCGTCAAACATGGTCTTCAACTTAGTCCATAATGTCACTGAACTTTCCGTATTTCTGATATGCACGTACAAACTGGGATCAATTGTCAATATTAATTTTGCCTTTGTTTTTGCATCTTCCGCTGGCTTGATTTCGAAACCGGCCGGTGGTTTGATGTAATTGTCCATGCCATCCAAGACCAGTAAGTTTTCAGCCGTAAAACATCATTCATCGTAATTTTCTCTGCCTTTTAACTTCGGCACACTAGCGATATAGTTCGAGTTCATGTTTCCGCGAATCAACAAACGCAATTTATCTATTTTAGGTTAAAATAATTGATAAATTCGGGAGTAGCCCATAACCTATTAAAACTCGTTGAGCGTTCGCAACAGACTGGTTTATTCAATAGAACGATTGTAATACATTCTTATGTTAGTTCCAAGTTTACTTACTAGATGGCATTAGCGGTAACTAAAGTAGAGGTGTGAACTGGTTAATATTATTTTATTTTGATATAATTACTAACAGTCTATTTATTTTTACCTTAGGTTTAGGGATGAGTGGTAATATCGATCGAAAGAAAAATTCTCCGGACAAATTTTGATTAGTTTTTTTTAGGACAACGTCGGAATGTATTATTAAGATACAGGGGGACTTACGACGAAATAAAATCCCTTTTGCCAGTTAAAAGTATTAAATCGCAATTCGGTAGAAAATCGGGCGATTTTCCGTGTATTCTCGGCAATCGTTGAAAATTCCTTGCATTTCGGTAGAGCGCGGCCCATATCGGTAGAAATACTGAAAAATTGGTAGGTTCGAGAACACTAATCTAACCTAAGACATGCATTTTGACAGCTGTCAGAGTAAGTTGTCTAGGTATGTGAACCAAATAATCGCTCACAAAAAAATTCGATTTTAGTGGGAAATCGATATTGATGCTTTTAAATTAATAATCGGTTTTTTTTTATTCCCCAGAAAGGAGGTGAATAAATCAAGTGCTAAATTATCCTACAAAATATAAAAGAAATTATGAAGGCTCATTGACTTTCACATTGAAACTAACTTTCAAACAAAATGGGCATTCTCTTTTTTATTTTGCATATGTTCAAACCCCTTGGCAATTACTGATGTCCGTAAAATGGTTCACAATATTATTTTTCTATTCGACGACATAATGAACAATTTCACAATTCGCACCTTTATTCCAATACCGTCACTATCATAAATAATCAAATTATACAGGCGAGCTATTTAAAGATTTATGACAAACATTAACTGATATAAATAAGGATATATTAGCTTTTAAGAAATAATTGTTTTCATTTTAATTTTATTAATAACTATTATTTCTAATATTTTTTTGTTGCCATTTTAATTATTATAAATAAGTGGAAGTAAATAAGTTAAAATATTAGTGATACTACCACTTTATGAAAAATAAAAAAATTAGTAGAATTTAAATATAGGAATCAAGGCAATATACAAATTAAATCCTTAGCAAATAAATCGCATTAAAAACAGTTTTTCTAAAAATTTCGTTTAGTGATAGTATTGGATAAACATGCAAATTATTAACAAAATTATTATTAGTAACACATCTAACTTAACTATTTACAAATACATATACACAATGAAATCTAGAGATATTTTCCTTTACTTGCAAGGAAAAAATTAAGAAAACTCAACTATTTTACGAAATTAAACAAACGGCTATGATGTGAACTACAGGTAGGTAGTGACGTCAGAGATAGATGTTCTCATGTTCTTTAAAGTGGGTCAAAATCTAATGCCTAGGAATTGGTGATGTCACTGACTCCTAGGAATAAATATACAGCTGAAACTAATAAAAAGCCTATAAAAAGAGATTGTCCAGTTTTCGTACGTGAAAATAAAGTAGGTATGTATACTTATGTTAGGAAGTTAGAGAATTATACATTATTTTATAGAACAAGTATATATGCATAAAAGAACATATTACGATTGGTATTAATATAGCACAAAGTATTAAGAAAAATAAACTTAAGATTCTTTTCCAGAAAATGATGTTTTTCATTAAATAAACATTTATTTTCATTTATCTAAATTATAGGTTACAATTTACTTTGAGTTCACTAGATGGCGTTGTACAAAATTTTAAATCGCACCATTGTTTCGTTACAAAAATGTAGATATGTGTCCAGATCTTTGATTTATAGTCACGGGTTGAGAGCCCTCAGCGCTCAAAAAAAAGGGCGACATTCCGCGCTTGTCCGTCTCTCGGTGCGCTTGCGTGCCGCTCCGCGCTCTCCCGCTCACGTCACACGTACGCTGTTGTTTTGTTTTCGCGCGCTTTCCAACCGTCGCAGCTAACGGACGAGTAAGTGGCAGTGCAAAACCGCCTTTTTCGAGGCGAACTATTGGACTGCTCACGAATATCACTAACTGCCTGCGTTCAAAGCAAGGTCAGGTAGTGATATTTGTTTCTGTCTAAGCAGATAAAGTCATAGTGGCCCCTTAAGGGCAAAACCAAGTTTCTCTTGGTCCCCGGTTGAAACCTTACGGTGTCAACGAAGCCGGGTGAGGCGAAGCCCCGAGTCGCCTGCCGAGCCCCTTCAGGGCGAGACGCTCAACTCGGACGGGACCGGATCAGTAGACCTTGGGGGTGACCCCTAGTCTACCCCGGTTATCTCCTTCCCACCCTACCTATTCCCTACTCCCATTCTCGGGTGTCAGTTTGGGTGTGACTGCCCTCAAGGGCCCATACCACCCCTACACTCGGGCTGTTAGGAACCACGCAGGCACAATAAGATCGGCCGGTGGATACTAGCTTAGGGCAAACCCTAGTGTTAAGCACATCCTCCCGACCTACCCCGGTTGGGAGGGAACACACCTCACACACCCCCGGGTTCTCCCCCCGGGGTGTTAGGTTGCTAGGAGACCGCGGTATAGCGATTTGTTTAGTTTTTCACCAATAGTATAGTGGTTGTAACAGCTCATCATGAATCACGTAGGTATCGAAGACCTACTCAATAATGACGAGATCTGGGCGATTATCGACCGAAAGTATCACGACCGATAACCGGAGCGCACACCATCGCACCCGGAATCTTCCGCCGCCACTATCACCCCAGAGAGCGAGGAAGAAAGTGAGCGCGCCGCCGCCGCCACCAATTCGGAGATGGAGTACGACTCCGCTCCCACCTCCACCTCCTCTGAAGAGGAAGATTCCCCCAATGAGGGGTTTAGCGAGGCCAAGTCCCGCAAGCGCAGCCGCAGGGCGCGCAAAAATAAGGCCGCAAAGACACCAAAGGTCGCTCCCGTAGTGGAGACGAACCATTCCACCCCGATTCCATCACCCGCTGCTCCCCTCCAGGAGCAAGGTGCCCCCACCCCCTCCACAAGTGGGGTCATGACCGCCACGGTCAACAAGGCCCCCACGGTCAAAACTACCACGGCGGCGACAACATCAGCCGCCAAAAAACTCACCCCCCTCCTCTGTACATACGCGACAAGGAGAGGTGGTTCGCCATCTCCGCGTGGTGCAACTCGCACCGCGTGGCATACAAAAGCGCCAGATCTACCGCACAGGGGATCAAGGTCGAGGTCAACTCGACCGACGACCACAGGGCGCTCTCTAAAATGTTAGGGGAGCAACGCATCCCCTATCACACTTACACGATGCCCGAGGACAAACTCCTTCGGGCCGTGATAAAGAACGTCCCACGAGAATTCGCCAAAGAGGAGATTCTCGAATCCCTCAAGGCCCAAAACCTTCCCGTGAGGGAGGTTCACCGTATCACCGTTCACCTATGAACATGATACTCGTATGCCTGGACAACACCCCCGAGGGTAAACAGGTATTCCGCATCACTCATGTGTGCGGACTTATGGGCGTTAAAGTAGAGGCCCCCTACAAAACCGGCATTATGGCTCAATGCCATAAATGCCAGATGTATGGCCATACATCTAATAACTGTTATGCCCACCCAAGGTGCGTTAAGTGCCTGGGAAATCACCACACCAGCGAGTGTGAGAGGCCCAAAGACCTGACCCTCTGCACTGAGCCGCCATCGTGCGTGCTGTGCGGGGAGATGGGCCACCCAGCCAACTTCCGCGGATGTCCACGGGCGCCCAAAAGGACGATTCGTCCAACGGGCCCGGCCCGTTATTATAATAAGGCCTTCGTGAACGCCCCCCTCCCGACTCACAATGCTTGGTCTCGCCCCCTTACACAAGGTAGGGAGGCGTTCCCCGCATTACCGCGCACGCAAGCAAACTTCGCGGAAATCCGCGAGGTCGCCGCAGAGTTAAGGAGGAAAGAGGGCAATAACCTCGCCCTCCTTAACATTGCGATAAAATTTTCACCCCTACTCGAACGTCTGGGGTCCCTTAGTTTCAAATAAAAATGGATAAGCACACTCCCGGCAGAGTCAAACCACGACACCTAAAGATAGGGACATATAACGCGAATAGCCTCTGCTCACAGAGGGACGAGTTAGGTACATTCCTTAGGGAACAACAGCTCGACATTCTTATGGTACAAGAGACGTTTCTCAAACCTTTCAACAAGGACCCTAGAATTGCGAATTATAATATAGTTCGCAATGATAGGGTCACTTCGCGAGGAGGGGGAACACTCATCTACTATAGGAGGTCGTTGCACTGCACGCCTGTGGATCCGCCACCTCTGGCGTACATTGAAGCGTCAGTATGCAGATTAGCACTCACCGGCCATCAGCCAATTACATTTGTCTCGGCTTACCTGTCACCCGAAAGAAGGGACGGTAAACACTTAGTGGAGAGCGATCTCAAGGCATTGCTTGACTTGGGCGGCGACCGATACCCCACGGTGGA
The DNA here is from genome assembly GCA_032191425.1 of Lymantria dispar. NCBI lineage: Eukaryota > Metazoa > Arthropoda > Insecta > Lepidoptera > Erebidae > Lymantria > Lymantria dispar. Next base: position 14,169,330 of record CM063467.1, read on the forward strand.
GAACCGCAAGCGCCTGCGGGCCCTCCAAAGGGAGGTCAAAACCGAAATTAAAAATATGAGACAGAGCAGATGGGACGCCACTTTAGAAGAGCTGAAGCCCTCGCACACAGCCTTCTGGCAGCTCAGCTCACTCAAAAAAGATGTAGTGTCCACACTCCCTCCCCTCAGTAGAATAAATCAACCGCCGGCATTCATGGATGACGAAAAGTCTGAATGTCTGGCAGAGAGCCTAGAGCTTCAGTGTACGCCGAGTACATTATACGAACAAGAAGCGACTCACTACAACACTATTAATTCGGAAGTGGCTAGTCGTACCACTTTGTCGCGATCGAATATAAACAACGACAACAATATGCCTATCCCAACAGTGAGCACCGACGAAGTCGAGTCGCTTATTAGGGGTCTCCACGCTAGGAAAGCCCCGGGTTCGGACGGTATTACAAATAGAGTAATTAAATTATTCCCAGCCCATTTAATAATATTACTGTGTTGTATTTTTAATGCAGCCCTCAAATATAACATCTTTCCTTCACAGTGGAAAGAGGCCGTGGTAATCGGAATCCACAAACCCGGCAAAAAACGTACCGAACCCAATAGTTATCGACCTATTAGCCTACTGAGAAGTTTAGGTAAATTATACGAACGAATAATACTCAGTAGGCTACGCTCATATGCAGAGTTCAATAAACTCATACCGGACGCGCAATTGGTTTTCGTGCTAAACACAGCTGTGTTCAGCAAGTATATAGACTAGTAGAATACACCAGTAGTCAGTTCATTAGGGGACGGTACACTGGTGTACTATTTCTAGATGTAGCGAAAGCTTTCGATAAAGTTTGGCATGAGGGCTTAATTTACAAATTATATTTATTAAAAATCCCCGAATACTTAATTCTAATAATACATGACTATCTGAGTCATCGCAGCTTTCGCTACAGGGTGGAAGGGACGTTGTCGACCTCTCATCCTCTCAAGGCCGGTGTCCCACAGGGCTCGGTCCTCGCCCCATTTTTGTTTATGCTGTATACAAGCGATTTACCCAAGTTCACTCGTGTGCACACGGCGCTTTACGCCGACGATTCCGCACTCTATTGTGCAGGTATGTCCCCGACAACCGTAGTCAATACACTCCAAAAAGCGGGTACCGCCCTTGCCAATTGGTATAGGAAATGGAGAATAGAAATTAATCCCGAGAAGAGCCAAGCGGTCATGTTCACTAAACGAACTGCCCGTCTGTGCTCTCCGGACAGTATCCCTCCTCTCACTCTCTTCGGCCGACCTGTCTCATGGAGCAGAGAGGCCAAGTACTTAGGTGTGACCCTTGATAGCTGACTCACTTTCCTGTCCCACTTGAAGCGGGTCCGCGCGCGCGCCGCCTTCGTGATGGGACGCCTTCACTGCTTATTAAATGCAAAGTCAAAACTATCACTTAAAAATTAAGTCCGATTATACACTACCTGCATACGGCCGATCATGACGTATGCCAGTGTAGTGTTCGCGCAGGTTAGGCCAAACTCCTGTTTGGCCTAACGTGTTATAACAAACACTACAAAATAGATTCATGCGACGGGCAACGGGAGCACCGTGGTTCGTTCGTAATGTCGATCTACACATCGACCTCGAATTGCCGACCATCAGGCAGTATATGAAGCGTTGCTCCCAGCGCTATTTTGACTCTGCCATGACTCACCCCAATCCACTAGTGGTTGGGGCGGTAAACTATGTCCCCTCAAAAATATCCGCGGTCCGATGACCCCGTCATCTCCTTGAAGAAGGAGATGATGCTATTACGATCGCCCAAGAAAGGGCCTACACAGCTCGCGCAGCGATAACACATAAAACTCCGCGATATCGGCCTCGCCGACGAGGTCGACAACCGCGGCGCGTAAAAGTCATTATCCTAAACGTGGCCACGCCCACTTTGCTTTCAGCGACGCCCCGAGCCGAGGTCCGTTCCCCACAGGGGGAGCCCTCGGGCGATGTTCGCTTAACTTACTTACCGGGTTGAAAGCCTTCCGCTCGCCCATTGCCCGCGTTAAGCTGTCAAGGTCATCTGCGACCAACAGCTAAATAGACAACAAAAAAAAAAGCCCTCAGCGCTCACCCACCAGTCCGGGTAAAGTTGTCACAGCCATCTGAGGCTAACAACTAAGTCACACACAAAAAAAAAAGTGAGCCGTCGCTCAGGACGCCTGACAGATGTGAAACATCGAAACTATTTTGTACGAGTAGAGACACGGTATCGAATATAAAGTATATATATATTTCCTAGTATATATATTTCCTAGGCTATGCAATACCATTTTTTCATTTAACTCGGCATTACATAAATTAATTAATCAAACTTTTTGGCCCGTGGTTTTTATCTTTCAATTTTTATTCGTTCACTTCAATGTTACTCGTTTCTACTCTTTTTATAACAAACAAATAATATCATAATGGCTTATTTTACTAATAAAAATATATCAATATATTACCAGAACTGTAGAGGTATTCGTACGAAATTACATACCTTATACATGAATATATTGTGCTTTTCTTTTGATGTAATTATTTTGTGTGAAACATGGTTAACGCCCTTAATAAGAGATAGTGAATTTATAGATGACCGCTATGTAGTATTTCGAAATGATCGTGATCGCATCGCTACAAACAAACGGGAGGGTGGAGGCGTACTGATTGCTGTGCTCAAGGAACTGCGTCCCGCATGTGCAATGACGCGACTAAGTCCCAATAGCATCGAACACATTATGGTTAAATTACCGGCATCTCGCCCAGGTAAACACCACATTATCAGCGCTGCTTATGTACCGCCACGTTCACATGACGATATTTACTCTTCCCACCTAGAAATACTTTATAACATTGTCACTGACCCTTGTATCGAATCATTTTATATAACGGGTGATAATAATTTACCGAATATAAACTGGCTCTGTAGTAATGATAATATCTCAATTCAACCAAGTAATGCAGTTGATCGCCAACTTATTGATTTAATATCTATCTCGAACGCCTCACAGTATAATACCTACACAAACGCCTTAGGTCGTATTCTTGATTTGTTTATCAGTAACGCGGACTGTCAACAACAATCAGGCACGCAATTAATACTACCTGATCACCATCACCCCCCCTTTTATTATGCTTACACCTCTCGAACCGCATTTAATTTCAATGAATCGTAAAGCTTCCATAAAATATAATTTTTTTAATGCGAATTATGACAATATAAATGACGATATTGCTAAAATAAACTGGGGCGACACCATTTGCACCCTTACGCCTGACGAGGCGATGGAATACTTTTATAATGTAATTTACAATATTATTAGATCTCATGTGCCAACTACACGGATTAAAACAACTAAGTTTCCTCTTTGCTTTAATAATAGACTTATTTATTTAAAAAGAAAGATCGTGCCTGGATTAGATGGAAAAAGTTCTGTAATGTATCAGATTATGAGATATTTTCTAATTATCGCAGGCGTTTTAAGGTATTATCTGACAAATGTTTTAAAAAATATATGAAGACTTTAGAGACTAATATCCCTACCAATATTAAGCATTTTTGGCGTTATATTTCTGGCCGTAAAGGCAAATCGAGCTTTCCAGCCTCTATGTATTACAAAGACATTTCGGTGAACAACTCTAAGAATGTTTGCAACTTGTTCTCAAATTATTTCAAATCTATTTATGCGCCTTCTACTTTCGATCCATTAACTTGGCAAACACCTGACCAGACTGCATCTAACTCGGATTATCTTAATATATATAAATCTCGTGTCACAATGTTTGTCCTCGATGGACTCCTAAACCACTTAACCGATTATAATAAAATTCGCACACCATGTGCAGTTCGATCCAACTTGAGAGCTAGGATAGTTTAAATCTCAAATTATAGTCGCAATTTTAATTTATTGCTAATTATTTGTCTGTTATTATTTGACAGTCACAATTATCTGTTAACTCCAAATGATTCTAACAGATGTCGATACCTTTCGACTGGGTTGAGTGAGTAATCAATAGATGGCGCTGCTATGGTAAATCTACGAACGTGTCATATAAGCTACATTTTAACAGCATAATTACCACGTGTTGTTGACGCTATAAAATTAATTAAATTTATTTTGTAGTGAACGAAATACCGTATAATTCAATTATTTCCACTTTTTAAATTTTTGGTGTTAGCATAGCCGGCCACGTGTTACTTAGACTGAAGTGTAAATTGAATTCATATTATAATGAAGATAATACAGTGAAATTAATCCTGTTTTTTACTTATTTGTGCTTCATTGATCAAAACTTTATAATTTAATTTGAATATATGTATGTAAGTATTATCACATAATTATAAAATTTAATTAAAATGTCAATGTAAAAATGATACACAATTTCCTACACTTTTTCAATAGTTGTACAAATATTTTTTTTATTGTTTTTATTTAACCTCTATTAAAAATATTTAGCACTTATTATTTCAATGTGCTATGATAACAAGTTTTCAGATTTTTTTTTCTTATATTTAAACGATTAAATTAGTATTTCAATTCTTAAAAATGATACACAATTTCCTACCCTTTTTCAATAGTTGTACAAATATTTTTTTATTGTTTTTATTTAACCTCTATTAAAAAATATTTAGCACTTATTATTTCAATGTGCTATGATAACAAGTTTTTCAGATTTTTTTTTTCTTATATTTAAACGATTAAATTAGTATTTCAATTCTTATTGAAATTATTATTTAAACTCTGTAATGTAAATATGTACATGTCAGTATTATCACATAATTATAAAAGTTAATTAGAATGATTTTAATTTTTTTTCTCATATTTAAACGATTAATTTATTATTTTCAGTCAAATGCCACGGAAAAATCTAACCTCAACAACGCGAGCACCAGAGAGGCACGACGCAAACGTATTAAAAGAGCCCATCAGTTGGCAGAACAAATTGAATCAAGAAATCCAGCTCAAAGAATCAGGACAGCAGAAGGTCATGCACAAGAATCTCAAGAACAGTGTAACGAACGTCTTCAAGAGAATATCATAAGAACAAGAGCAGCAGGAGAACGAGACATAGCCACAGTAGGAGCACAGGAACAATAATTTCAATTTATACATGTAAGTAATATCACATAGTTTTATAAAAGTTAATTAATATATCAATGAGAAAATGGCACAAAGCTCCCCACACTTTTTCAATAATTGTACAAAAATTTTTATATTATTTTTATTTAACCTCCATTGAAAATTATTTTGCACTTATTATTTCAATGTGCTATGATAACATGTTTTTCAGTTCCTCTTTCTAATATTTAAACGATTAAATTATTATTTTTAGTCGAATGCCACCGAAAAAATCTAACCTCAACAACGCGAGCAGCAAAGGGTCACGACGCAAACGTGTTGAAAGAGCTCAGCAATTACCAGAACAAATCGAAACAAGAAATGCAGCTCAAAGAATCTGGACTGCAGAAAGTCGTGCACAAGAATCTCAAGAACAGCGTGACGAACGTCTGCAACAGAATATTACGAGAACAAGAGCGGCACGAGAACGAAACATAGATACAGTACGAGTACTAGATCGACAAAGGCAACGGATCAGCCGCTCATTAACACGTGCATCATTCGTTCGGCTTGCCTTTGAATATGCACCAGATATTAACTACTCAGCGCATTCAAAAATTGCTATCGGTGGAATGGATAAAGTATGTCAATATTGTCAGGCATTGAAATTTCGAAATGAAGCAGCCGGCATGTGCTGCGCATCAGGAAAAGTTGTGCTGTCACCCCTACCCGCTCCGCCGGAGCCTTTATTATCCCTTCTTACTGGCAATTCAGATGATTCCAAATTATTTTTGCGTAAGATACGCAAATTTAATTCTTGCTTCCAAATGACGTCATTTGGGGCAACTAAAATTTGCGATCGTGCATCCGATGGACGTAATTTTGAAACTACATTCAAAATTCAAGGCCAGGTGTACCATAAAATCGGATCACTGATGCCAATGCCTGATAACAATCCGAAATTTCTTCAAATTTATTTTATGGGCGATTGTGAAGAGCGCGTGACGAGTCGGTGCCTGTATAATTTTATTGAAGAAGCAGAGGAAAGAACAATTGTGATATTATTGGAAAATTTTTTAGAAGATCACAATCAACTAATTCAATTGATCAAAAGAGTTGTCGCCACGACTGCAAAATGACAATTATCAAATCGTCATAAAAGCCGACAAAGTACCGTTAGGTGAACATGCTGGTAGATTCAACGCTCCAACTGTTGATGAGGTTGCTGTTATCATGGTTGGTGATCCAGTTGACAAAAGATCTATAAAAATTACACGGCGAGACAACACTGTCAGTACGATTTCGGATCTACACCGTTCATATGACGCACTACAATATCCATTGATATTTTGGCAAGGACAAGATGAATATCACCTTAATATCAAACAGTATGATCCAAATACCGGTAAATTTGACAATTATCTATTTACTTTCTTACTGTATGTATAGATTTTAATTTCGTATTGCATTTTATTTTTTATTTTTTTAGGTGATTACAGAAATAATAAAGTTAGCTCAATGAACTACTACGCACACCGAATAATGGTTAGACAACATCAAGACAATTATATCCTTCGATATCGTCAGCTGTTCCATCAATACATTGTTGATATGTATGCTAAGGTTGAAAGCGAACGCTTGCGATTCCTTCGATTCAACCAGGCAAAACTACGATCGGAAGAATATATTCACTTACGAGATGCTGTTGCTGGAAACATCGATGGAAATTTAAATCCCAATGACATCGGTAATGCTTTCATTTTACCTTCAAGCTACATCGGCAGTCCACGGAACATGCAGGAATACATACAAGATGCGATGACTTACGTACGTCATTACGGCCGACCGGATTTATTTATTACATTCACATGTAATCCGAATTGGGAAGAGATACAAACTTTACTATTGCCAGGACAACAAGCCATTCATCGTCATGATTTAACTGCACGTGTGTTTAAACAAAAATTGAAATCCTTAATTGATTTTATTGTTAAATATTCAATTTTTGGTATCACACGTTGTTGGCTGTATACGATAGAGTGGCAAAAGCGAGGTTTGCCTCATGCCCACATTTTGGTTTGGCTTAAAGATAGAATCCGTCCTGAAGAAATCGATCAAATAATTTCAGCCGAAATTCCAGACCCATTAATTGATCAAGAATTATTTGATATTGTCACCAAACACATGATCCATGGGCCATGCGGTGCTTTCAACATGACGTCACCGTGCATGGAAAATGTAAAAAAAAACTTCCCAAAGCCGCATACGAATGACACGATCACGGATATTGATGGTTATCCAATGTATCGCCGCAGAAGTATTGAGAATGGTGGCCACACATTTACAATGCGACTGCCGAACTTTCCAAATCAAGTTGAGTTTGATAATCAGTGGGTGGTACCATACTTACCACTACTTTCAAAAACTTACAAAGCTCATATCAATGTTGAGCTTTGCAGTTCTGTTAAATCAATTAAGTATATTTGTAAATATGTAAACAAAGGCAGTGATTTGGCCATATTTGAAGTACAAAACATAAATAAAAATGACGAAATAGCACGATACCAAATGGGCAGATACATTAGCAGCAATGAAGCTATTTGGCATATTCTCAGCTTTCCCATCCACGAAAGAGATCCTGCTGTCCAACATCTGGCAATACATCTTGAAAACGGTCAACGTGTATACTTCACTGAAGAAAATGTTCTCCAAAGAGCGTTCGAAGCTCCGAAAACGACTCTAACTGAATTTTTTACATTGTGTCAAAAACCTGATGTTTTTGGCCAATTCGCGATGACATTGGTGTATGGTGATGTTCCACGTTATTTCACATGGAACAAATCCAGTAAAAAATGGGAGCCACGGAAACAAGGAAAACCACATCCTTCCATTACAGGCATATTCAAAGCTAAGACATTGGGGAGACTTTACACGGTACATCCAAAGCAACGTGAGTGCTTCTATTTACGTTTGTTATTGGTGAATGTTCCCAGACCAACGTCTTTTGAATTTTTACGAACAGTTAATGGTCGAGTATTCAATACATACCAGGATGCATGTCGTGAACTGCAATTGCTAGAAGACGATAACCATTGGGACTTAACGCTTGCTGATGCTGCGTTGACATCAACACCGAATAACATTCGTCAGTTGTTTGCAATTATTTTGACGACATGTTATCCCTCGCAAGCACAAACTTTGTGGGAAAAATATAAAAATTGTATGACAGAAGACATCTTGCACCGAATTAGACAAAAAAAAAACAATGCCAAAACATAGATTATACACCACAGATGTACAATGAAGCATTGGTCTTGATCGAGGATTTATGTGTTCTTATTTCAAATTTACCACTTAATCATTATGGTATGCCATCACCTAATCGTCCAGCCACCGACTTAGTCAATACCGATTTACAACGAGAAAATCAATATGACCATGGAAGTTTAGCAACAATTATCATGAACAGTGAACCATTACTGACAGCAGAACAAAAAATTATTTATGATCGGATTATGCTGGCTGTTGCTGCTGAACAAGGCGGTTTTTTTTTCTTGGATGCACCCGGTGGAACCGGTAAGACATTTTTAATATCGTTGATTCTTGCCAAAATACGGTCGCAACAAAAAATCGCATTAGCAGTAGCATCGTCAGGCATTGCGGCTACTTTACTGGATGGTGGGCGAACAGCACATTCAACATTCAAGCTGCCATTGGACGTTCATAATAAACCAGATGCAATGTGTAACATCAAAAAGAATAGTGGAATAGCTGCAGTGTTGCGGAAGAGTTCTATAATAATTTGGGATGAGTGCACAATGGCACACAAATATTCACTTGAAGCATTAAACAGAACTATGCAAGATTTAAACAGCAATAATAAACTTTTCGGTGGTGCTATCTTACTTTTGTCTGGTGACTTCCGGCAGACCTTACCGGTTATACCTCGCTCTACTTTCGCGGATGAGATTAATGCATGTTTGAAACAATCATTCTTATGGCGAAGTGTTGAAACACTTCGATTGACCATAAATATGCGAGTACAATTGCAAAATGATCCATCAGCACAAATATTTTCCGAACAACTACTAGATATTGGGAACGGTAAAATAGAACTGCAACCAAATACGCAATGTATTAAACTACCAGACAATTTTTGCACTGTTGTTCAGGATAAAAATGAATTGATTCAGAGTATTTGCCCGGATATACAGAATAATTATTTGAATCATGAATGGCTTAGTCAACGGGCGATTTTGGCAGCCAAAAACGTTGATGTTGACGAAATTAACTTCCAGATACAACAGTTGTTAACAGGCGATCTGATGTCTTTTAAATCAATCGATACTGTTGTTGATGAAAATGAAAGTGTAAATTTTCCGATTGAATTTTTAAATTCATTAGATATCCCTGGAATGCCACCACATAATCTTCGATTAAAGATTGGTTCCCCTATTATTCTCCTCCGTAATTTGAATCCACCTCAATTATGTAACGGTACGCGTTTGGTCATCAAAAAGATCACCGGAAACATTCTTGAAGCAACCATTTTGGCTGGGAAGTTTAAAGGAAAAGTGGTCCTGCTGCCACGTATTCCGATGATACCATCAGATTCTACCATACCCTTTAAAAGGCTACAGTTTCCAATTCGTTTAGCTTTCGCCATGTCTATAAATAAATCTCAAGGTCTAACAATGTCCATTTGTGGTTTAGATTTGGAAAATCCATGTTTTTCTCATGGGCAACTATATGTTGCGTGTTCACGTGTTGGGAAACCGTCGAATCTATTTGTGTTAGCTAAAGACAGGTTAACCAAAAACATAGTGCACCGATTGGTGTTAAATTAAATTGAAATTGAAAGTATTTATAATTCAAAAAAATAGATATTAATGTTTAAAAGTTTAAGACTGTCTGCCTTGCCTACCTCATTCATGAGTTTAAGCGTCACATGTTATTTACTGTATTATACTGTAATATACTTATATTTGTTATAAAATTAAATGGAAATAATAAATCTGATAAATTTTTATTTTGTACCTATTGATTTCTGCTTAATATCAAGTGTAAGAACATTTTAATTAATTGTGTTCAACGTACTTCCCCTTCAAATCTCAATCCAGTGAATTTGTATACCAACATCAACATTTTCGTCTTTGTTCGTAAATAATTTCATTGTACTAAAGGGTTATAGTAGTAGAAAGTCAAATAAGGAGATCACCATATTTTTTTACAAATACCATCTGTGTGAAAAAGCATAGTGGACTCCGTGACTGATGTTCTCTTATTGTTCCTCTTAGATTGTTTACTATAATGTAATATAACAAAAACTTTAGCCACAGCAACGCGTGGCCGGGTCAGCTAGTATATCTAATATATATAAACTCATTTGCAAAAAAAATGGGCACCTAAGCAATGAACCATTTCAAATGTTAATATTTCTTTGTTTGATAATTATAGGTAGTTTTATCCACACAATTTGCTAAATTAATAAGAAAATAATCGTTTTCATCAGTATTTCATAAAATTTAGATACAATTTATGGGAAATAATGCTAAACCTCGCTAGTAGTGTATATTCGCTAGTAGTGCATATGCTCATGAAGTAAAAATAAAAAAGTTTTTTTGTTTGTTTTTCTTTAATAAAGTAAAAGCAGATAAATGTTTAGTATCGAGTGTGACCCCCTCTAGCTAAAATCACAGCTTGAATTCGTCTGGGCATGCTAGCGAGTATATCCCGGATACTTGCTTGCGGAATACGTTCCCACTCCGCAGTAATCACATTCTTCAGCTCTCTGATGGTCTGCGGAGCCGGGTGTACTGATCTCACACGCCGGCCAGCATGATATAGTAAGGTCAATTTCCCTCCTATTGTGGAAGAGGCTCAAGCCCAACAGTGGGATGTATATGAGCTGGAATGATGAATACAATATATAAAGCAACACACATTATTCAAACGATATTACAAAAAAAAAAGTCTCACCTCATTATCTGCTATAACTTTATTGAAAAACTCTTCACTTTTAAAACATGCAGCCTGCAGACGCTGGCAGTTCTGAAGTCTTGCACAGCATAAGTAACATACTTGTACCGGTTTACTATCATTCGTCACAAACTGAAACAATATAAATTGGCATGTTGATGATCAAATTTTTGCTATGGGTACATTCGGGTGACGGGACCGGGGATTAATTAATCCGTCACCGGCAGAGAGGCTAACCGCGCGACGGCGACCGACGTCCTTGACGTCGAGAGGAGAGAGTCCTCAGAAGGTATTCCATCGGGTAGACGCCTGAGGACAAGGAACCCGGTACAGTGGTCAGCCCAATGACGAAGGCAACGTGTTACGGTGTGTTCTGGGCCGCAACCACTTTACATATGGTATCTTAAATTATTTAGACTCCTAAAATGTGTGTAGTTAAAATTTCCTAAAATCGTAGCAATTAAATCTAAAAGGTATATTAAGTGTTTCTATTTTGTTTGTGCTTGATGCAATGAGTGAATTACTCCATTAAACGTTGTAAGAAGCTTAGAGAGAGAGTCAAACCTGTTGCAAGTTCAAAATTCAAATCATTTACTATGTATAAACCCCACGGGGGAACTTACATATTGTCATTTATGTTTACCCCCACAGGGCTATTGTTTTTACATTTTGTTAAAATTACCACAGGATCAGAACACAACCACACTGAAAAAATCTCGCAAGAAACTCAGCAGGATTGTCAATTTTATATTTATTTTCTAATTTCACTTATATATATATATATATATATATATATATATATATATAGGAGAGGCGGGTTTTGCAAGCGATATATTGACTCATCACCATATCTCTGGAACCATAAGGCGTACAAACTTGAAATGTTGTTTCCCTGAAGGAGCTCACCGCCTGGCGCGTCGACGCCCGCCGAGACGTCATCGCCCGTTGGGCAGACCGGCTGGAGAGGCCTCGATACGGTGTTTGGACCATGGAGGCCTGCCGGCCGGTGCTGATGCAGTGGTTGGAAAGGCGGCACGGGGTGCTCTCCTTCCGACTCGTACAGGTCTTGACGGGGCATGAATACTTCGGCAAGTACCTGTCAAGGCTCGCTAGGAGGGAGAGAACTCCGTCCTGCCACCACTGCGATTGCGACGAGGACACGGCGCAGCATACGCTCGAGGTCTGTGCCGCTTGGGCAGAACCGCGTCGTGAACTCGTCGCAATCATCGGTGCCGACCTGACGCTGCTGACCATCGCTAGGGAGATGCTCGGCAGCATCAGGAATTGGGACGCGGTCGCAGTATTTTGCGAGGCAGTTATCTCGCAGAAGGAGGAGGCGGGTCGCGAGCGCGAGGAGCACAGCCTCGATGAAGCGACCCGCTGCCGGCGGCTGGGGCGGCGCAGGCGGGATTACCTGCGTGCCATGCCGCCCTAGCCGCGGCCGCGGGTGACGTGACCGGGGATTAGTCCGTCACCCGCCGAGAGGCCGACCGCGTGAGGAAAGACCGACGTCCTCCCCGAGGTGGGAGTCGGTCGATGGGAGGATGCCCCGGGTAGGGGGTATTCCGTCGGGCCGACCACTGATGACAAGTAACCCTGCTCCAGTGGTTGGCCCAACGACGAAGGCGACGTGGTGTTCTTAAGCCCCTCTGTCGCCCCGGACGGAGTGGTGCGGAGGCGCGTCGACCGCAGCCCACCCCAAAAAAAAAAAAAAAAAAAAAAAAAGGGGTGGGGTGTTGCGGGGGCGTTAACGATAATGTACAAATAAAGGAACAGGATGAGCCGAAGCTACTGAAGCTAGAAAAATGAAATTTGAACCGTAGTTTTATTTTGTGACGTAGGCACCCACTAAGAAAAATTTCCTAGAAATTCCACACCTAAGGGGGTGAAATACAACGGTAAAGTTAGTATGGAAAGAAAAAAATCTTTAGCTACTGTCTTCAAATTAAGCACAAATACTCTTTAATAAAAATAATTAAACACGTAATGATATCTGATGTTTACGCGAGCACTACACATTGTAAATAAAACTACTTTCACGGATTATATCGCGTTTGTATTTGATTTATGATTGCCCGACGTTTCGAACACTTTGCAGCATTCATGGTCACGGGCGGACTAAGGTGTCTCACGTCCAACAAGTAATCGTTATTACAGACATTTTCTTCTTACACTGGCAATAAATTTGTACTAAAATGTGGGTAGCAATTTAATAAATTTATAACTATTTCTGTACCGGGTAGATAATTGTCAATGTCTCAGTAACTCAGTAAGAGTTATCACAAAGCCGGAACTATTGAAGCCAGAAATATGAACTTTTGAAATTAGTTACTTTGCGTGAAGTAGAAACCCACTAAAACATGATTTTTTGAAATTCAACCCCTAGGGGGTAAACTGCAGTAACAAAATTTGTATACGGAGAAAAAAATCTACATCGATTTTCTTCAAATTCTCCAAAAATACTCTTTAGTAAAAATATATAAACACGTATTTCAACATTTTTTAATTTTCACCCTCTAAGGGTGTAAATATGTATTAATAAAAAATTTGTTTCTCTGATTTATCAACGTCGAGCTAAAACTACTAAAGCTGGCAACATGCAATTTTTCTGGAAATCAACCCCTAAGGGGTGGGGTTTACCCCAGCAGCAAAGATTGTAAGGGGAGAAAAAAATCCTTATCGATTTTCATCAAATTCTCCACAAATACTATTTAATAAAAATAAATAAACACGATTTTCAGCATTTCTTAATTTGCACCCTCGAAGGGTAGGGGTAAATAGGTATGAAGAAGTTGGTCGACATTAACGCCGAGCTGAAACTACACACATGCAATTTTGACCGTAATTTTATTTTGTGACGTGGTGACCCATTAAGAAAGGATATTTTGGAATTCAACACCTAAGAAGTGAACCGCAGTAGCAAAGTTTGTATGAGGAGGACTCTTCGTTCATCATTTCAACCCTTATACATCCTACTGTTGGGCTCGAGCCTCCTCCATTATGAGAGGAAAAATGACCTACGCTGGTCAAACATGTTGCCATAGGCTTTAGTTTCGAGCTTTTCTTTTCTTGCATAGATGTTGTATGTATATTATAATCTCTTAGTCGTCTCCTATGACAGCCACAGGTAGGAGAGGGGATGGTGAATTGTATTCTTATTCCGTCATCACACGGCAAATACTCTTCAGTAAAACTGAATAAAGAGCATTTGTCAATTTTACCTTCTAAGGGAACTAGGCGGGTAAGGTGTCTAAAACCGAAGCGAAGCGAGGGCGGGCTGCTAGTCTATATATATATAGGAGGCGGGTTTTGCGAACGATATATTGACTCTTCACCATATCTCTGGAACCATAAGGCGTACAGACTTGAAATTTGGCAGAAATATTCCTTTCGTCGAGTAGAGGTCAGCTAAGAACGGATTTTACGAAATTCCACCTGCAAGGGGTGTTGCGGGGGCGTTAACAATAATACACATATAAAGGAACAGGGTGAGCCGAAGCTACTGGAGCTAGAAAAATGAAATTTAGATAGTAGTTTCCTTTCGTGACGTAAGCACTCTGTACGACGTTCTAGGTCCGAGGCGTGAAATTAGACACAGGTATAACGTATACTTGTATATATTTTGTATGCCACAAACGATTCACACAAAAGAAACAATTCTGAACATATTTATACTAAGACTTACAATGAAACCATAGCGCGATCTAGTAATTTTAGAGTCGCCATCTATAGAGCCCTTTGCACATATAATTAACAAATGACATAAACAAAGAATTCGAAATTTATAAATACAAATGTTATATGTTAATATTTAAAAAATATAAATCTCAAATAAATAAGTCTTAACCAACCTATTTGGATGGTTTACCTGAACACTCTATAACAAAGATTTTTTTGAAATTCAACCCCTAAGGGGGTGAAACGCAACAGCAAAGTTTGTATGTAAAGAAAAAAATCTTTAGCTACTGTCTTCAAATTAAGTACAAATACTCTTTAATAAAAATAAATAAACACGTGTTTCAGCGTTTGTCCATTTTCATCCTATATTTTACAACAGGTAGAAAGATGTCAGTTTACTGACTTATCACAGAGCCGAAACTACTGAAGCCAGAAACATTAAATTTTGACATTAGTTTCTTTGCGTGACGTAGAAACCTACTAAGAAAGGGTTTCTTGAAATTCAACCCCTAGGGGGTAAACCACAGTAACAAAGTTTGTATAAGGAGAGAAAAAAATCTACATCGATTTCTTCAAATTCTCCAAAAATACTCTTTAGTAAAAATAAATAAACACGTGTTTCAACATTTTTTTAATTTTCACCCTCTAAGGGTGTAATCTACACTAACCTTATAAAGAGGAAACGTTCCTTATGAATAAACTCAAAAACTCCTGAACGGATTTCAATAATTCTTTCACCATTAGAATATTACAGTATCCCCGAGTAACATATGCTATATTTTATACCAGTATACACACGTGAAGGGGAACTACGCGAGTAAGGCGACTGAAACCAAAGGGAGGGCGGGTTGCTAGTATTATATAATACAATTCACAAATATAATGAGAAGATTATGGCTGGACCAGATCCTACAAACGGCACCCGATCACAAGTTAACCACTAAAGCAGCCATCACTCCCCTCAACCATAATGGAGGAAAGGGAGTGACCCGCTCCTTGTAGCTACCGCAAGTAGACCTTTCGGTGAGCATGACCAATATCATTTGCCACAGACATAAAACGCAGATCAAATAACAAATTTGTTTGGCAAAGCACGCCAAGCTTTAAAATTATAGTAGCAACAATAAAATAAACATGTGTGTAATTCTTTTCATTGAAATAATGAGGAAATTCCTGAATGGAGGAGCAGCTTATTATCAGTCTGAGTTATTATCAAGATAATCTGTGATTTTATAATAACCTTTTATACAAAATCTACAAAACAAGTTGACAACTCATAACTTAAATTTACTTGCATTTCTCTTGACATTCTGATCATAACCTCATTACTTGCATACTCGTTTAAATTTCTTCATGGTAGGCGGCCAGCAATGGTTCATTATCACTTACTATGTTTCATCGAGTTTGAAATCACAACGATTCTAAAGAAATTTCACTTCAAAAATAGCATATACTATACACAGTTAAAGATGCACTCCTACTATTGCTCATAATCTTCCACTGTTAGACGTAAGGCCCTTTGGAAGATTCGAGGAATGTCAAAATGGTCACGGTAGGCAATGAGTGTTGGCAATTACAGTATACGTGAAAAATTTGTCAGGAAAGTGCAGCTGCAAAAGGTCCCTTGATTGGTTTGTACGACTCCCATACGTTCTTGCGCCAAGTTAGACCCTTAGACGGGTTAAGAATACATGTTTACTACTCAAACTTAAGTATCGACCTAATGTACAGTTACTTACTGGCATCATCGTCAGCCTCTCATACAATTCCTGCAGATTAGCACTAATCAAGGAATACATTTTAACGTCTCCAACCAGACATATTCTACACATCGATAACTTATTCATATTTGAAATTGTACTTTAATTTATATTCCACTTCTCGTTTTCTTGTTGTTTTATAATATTATTGTCTATTGCAAGCAGCAGTGGTCGTTTTTTTTTTGGTTCTGTTTGTCCCTATGGACAGGCAAAGGGATTAAAGCCCATACAGCCAAGTCTGATACAATATTTCTTTACATATTATTTACTTCTTCATATTGTATAACTTATTTATAGTCATTGTCCGTCAGTAAGTCAAGTCGTTATCATTACTTAGGCGCTGAAAACCTAATAAGATGATTTCTCTGGGAATTCCGGTTGAATATGAAAATACACGTAAACCACTCTTAAATCACATTCACCACTTTAATTATATTGACGTGACAACGTCTTATAAATTGGTTTGCCGGGTGACACTTCAAGAAACTGCGTTACGCTCCGCTCACGTTATGCGCTCACAATGAGAGCGAGTGAGAGGCACGCGTCCCTTCCACTCGGGCATGGTTAGCCCGCCTAAGAGCGAGAGAGACAGACATAAAAAGTGTAAAGAGTAGAAATGAAATAGATTCTTTGTATAAATTAATGTTTTAAATATAATTCTTTGTATAAATAAATGTTTTAAATTGTTACTATTATTTCATCCTTCTTCCTACTATACGAATGAATATTCACATTAAAATTATTTTACCACTCAAAGTCGTTGTCACGTAAAACCCGTCAAGACCTGTACGAGTTGGAAGGAGAGCACACCGTGCCGCCGTTCCAACCACTGCATCAGCACCGGCCGGAAGGCCTCCACGGTCCAGACACCGTATCGAGGCCCCTCCAGCCGGTCTGCCCAACGGGCGATGACGTCTGATGATGACGCGCCAGGCGATGAGCTCCCTTAAGGAAACAACACCGCCCTCCCTGCGCACCCCCAACACCCGCCGATACAAGTCGGCGAGCATTTCCGCCTCCAGGTCCCACGAGGGAGTCCCGGCCAGTAGGCACGCCGCCTCCGTAGCCACCGTGCGGTACCCGCGGATGGTCCTGACCGCCATGGCCTTCTGTGGACGCCATAGAAAGGCCCTAAGTCGGGCGGTCATGGGCCCGACCACACTGGTGCGCCTTAGAGGGCTCATGTAAGCTCTTGTATAATATTCATTTTTTTAGTGTTTTATTAAATAATTTTGCTGATATTTTATGTAATATAAAAAATTGGTTGCCTGTAAAGTCGGTATACGGGCGAAAGTTTTACGTGACAACGACTTTGATTGGTAAAATAATTTTAATGTGAATATTCATTCGTATAGTAGGAAGAAGGATGAAATAATAGTAACAATTTAAAACATTTATTTATACAAAGAATTATATTTAAAGAATTATCTCTCTCACTCTCTCTCTCTCGCTCTGTCTCTCTCGCTCTTAGGCGGGCTAACTGTGCTCGAGTGGAAGGGACGCGTGCCTTTCACTTTTTATGTCTGTCTCTCTCGCTCTTAGGCGGGCTAACTGTGCTCGAGTGGAAGGGACGCGTGCCTTTCACTTTTTATGTCTGTCTCTCTCGCTCTTAGGCGGGCTAACCATGCCCGAGTGGAAGGGACGCGTGCCTCTCACTCGCTCTCATTGTGAGCGCATAACGTGAGCGGAGCGTAACGCAGTTTCTTGAAGTGTCACCCGGCAAACCAATTTATAAGACGTTGTCACGTCAAAAGACAAACACTAACTACTATTTTCCAACGGGTGCAAGAGAATCACTCGAAACTGGAGAAACAAGAGATGTTATCATCTCACAAATATATCACCACAAATTACTTTGGAAATATCCAGAAACAATACAACGAGGGCTTAGCCCACCTACAAAAATATGAAGAAAGACTTCAACTTGTTCAGGCGATATATGAACCTGAAGAACAAAACACAAACGAAGAAGAAGGGAGAGGGAATCCCAAGACGTTTATACAAATGTTCAGGATATCCCAGATGTCAAAAAGGCTAATTCAGGCGAAAGAATCAGTCACTGAAAACAAACCTATATGGCATTTACAAACTACAATAAACAATTTACAAAAACGATGGCAGGATATTGAAGAAACACACATTGAATTGTTATTGGAGGAGGATACATCGGGATACCTTTACTTCAAAAATAAATATTTTGAAAACACCCAAATTGAGTTCGATACTACAATGGAGATGCTGGAAGAAAAAATCCATGACAGTTCCAGCGAAAAAATAACCTTAACACAGTCGTCAGGAAAACTACCCCGTATCTCTATTCCAACTTTTACTGGGAGTTATGACTCATGGTATACTTTTCATGATTTATTCAAAAAAATTATTCATGAAGATAAAAATATTTCATTGGTAGAAAAGATGCAATATTTAAAGACAAATGTAAAAGGTGACGCAGCAAAAATTATACGTCATCTAACGATAAGTGAATCGAACTATGAAACCGCATGGAAATTGCTTACGCAACGTTATGAAGACGAACGAATGATATCAATTAAATTCATCGATAAATTATTAGATTTACCCAAGTTAAATGTTGCGAATGCAGCGGGTTTAAGAAACATGCACGATACCATAAAAGAATGTTTAGAATCTTTAAAACATCAAGGGATTGACATTTCAACATGGGACCTTATTTTGGCTAGACTTTTGGCCAGGAAATGGGACCAACAAACTGATTCAAAATACGAGGATCAGTTACAACACCCAAACAAATTGGAATCGTTTGAAGAAATGTTACAGTTTTTAGAAAAAAGATTTAAAAGTTTAAAGTCCTACGATCAGCAAAAAATTACGTATAATCACCTGAGTAATAACTCGGTGAATCATACAATAAATAAATACCGGGGAACACTCGTACCAATAGCAGAATCATCAAAAAGTAAACATTGCTGGTACTGCAAAAGCACAGAACATAATATAAATAAATGCCCTAGTTTTAAAACCTTGAACGTGACGCAACGATATAAGGAAGTCTCAGACAAAGAAATGTGCAAACGCTGCTTAAATCATGATAAACAAATAAAATGCATGAGCGAGTTTTATACAAAATGTGAAATATGTCAACATAAAGGTCATAACACACTATTACACCGAACATTCGATTCAATTAAAAGACAACCAGAGTCTTCTGAGTATACGAAAAAGTTCACTCCTAAACCAACTATGAGTGATAAAAAACAAAACACAACGTTATCGAACTTATCAGCTACCAATTTAGAGGCAAAAAATACGGTCTTATTAGCCACAGCGCTATTACAAACCACGTCGTATGATGGAACACCACAATTATTAAGAGTATTGTGTGACCAAGGTTCAGAAGCGTCATTTTGCACGGAAGAAGTAGCACAACTGCTGTCGTATCCAAGACAAAAGGTTCGAGCCGAAATAAAAGACATTGGAGACAACGAACCTAAGACATCGAAATATACAATTAACATAAACCTACAACCAAGGTACTCTAGTGAGTACAGACTATCTGTAACGCTTATAGTACTACCGAAGCTTACAAACTCGTTACCAAGAAGTAACTTACAACAATTACAAGAGTTGGACAATGTTCTATTGGCAGACCCAACGTACAACAAAAAGGGACCTATAGACATAATTTTAGGTGCCCAAGAATATAGTAAAATACTATTACAAGGTTTTAAACGACTACAAGGCGGTATAATCGCTCAAGAAGCAGAATTGGGTTGGATTTTATCCGGGTTATATCCGCAAGACACAAACGGTGGCATCAAAGTATTAAGCATGATGACTCGCACCGACGACATACAACAATTAACAAAATTTTGGGAATTAGAAGAAATTCCACGACACTATGCACTCACCAAAGATGATAAGTTGTGTGAAAATTACTATACAAATACTACAACACGAAGTTTCGACGGCACTTATACGGTACGACTACCGTTTAAGGACGCGAAAATAAAATATAGCGAGTCAAGGAAAAAAGCCGTGGCTCGACTATTACAACTAGAACGTCAGTTCGAAAAAAATGAAAATTTACGCCAACAATACAAGGAATTTATGTACGAGTACCTAAATATGGGTCATATGAGAAAAGTACCTAAACCAGAATATTACACAGGAGAGTATTATATTCCCCACCAAGCGGTAATAAAAGAAGACTCTCTTACAACAAAACTACGAGTGGTATTTGACGCTAGTAGTAAAACAAGTAGTAAAATAAGCCTTAATGAAAATTTACATAAAGGACCACGACTTCAACAAGACTTATCAAACATATTATTACGCTGGAGAACGCATAAGATTGCTTTCATGGCCGACATTATGAAAATGTACCGGTTCATAAAAATAAACCAAGAAGACTATAAATATCAAAGAATTTTATGGAGATTTTCTCCAAAAAAGGCCATTAGTGAATACGAACTAACAACGGTCACTTATGGCACAACAAGCGCGCCTTATCTGGCCGTGAGAACATTACAACAACTAGCATTAGACGAACAAGACAATTACCCTATCGCCAGTAGAGTAACGTTACAGGATTTCTATGTTGACGATATTTTGTCAGGAGATTCCCAGAAAAGCTCCGTCAAGGAATTACAAGAACAATTAATAGCAATGTTAAACAAAGGTGGTTTCCAACTACGAAAATGGTCTTCAAATAGTTCGGAATTGTTGAACAATTTAACATGCGATAACGAAGAAAGTCGGATGCTGAAACTTCCCTTAGACGAAACAAGAAAGTCGTTGGGAATTATATGGTCTCCAGGCGAAGATAAATTCTGTTTTCAAATAACTATAACAGAAAACACAAAACCCACCAAACGGTTCATTATGTCAGAGGTGGCGAAAATATTTGATCCGTTGGGCTGGTTGGCCCCCATCATCATAACACTAAAATTACTAGTACAACAACTGTGGACGTCTGGGATGGAATAGGACCAACCAGTAAATGACATAATACGAAATAAATGGACAGAAATACAAAAACAGTTAAAAAACATAGAAAGTATACAAGTACCACGATGGTGTCACACGATAGACAGGACAAAGTTTGAGCTGTATGGATTCTGCGACGCCTCAGAAAAAGCATACGGGGCTGTCGTCTATAGCAGAGTAATGGTGAATAACAGTTACTACATAACATTGCTCCAAGCTAAGTCAAAAGTTGCACCGAAAAAACAAAAAACAACATTACCGCGTCTTGAGCTATGCGCCGCAGTATTATTGGCTAATTTAATAGAAAAAATAAAAAATGCTCTAAACGGTGATAACAATACCGTGATTTCATGCTGGACGGATTCTATGATCACGTTGGGATGGATAAAAGGAGATCCTGGGCGATGGCATACGTTCGTGGCCAACAGAGTGTCAGAAATAAACAGCATAATACCTAACGCTCAATGGAATCATGTCATATCGTCTGAAAACCCAGCGGACATTATATCAAGAGGATTGGAGCCAGAAAAATTAATAAACTGTTCCTTATGGTGGAACGGCCCACCATGGTTACAGACGAGTGAAATACCTATTACAACAACAGCACCACAGCCAAATGAAGAAGCCAAGTACTGTTTATCAACAACAATTAATACTACGAATGAAAAGTATGAAATCTGGAGTCGATTTTCTAACTACAATAAAATGATAAGAACATTAGCGTATTGCTACAGATTTATCAGCAAGCGCAAAAAGCACGAACCATTATCCTGTACGGAACTAGAAGAAACAGAGAAACGAATTCTATGCATATTGCAACAAGAAGAATTTTACGATGAAAAAGAAATTATTCGAAAGAAAAAATCACTGCAGAAAAACAGTAAATTATCCACACTAGATCCATTTATTGATAACGATGGATTATTACGAGTTGGAGGTCGAATAGAAAACGCTGACTTGCCATATAATCAAAAACATCCTATACTATTACCACGCCGACATCATATAACGTCATTAATAATACAAAACGCACACATGAAAACATTACATGGAGGAAATAAACTAACTACAGCTGTCCTACGACAAAAATACTGGATTATAGGTGGAAAACAAGTTGTCAAAGGTATACTAAAAAAGTGCGTCAAATGCGCGAGATACAGGTCTGAAACGAATGTACAGAAAATGGGGATACTTCCAAAAGCAAGAGTCACGCAATCATATCCATTTAGTCACACTGGAGTGGATTATGCGGGACCAATACAAACAAGAACAATGAAAGGAAGAGGTCACAAGTCCTACAAATCATATATTGCTGTATTTGTATGCTTAGCAACAAAAGCAATTCATCTAGAATTAGTGGGAGATTTGACAACTGAAACATTTATTGCGGCACTGCGGAGGTTCATGGCCAGACGAGGACACGTGTCACATATGTATAGTGACAATGGCACGAACTTCGTAGGCGCAGCGAAATTTTTGGAACAAGAATTATTGCAAATAACACAGTCACCTGGATTCCAAAAT
This sequence comes from Lymantria dispar, assembly GCA_032191425.1. NCBI lineage: Eukaryota > Metazoa > Arthropoda > Insecta > Lepidoptera > Erebidae > Lymantria > Lymantria dispar. The sequence goes on from CM063467.1 coordinate 14,192,308, forward strand.
ACGATGACCAGTATAGGTACTCAGTGGCACTTTAATCCGCCAGCAACCCCCCATTTTGGTGGGATTTGGGAGAGCAGCGTAAAATCAGTAAAGTACCATTTACGTCGAGTAATTGGAGAATCGACATTAACGTACGAAGAAATGATAACATTTTTACATCAAATTGAAGCTTGCCTAAACTCGAGGCCGTTATGTGCACAAAGTGAAGACATCAATGATAATACAATACTAACGCCTAGTCACTTTTTAATTGGTCGGGAAGCAGTTGGAATCCCAGACCCGTTATCAAACATAAATACTGATTTAATAAATAGATGGAAACAAATTCAAAGAATGAAGAAAGATTTCTGGAAAGCCTGGTCATCCGATTATTTACATCAACTTCAACAAAGATACAAGTGGAAAGAAACTCAAGAAAATATTAAAATTGGAACCATAGTACTAATAAAAGATGAAAACATAAGTCCAAGTAAGTGGCCCTTGGCAAAAGTGGAAACCGTTCACCCAGGAAGCGACGGGGTGATAAGAGTAGTGACACTCAAAAAATCGACAGGTTTATGTCAAAAACGATCAATACATACATTAATTCCTTTACCTGTATATCAGGAAGAATTAATGACTAACACGAATACGTTAAGAAAAAATACCGAAACGCCTGTGAATAGTAACATAGCAAATAACATAAATAAAAAGTTTAAGACACTTAAGTCAGGCGTGTTACTCTATACTACATTATTATTGTGTATCGGAAAAGTAACAAGTACATCAATGTTTACTATGAAACATTTAAATCCAGGCCTATATGTAGAACAACTAGGTACTTCAACAATAAACAGAGGGAGTTTTAGAATAGAAACTAATTACGAAAGGAGTGATTTGGAACTGAATTTAAATAATACGATAAAAATAACTAATCAGTTTCAAAAGTTATGCACTGACACGCAACAGTATACAAAAGACACCCATTGTGCAGAATTTTATTATCATTTGAACGAAGAGAAAGCACGATTTGAGAAGATAAAGGATTACCTTACTGGGATAAAGATTTCTAGAAGGAGACGTGGATTATTAGGACAAATGTTAACATACGTGTTCGGAGTCAACGATGAAGTATACAGAAGTATTGACTCATTGAGTAGCAATCAACAAGAACTTATAAACGCCGCCAATCATCAAACAAACATAATGATATCTACAGTATCCGCTGTAAACCAAACCGAGGAGCGGATTAAGAAAAAGTTAGAGAATTTTGAAAAAAAGTTAAATGAAGCTATAGCATTCATGTACGATAACGACGTATGGTATAAGATGGTAGACGCTAACAATGTGAAAATACAAGTAATACAAACGTATCAATTAGCGAGCAATTACATAACAGAGATTATTCACTATTACAACGGGTTACTTGAGATATACCTAAATAACGCATCAATATACACGATTTTGAGTCCTAAATACGCTAATGATATAATACAAACAACCAATCAAAAGTTACCTGGAAACTTAAGGATAATTCAGGATCAATTAATACAGACTAACATGGAAATAAATGCAACACATATAAACGTATTTGCGTACTATCCTATTCATGACATAAGAAAATATACGCTAATACACATAACGGCGATTCCTCAAAAGTTGACCGGGAGTTCTTTTGAATGCCTGTCAATCCCAAGAGCATTCATAGGCTTCGACTATAACAATGAACGATACTTTGAGTTAAGTAAAGACGAGTTCAAAGATTGTTTACACAAAAAATCGGAGTTTGTTTGCTATCCCGTGGCTGTTAAGAACATGCAATTGAACAAGAATTGCATTGTTGACCAGCTATTCAGCAACAATAATAACACTAAATCACAATGCACATCAAGAAGATACAACATTCAATCTACAATTCTATGGAAACAACTTTACATGCAGAATACGTGGATGTTTATCACTACAAAACACAATCAGCTTCGATAATATGTGATGGACAAAGACAAGAAATTAACCTAGAGGATATAGGAGTACTACACATTTCAGAAAGCTGTGTAGTAAAGACGTTGAACAACATTCTTGCAGCTAAACGAATAACAACAACAACTGTGCAAGCATCATATTTTAAAAGGAGTAATTTTACTCTAGACACACAAGTAGTCCAATCAGAGATACCAGACATACCGAAGGAGGAAGTATTAGATAGCTCCACCAGTATATTTGACCACTTAGCCGCTTCAGAAGCAAAGCTAAAAACAAGATTAGATAACACAATATGGAGGCGAATAGAGTCTCATTCCTATGTGGCTAGTACCGTGACATCTCTTTCTTTAATAGTATTAGCTTGTCTTTTAATTTATTTCAGACCACTCAAACAATGTCGAGATAGACTTACAAGAAGACAAAACAAGGAAACAACTACAACACAAGCCACAGATACAGACAAACAGCGGACAGCTCCACCACAACCATGGTATGGGAAACCTCGTCCCCAGACTACAGTCCACACACCACAAGCGACGGAAGGACACATTGGACCATATGAGGTTATCGAATTATACGACTTGCAGTCGTGTTCCTGAGAGACCCCAGAATGTTCAATGCACATTGAACATGCAACGCAGCAAATTCAAAAGTAGAGCATGTCAACATACAAGTAAAGCATGTCAACATACAAATTTGCAAAATTAGCACTGACATGATTAAAGACACTGCGTTATACTTTACACTTACGACACACTAACACAAAATGGTATATGTGTGTATTAGCAATAAGTAGTATATAAGGTGTACATTGTGTAAAATAAATCAGATTTGAATTTATTCATCTCTCAGTTACATCCCTCTCACTGTGGCCAAGACACCCTTAGCCGTCAGTTCTGATCAGTCGAGTGAGTCTGCTTGACTGGCAGTGAGAGTTACCAATCCTCCACCCAAACCTCCATCTCACTGTGGCCAAGACACCCTTAGCCGTCAGTTCTGATCAGTCGAGTGAGTCTGCTTGACTGGCAGTGAGAATTACCAATCCTCCACCCAACATCCATCTCACATCTACCTGTCACCTTAGGTAGCGCGGTGCAGGTATCCCATCAGATAGGCTAAGAACTTGGCTTTAGGTACATCAAACTATAACCTTAGGTTCTTCTGTCAAACACGGCGTTAGTCCACTAGCCCAGACTACGCCTGTACATATAAAATGGATAAAATAACATTATCATAAGCAGAAGCAATATCTATAAAAGTGGCTACTAAAGATTCATTGACTGAAAAAGCCAAATGAATATCGGTTACGAAAATACTAATACTATCTATAGTACCTCTCCCTCGCCTAAATCCAAATTGACTTTCAGATAATAAATTATTATTTACAGTATACCATTCCAGACGGTTTTTTACCAGATGTTCAGTAATTTTCATGAGAACAGAAGAGAGCGCTATAGGGCGGTATGATAACACGGAAGTTGAACTTTTACCAGGCTTCAATATTGGTAACACTAATTGGGATTTCCACGAAGGAGGTATCTTGCCAGTTATCATAATAGTATTTATCATGTTAAAGTAATAAAAAAGAATGTTACCTGTAGCATGTGAGACAAAAGAATACGGAATACCATCCATACCAGGTGCAGAATCTTTTACCTTAGCTAATACGCCCTTAAGTTCAGTAATTGAGAACGGGGCATTTAAACCTGATAGGTTATTTGAAATTTCAACAAAACATGGAAGCATGACTTTTTCAGGGACAAACGGAGGAGCTAATTTATTTAAAAATTGCATTTGCAAGTCGGTAGGTAGTGATGTTGGAGAATATTCTTTGAAAGCAGATCTAAATTTTCTGATATTTTGCCAGACTACAGTAGATGAGATATCAGGCGAGATTGATGTGCAAAATGATTGCCAGCTTTGAAATTTTTTCTTTTTAAATAATTTACGGGTTTCCGTAATGACAGCGGATAAATTATCAAAGTTTTCATTGATAGAAAATCAGGAGTATATTGCTTCTGCTTGCTTGCGTCTTTTAATCGCGTCTGAACAGTCTTTATCCCACCACGGTGGAGACGGAATAATACCTAAAGCTCCATTTTTGATAGGGAACGTATCGTTAGTAGTTTTAATAATTGCCTTAGAAAAAGCTTCCGCACATTCAGATGTGTCGGCTGATGTTAACTCTGGAAACTGCAATATTTCTTTGTCTAAAGATTTTTTAAAGGTATTCCAATCGGCATCGGCTAATTTCTATCTAAGGCGAGGAGAGCGGGGGATTGAGCGTGAAGTTTTAATGGAAGGGAAAGAGACAATAATCGGATAATGATCACTACCGTATGAATAAGGAAGACACCGCCAGGATATCTGTGAAGCCAAATTACTCGAGCAGATAGATAAGTCGGGAGCACTAATACCTTCATGAGGCGCAGACCGACGAGTACTACATCCCGAATTAATTAAACACAGATTATGTCTAGCTAATAAATTTAAAATCAAATTACCAAAATAATTCGATGTACTACCCCAAGAATGATGTTGGCAATTAAAATCCCCAAGTATAACAATAGGTTTAGGTATATTGGATAAAATATTATTAATTTCAGTAAATATAACAGACGATGGTCGAGGAATATAAATTGAAACAAAGCAAACATTATTTACAATAGCAGCAATTATAGAAAAATCATTGCTAAGTGAAACAATGGGAAAATGTGAAAAATTCATGTTATGTTTAATGAGCAGGGCAATACCACCATACGCATCAAAACGGTCCTCACGAAGACATGCATAACCAGATAACCTAAAATTGAAATCTGGTTTAAGCCAAGTCTCCTGAATAGCTAATATAAATGGATTAAATTTATTAATCACATAAATTAAATCAGATTTCTTAGATATGATGCTGTGACAATTCCACTGAATCAGAATGTTTGTACTGTCCATTATCGTTTAGAAAGTGAGATTGAGAGATATCATTATTTATAAGGGCAGCGTTGGACGGTTGAATAAATTTTGACTGAAAGAGAGTATTAAGTAACATTATAATCAATTCCTTGATGGATGCATTGGATAATTCTTCGTTTAACGGTTTAAGAGCGCATCCACTTGTGAAAGTCGTCATATCATAATCTCTAATAAGAGCTTTATGTGGCTCAATATCATAACCGCCAGTAGTTTTAACTTTTGGTTTCGGTTTGTTTATAACAGTTTTTTATATGAAGAAGTAACAGGTTGAGATAAAGAGGGAATAGAATGAGTGTTAGATGACTTAGGCAAAATATTAGAAGTCAATAAAGCATCTGCATATGAAATTTTGGATATTGGGGCATGTTGTTTAGAGGCTTCGGAGTATGATAAGCAACTCTTAGCCATAGTTTTCTTAATTGATTTTTGTCTTTGATATTCAAGACATTTATTACTTGTTGCCATATGATGACCTTTACATAGAACACATCGAATATTCTCTTCCTCCATATTACAAGTGTCACCAATGTGGTCCAAACCACATTTGTAACATCTTGGACGAGATCTGCACTGAATTTTTACATGTCCAAAACGACAGCAATTAAAGCATTGTATTGTGGGATAAATGTATATTTCTACAGGTAGAGCATTGTAGCACATGTATATATATTTTGGTAAAGTTTGGCCGTCAAAAGTTACCACTACTGATTCGGTAGGCTTTAGTTCTGTGACATTATTGACTGAAATTTTTCTTTTTAATCTCCTAACTTTAAGTATGTTTCCACGACCATAAGGAAGGTTGATGTTATTAATGATATCATCCTCTGTATAATCAGCAGGGATACCTCTAACAATACCCATGCGTGTCACTAAAAATGATGGAATGAATGCTTTGTAATTATTCTTATCAAGTAGTGGTGAGTTTAAGAAATTATTAGCATCATTGTAATGTTGAAATGCAATAGAAATTCTGTTTCTACCTATCCGTTTAAGGCTGCCTTAATTGGCTGCATTAATAATGTTTTTAAAAGAATTATTTTTTAAAAAACGACCTAATGTAACTGGATGCAAAGATACATTATCATCAGGACATAATATTTTCTTCTGAACGCGTATGTCGAACTCTTTTAATGATGCAAAAACATTTAAGATTTTGTACTGCACATTTGTGCGTGGCATATTAGAGTACGCCAGTCAAGTATGGAGTCCGCGTTACGAAATATATGCTTCGCGACTTGAAAATATACAGCGTAAATTTATTAAATACCTGTGCTATCGTTTAAAAATTGACTATAAAGCCGAGGATTATCTAAGATTGTGTGCTAGATTCCACATCTTACCTTTAGTCACAAGACGAGATATAGCTGATGTCACGTACTTATTAAAAATAATCAATGGATCTGTTGACTGTCCTACAATATTATCAAAAATAAGTTTTAATATACCAATTAGAGCTTCGAGACATCATACCCCCTGCCATCTCCCATTAGTATCTACTAATTACCGACAGAATGCGTTTTTGTGGCGAGCGAGCAATACACTGAATAATCAATATAAAAAACATAAATTCGATATATTCAACGCTAATACGGATGCGATAAAACGGACACTCAGTCTCGATTTTTTCACAACACATCAATAGGCTAATTTAATATTCTCCGTTGTATTGTTTTATGTGAAGCATAGTAGTGTAGACCTGTTATTGGCTTTATGTATCTTAAATATGTTTTTCTAGATTTTTATTACTTTTAAACTGTTGGTCTCCCGATAAATAAATAAATAAATGAACATGAACCATAAATGGTGAAATATCAGAGGGTTCATATGACAACCTTGCAATTGCAACTGATGGGGATGAATTAGATTTTGGCTTACTATTACTCTCCAGTTGGTTTGGTGTATTTTCTATGTTACCAACATTTTGTTGGCACTGTGATTCACAATCAATATCTTTTAATTTGCCAGTACCATGTTTGCGTCGTCGCTTGTTACAGTGTTTGCAAATATGCTGACGAGATGGCCTTTTACGTTTAATACCACTGATGCTGGAACAGTCGGTATCCATACTATCTGTATTTGCAACATTGGTCAATGTTATATTGTATCCAACGTCGGGTGCGGTGCCACCCGGATCATCCGGGGGATCCATATAAAGAAAAAAGACTTACCCAAATCACATATAAGATGAGCACTAACTACAGAAATGAAGAATATACAATTAAATGAACTATATGTACAATAATATTTCACAAAACCACCAGAAAACAGTAAATTAAAATTTACAAAAAACTCACGACCGCCAAACTCAAAGATTCCCGCGCTCTATATCTGTCCTCTTGTTTGACGTATTTGCACCGCCATTTTTCTTCGGCTTAGTGTTGCCAGAATAATATTTATTTTTCGCTACGAATGCAGCGCCACTTACTTCCGACTTAGCTTCCATGTCAAGCAACTTTCACTTAATGACGTCAGCAGTTATCGAAATACCAGAGTGCTCTATTGCCATAATCATCGGAGAATAATGATCAGACAAACCTGCTAATAACAATGATCCTACCCATTCATCAGTTATTGCAAACCCCGTGCCATTTAACCGTTGAGATGTTTCGACGATTTGTGTGATGTAGGTAGTCATCGAGTCACAATTATCCAATCTTATTGAAATCAAATGTCGAAGTAAGGTTATCTTTCTCGAGAAACCGGATTCGTCAAACATGGTCTTCAACTTAGTCCATAATGTCACTGAACTTTCCGTATTTCTGATATGCACGTACAAACTGGGATCAATTGTCAATATTAATTTTGCCTTTGTTTTTGCATCTTCCGCTGGCTTGATTTCGAAACCGGCCGGTGGTTTGATGTAATTGTCCATGCCATCCAAGACCAGTAAGTTTTCAGCCGTAAAACATCATTCATCGTAATTTTCTCTGCCTTTTAACTTCGGCACACTAGCGATATAGTTCGAGTTCATGTTTCCGCGAATCAACAAACGCAATTTATCTATTTTAGGTTAAAATAATTGATAAATTCGGGAGTAGCCCATAACCTATTAAAACTCGTTGAGCGTTCGCAACAGACTGGTTTATTCAATAGAACGATTGTAATACATTCTTATGTTAGTTCCAAGTTTACTTACTAGATGGCATTAGCGGTAACTAAAGTAGAGGTGTGAACTGGTTAATATTATTTTATTTTGATATAATTACTAACAGTCTATTTATTTTTACCTTAGGTTTAGGGATGAGTGGTAATATCGATCGAAAGAAAAATTCTCCGGACAAATTTTGATTAGTTTTTTTTAGGACAACGTCGGAATGTATTATTAAGATACAGGGGGACTTACGACGAAATAAAATCCCTTTTGCCAGTTAAAAGTATTAAATCGCAATTCGGTAGAAAATCGGGCGATTTTCCGTGTATTCTCGGCAATCGTTGAAAATTCCTTGCATTTCGGTAGAGCGCGGCCCATATCGGTAGAAATACTGAAAAATTGGTAGGTTCGAGAACACTAATCTAACCTAAGACATGCATTTTGAAAGCTGTCAGAGTAAGTTGTCTAGGTATGTGAACCAAATAATCGCTCACAAAAAAATTCGATTTTAGTGGGAAATCGATATTGATGCTTTTAAATTAATAATCGGTTTTTTTTTATTCCCCAGAAAGGAGGTGAATAAATCAAGTGCTAAATTATCCTACAAAATATAAAAGAAATTATGAAGGCTCATTGACTTTCACATTGAAACTAACTTTCAAACAAAATGGGCATTCTCTTTTTTATTTTGCATATGTTCAAACCCCTTGGCAATTACTGATGTCCGTAAAATGGTTCACAATATTATTTTTCTATTCGACGACATAATGAACAATTTCACAATTCGCACCTTTATTCCAATACCGTCACTATCATAAATAATCAAATTATACAGGCGAGCTATTTAAAGATTTATGACAAACATTAACTGATATAAATAAGGATATATTAGCTTTTAAGAAATAATTGTTTTCATTTTAATTTTATTAATAACTATTATTTCTAATATTTTTTTGTTGCCATTTTAATTATTATAAATAAGTGGAAGTAAATAAGTTAAAATATTAGTGATACTACCACTTTATGAAAAATAAAAAAATTAGTAGAATTTAAATATAGGAATCAAGGCAATATACAAATTAAATCCTTAGCAAATAAATCGCATTAAAAACAGTTTTTCTAAAAATTTCGTTTAGTGATAGTATTGGATAAACATGCAAATTATTAACAAAATTATTATTAGTAACACATCTAACTTAACTATTTACAAATACATATACACAATGAAATCTAGAGATATTTTCCTTTACTTGCAAGGAAAAAATTAAGAAAACTCAACTATTTTACGAAATTAAACAAACGGCTATGATGTGAACTACAGGTAGGTAGTGACGTCAGAGATAGATGTTCTCATGTTCTTTAAAGTGGGTCAAAATCTAATGCCTAGGAATTGGTGATGTCACTGACTCCTAGGAATAAATATACAGCTGAAACTAATAAAAAGCCTATAAAAAGAGATTGTCCAGTTTTCGTACGTGAAAATAAAGTAGGTATGTATACTTATGTTAGGAAGTTAGAGAATTATACATTATTTTATAGAACAAGTATATATGCATAAAAGAACATATTACGATTGGTATTAATATAGCACAAAGTATTAAGAAAAATAAACTTAAGATTCTTTTCCAGAAAATGATGTTTTTCATTAAATAAACATTTATTTTCATTTATCTAAATTATAGGTTACAATTTACTTTGAGTTCACTAGATGGCGTTGTACAAAATTTTAAATCGCACCATTGTTTCGTTACAAAAATGTAGATATGTGTCCAGATCTTTGATTTATAGTCACGGGTTGAGAGCCCTCAGCGCTCAAAAAAAAGGGCGACATTCCGCGCTTGTCCGTCTCTCGGTGCGCTTGCGTGCCGCTCCGCGCTCTCCCGCTCACGTCACACGTACGCTGTTGTTTTGTTTTCGCGCGCTTTCCAACCGTCGCAGCTAACGGACGAGTAAGTGGCAGTGCAAAACCGCCTTTTTCGAGGCGAACTATTGGACTGCTCACGAATATCACTAACTGCCTGCGTTCAAAGCAAGGTCAGGTAGTGATATTTGTTTCTGTCTAAGCAGATAAAGTCATAGTGGCCCCTTAAGGGCAAAACCAAGTTTCTCTTGGTCCCCGGTTGAAACCTTACGGTGTCAACGAAGCCGGGTGAGGCGAAGCCCCGAGTCGCCTGCCGAGCCCCTTCAGGGCGAGACGCTCAACTCGGACGGGACCGGATCAGTAGACCTTGGGGGTGACCCCTAGTCTACCCCGGTTATCTCCTTCCCACCCTACCTATTCCCTACTCCCATTCTCGGGTGTCAGTTTGGGTGTGACTGCCCTCAAGGGCCCATACCACCCCTACACTCGGGCTGTTAGGAACCACGCAGGCACAATAAGATCGGCCGGTGGATACTAGCTTAGGGCAAACCCTAGTGTTAAGCACATCCTCCCGACCTACCCCGGTTGGGAGGGAACACACCTCACACACCCCCGGGTTCTCCCCCCGGGGTGTTAGGTTGCTAGGAGACCGCGGTATAGCGATTTGTTTAGTTTTTCACCAATAGTATAGTGGTTGTAACAGCTCATCATGAATCACGTAGGTATCGAAGACCTACTCAATAATGACGAGATCTGGGCGATTATCGACCGAAAGTATCACGACCGATAACCGGAGCGCACACCATCGCACCCGGAATCTTCCGCCGCCACTATCACCCCAGAGAGCGAGGAAGAAAGTGAGCGCGCCGCCGCCGCCACCAATTCGGAGATGGAGTACGACTCCGCTCCCACCTCCACCTCCTCTGAAGAGGAAGATTCCCCCAATGAGGGGTTTAGCGAGGCCAAGTCCCGCAAGCGCAGCCGCAGGGCGCGCAAAAATAAGGCCGCAAAGACACCAAAGGTCGCTCCCGTAGTGGAGACGAACCATTCCACCCCGATTCCATCACCCGCTGCTCCCCTCCAGGAGCAAGGTGCCCCCACCCCCTCCACAAGTGGGGTCATGACCGCCACGGTCAACAAGGCCCCCACGGTCAAAACTACCACGGCGGCGACAACATCAGCCGCCAAAAAACTCACCCCCCTCCTCTGTACATACGCGACAAGGAGAGGTGGTTCGCCATCTCCGCGTGGTGCAACTCGCACCGCGTGGCATACAAAAGCGCCAGATCTACCGCACAGGGGATCAAGGTCGAGGTCAACTCGACCGACGACCACAGGGCGCTCTCTAAAATGTTAGGGGAGCAACGCATCCCCTATCACACTTACACGATGCCCGAGGACAAACTCCTTCGGGCCGTGATAAAGAACGTCCCACGAGAATTCGCCAAAGAGGAGATTCTCGAATCCCTCAAGGCCCAAAACCTTCCCGTGAGGGAGGTTCACCGTATCACCGTTCACCTATGAACATGATACTCGTATGCCTGGACAACACCCCCGAGGGTAAACAGGTATTCCGCATCACTCATGTGTGCGGACTTATGGGCGTTAAAGTAGAGGCCCCCTACAAAACCGGCATTATGGCTCAATGCCATAAATGCCAGATGTATGGCCATACATCTAATAACTGTTATGCCCACCCAAGGTGCGTTAAGTGCCTGGGAAATCACCACACCAGCGAGTGTGAGAGGCCCAAAGACCTGACCCTCTGCACTGAGCCGCCATCGTGCGTGCTGTGCGGGGAGATGGGCCACCCAGCCAACTTCCGCGGATGTCCACGGGCGCCCAAAAGGACGATTCGTCCAACGGGCCCGGCCCGTTATTATAATAAGGCCTTCGTGAACGCCCCCCTCCCGACTCACAATGCTTGGTCTCGCCCCCTTACACAAGGTAGGGAGGCGTTCCCCGCATTACCGCGCACGCAAGCAAACTTCGCGGAAATCCGCGAGGTCGCCGCAGAGTTAAGGAGGAAAGAGGGCAATAACCTCGCCCTCCTTAACATTGCGATAAAATTTTCACCCCTACTCGAACGTCTGGGGTCCCTTAGTTTCAAATAAAAATGGATAAGCACACTCCCGGCAGAGTCAAACCACGACACCTAAAGATAGGGACATATAACGCGAATAGCCTCTGCTCACAGAGGGACGAGTTAGGTACATTCCTTAGGGAACAACAGCTCGACATTCTTATGGTACAAGAGACGTTTCTCAAACCTTTCAACAAGGACCCTAGAATTGCGAATTATAATATAGTTCGCAATGATAGGGTCACTTCGCGAGGAGGGGGAACACTCATCTACTATAGGAGGTCGTTGCACTGCACGCCTGTGGATCCGCCACCTCTGGCGTACATTGAAGCGTCAGTATGCAGATTAGCACTCACCGGCCATCAGCCAATTACATTTGTCTCGGCTTACCTGTCACCCGAAAGAAGGGACGGTAAACACTTAGTGGAGAGCGATCTCAAGGCATTGCTTGACTTGGGCGGCGACCGATACCCCACGGTGGAGAACCGCAAGCGCCTGCGGGCCCTCCAAAGGGAGGTCAAAACCGAAATTAAAAATATGAGACAGAGCAGATGGGACGCCACTTTAGAAGAGCTGAAGCCCTCGCACACAGCCTTCTGGCAGCTCAGCTCACTCAAAAAAGATGTAGTGTCCACACTCCCTCCCCTCAGTAGAATAAATCAACCGCCGGCATTCATGGATGACGAAAAGTCTGAATGTCTGGCAGAGAGCCTAGAGCTTCAGTGTACGCCGAGTACATTATACGAACAAGAAGCGACTCACTACAACACTATTAATTCGGAAGTGGCTAGTCGTACCACTTTGTCGCGATCGAATATAAACAACGACAACAATATGCCTATCCCAACAGTGAGCACCGACGAAGTCGAGTCGCTTATTAGGGGTCTCCACGCTAGGAAAGCCCCGGGTTCGGACGGTATTACAAATAGAGTAATTAAATTATTCCCAGCCCATTTAATAATATTACTGTGTTGTATTTTTAATGCAGCCCTCAAATATAACATCTTTCCTTCACAGTGGAAAGAGGCCGTGGTAATCGGAATCCACAAACCCGGCAAAAAACGTACCGAACCCAATAGTTATCGACCTATTAGCCTACTGAGAAGTTTAGGTAAATTATACGAACGAATAATACTCAGTAGGCTACGCTCATATGCAGAGTTCAATAAACTCATACCGGACGCGCAATTGGTTTTCGTGCTAAACACAGCTGTGTTCAGCAAGTATATAGACTAGTAGAATACACCAGTAGTCAGTTCATTAGGGGACGGTACACTGGTGTACTATTTCTAGATGTAGCGAAAGCTTTCGATAAAGTTTGGCATGAGGGCTTAATTTACAAATTATATTTATTAAAAATCCCCGAATACTTAATTCTAATAATACATGACTATCTGAGTCATCGCAGCTTTCGCTACAGGGTGGAAGGGACGTTGTCGACCTCTCATCCTCTCAAGGCCGGTGTCCCACAGGGCTCGGTCCTCGCCCCATTTTTGTTTATGCTGTATACAAGCGATTTACCCAAGTTCACTCGTGTGCACACGGCGCTTTACGCCGACGATTCCGCACTCTATTGTGCAGGTATGTCCCCGACAACCGTAGTCAATACACTCCAAAAAGCGGGTACCGCCCTTGCCAATTGGTATAGGAAATGGAGAATAGAAATTAATCCCGAGAAGAGCCAAGCGGTCATGTTCACTAAACGAACTGCCCGTCTGTGCTCTCCGGACAGTATCCCTCCTCTCACTCTCTTCGGCCGACCTGTCTCATGGAGCAGAGAGGCCAAGTACTTAGGTGTGACCCTTGATAGCTGACTCACTTTCCTGTCCCACTTGAAGCGGGTCCGCGCGCGCGCCGCCTTCGTGATGGGACGCCTTCACTGCTTATTAAATGCAAAGTCAAAACTATCACTTAAAAATTAAGTCCGATTATACACTACCTGCATACGGCCGATCATGACGTATGCCAGTGTAGTGTTCGCGCAGGTTAGGCCAAACTCCTGTTTGGCCTAACGTGTTATAACAAACACTACAAAATAGATTCATGCGACGGGCAACGGGAGCACCGTGGTTCGTTCGTAATGTCGATCTACACATCGACCTCGAATTGCCGACCATCAGGCAGTATATGAAGCGTTGCTCCCAGCGCTATTTTGACTCTGCCATGACTCACCCCAATCCACTAGTGGTTGGGGCGGTAAACTATGTCCCCTCAAAAATATCCGCGGTCCGATGACCCCGTCATCTCCTTGAAGAAGGAGATGATGCTATTACGATCGCCCAAGAAAGGGCCTACACAGCTCGCGCAGCGATAACACATAAAACTCCGCGATATCGGCCTCGCCGACGAGGTCGACAACCGCGGCGCGTAAAAGTCATTATCCTAAACGTGGCCACGCCCACTTTGCTTTCAGCGACGCCCCGAGCCGAGGTCCGTTCCCCACAGGGGGAGCCCTCGGGCGATGTTCGCTTAACTTACTTACCGGGTTGAAAGCCTTCCGCTCGCCCATTGCCCGCGTTAAGCTGTCAAGGTCATCTGCGACCAACAGCTAAATAGACAACAAAAAAAAAAGCCCTCAGCGCTCACCCACCAGTCCGGGTAAAGTTGTCACAGCCATCTGAGGCTAACAACTAAGTCACACACAAAAAAAAAAGTGAGCCGTCGCTCAGGACGCCTGACAGATGTGAAACATCGAAACTATTTTGTACGAGTAGAGACACGGTATCGAATATAAAGTATATATATATTTCCTAGTATATATATTTCCTAGGCTATGCAATACCATTTTTTCATTTAACTCGGCATTACATAAATTAATTAATCAAACTTTTTGGCCCGTGGTTTTTATCTTTCAATTTTTATTCGTTCACTTCAATGTTACTCGTTTCTACTCTTTTTATAACAAACAAATAATATCATAATGGCTTATTTTACTAATAAAAATATATCAATATATTACCAGAACTGTAGAGGTATTCGTACGAAATTACATACCTTATACATGAATATATTGTGCTTTTCTTTTGATGTAATTATTTTGTGTGAAACATGGTTAACGCCCTTAATAAGAGATAGTGAATTTATAGATGACCGCTATGTAGTATTTCGAAATGATCGTGATCGCATCGCTACAAACAAACGGGAGGGTGGAGGCGTACTGATTGCTGTGCTCAAGGAACTGCGTCCCGCATGTGCAATGACGCGACTAAGTCCCAATAGCATCGAACACATTATGGTTAAATTACCGGCATCTCGCCCAGGTAAACACCACATTATCAGCGCTGCTTATGTACCGCCACGTTCACATGACGATATTTACTCTTCCCACCTAGAAATACTTTATAACATTGTCACTGACCCTTGTATCGAATCATTTTATATAACGGGTGATAATAATTTACCGAATATAAACTGGCTCTGTAGTAATGATAATATCTCAATTCAACCAAGTAATGCAGTTGATCGCCAACTTATTGATTTAATATCTATCTCGAACGCCTCACAGTATAATACCTACACAAACGCCTTAGGTCGTATTCTTGATTTGTTTATCAGTAACGCGGACTGTCAACAACAATCAGGCACGCAATTAATACTACCTGATCACCATCACCCCCCCTTTTATTATGCTTACACCTCTCGAACCGCATTTAATTTCAATGAATCGTAAAGCTTCCATAAAATATAATTTTTTTAATGCGAATTATGACAATATAAATGACGATATTGCTAAAATAAACTGGGGCGACACCATTTGCACCCTTACGCCTGACGAGGCGATGGAATACTTTTATAATGTAATTTACAATATTATTAGATCTCATGTGCCAACTACACGGATTAAAACAACTAAGTTTCCTCTTTGCTTTAATAATAGACTTATTTATTTAAAAAGAAAGATCGTGCCTGGATTAGATGGAAAAAGTTCTGTAATGTATCAGATTATGAGATATTTTCTAATTATCGCAGGCGTTTTAAGGTATTATCTGACAAATGTTTTAAAAAATATATGAAGACTTTAGAGACTAATATCCCTACCAATATTAAGCATTTTTGGCGTTATATTTCTGGCCGTAAAGGCAAATCGAGCTTTCCAGCCTCTATGTATTACAAAGACATTTCGGTGAACAACTCTAAGAATGTTTGCAACTTGTTCTCAAATTATTTCAAATCTATTTATGCGCCTTCTACTTTCGATCCATTAACTTGGCAAACACCTGACCAGACTGCATCTAACTCGGATTATCTTAATATATATAAATCTCGTGTCACAATGTTTGTCCTCGATGGACTCCTAAACCACTTAACCGATTATAATAAAATTCGCACACCATGTGCAGTTCGATCCAACTTGAGAGCTAGGATAGTTTAAATCTCAAATTATAGTCGCAATTTTAATTTATTGCTAATTATTTGTCTGTTATTATTTGACAGTCACAATTATCTGTTAACTCCAAATGATTCTAACAGATGTCGATACCTTTCGACTGGGTTGAGTGAGTAATCAATAGATGGCGCTGCTATGGTAAATCTACGAACGTGTCATATAAGCTACATTTTAACAGCATAATTACCACGTGTTGTTGACGCTATAAAATTAATTAAATTTATTTTGTAGTGAACGAAATACCGTATAATTCAATTATTTCCACTTTTTAAATTTTTGGTGTTAGCATAGCCGGCCACGTGTTACTTAGACTGAAGTGTAAATTGAATTCATATTATAATGAAGATAATACAGTGAAATTAATCCTGTTTTTTACTTATTTGTGCTTCATTGATCAAAACTTTATAATTTAATTTGAATATATGTATGTAAGTATTATCACATAATTATAAAATTTAATTAAAATGTCAATGTAAAAATGATACACAATTTCCTACACTTTTTCAATAGTTGTACAAATATTTTTTTTATTGTTTTTATTTAACCTCTATTAAAAATATTTAGCACTTATTATTTCAATGTGCTATGATAACAAGTTTTCAGATTTTTTTTTCTTATATTTAAACGATTAAATTAGTATTTCAATTCTTAAAAATGATACACAATTTCCTACCCTTTTTCAATAGTTGTACAAATATTTTTTTATTGTTTTTATTTAACCTCTATTAAAAAATATTTAGCACTTATTATTTCAATGTGCTATGATAACAAGTTTTTCAGATTTTTTTTTTCTTATATTTAAACGATTAAATTAGTATTTCAATTCTTATTGAAATTATTATTTAAACTCTGTAATGTAAATATGTACATGTCAGTATTATCACATAATTATAAAAGTTAATTAGAATGATTTTAATTTTTTTTCTCATATTTAAACGATTAATTTATTATTTTCAGTCAAATGCCACGGAAAAATCTAACCTCAACAACGCGAGCACCAGAGAGGCACGACGCAAACGTATTAAAAGAGCCCATCAGTTGGCAGAACAAATTGAATCAAGAAATCCAGCTCAAAGAATCAGGACAGCAGAAGGTCATGCACAAGAATCTCAAGAACAGTGTAACGAACGTCTTCAAGAGAATATCATAAGAACAAGAGCAGCAGGAGAACGAGACATAGCCACAGTAGGAGCACAGGAACAATAATTTCAATTTATACATGTAAGTAATATCACATAGTTTTATAAAAGTTAATTAATATATCAATGAGAAAATGGCACAAAGCTCCCCACACTTTTTCAATAATTGTACAAAAATTTTTATATTATTTTTATTTAACCTCCATTGAAAATTATTTTGCACTTATTATTTCAATGTGCTATGATAACATGTTTTTCAGTTCCTCTTTCTAATATTTAAACGATTAAATTATTATTTTTAGTCGAATGCCACCGAAAAAATCTAACCTCAACAACGCGAGCAGCAAAGGGTCACGACGCAAACGTGTTGAAAGAGCTCAGCAATTACCAGAACAAATCGAAACAAGAAATGCAGCTCAAAGAATCTGGACTGCAGAAAGTCGTGCACAAGAATCTCAAGAACAGCGTGACGAACGTCTGCAACAGAATATTACGAGAACAAGAGCGGCACGAGAACGAAACATAGATACAGTACGAGTACTAGATCGACAAAGGCAACGGATCAGCCGCTCATTAACACGTGCATCATTCGTTCGGCTTGCCTTTGAATATGCACCAGATATTAACTACTCAGCGCATTCAAAAATTGCTATCGGTGGAATGGATAAAGTATGTCAATATTGTCAGGCATTGAAATTTCGAAATGAAGCAGCCGGCATGTGC
The DNA here is from genome assembly GCA_032191425.1 of Lymantria dispar. Classification (NCBI taxonomy): domain Eukaryota; kingdom Metazoa; phylum Arthropoda; class Insecta; order Lepidoptera; family Erebidae; genus Lymantria; species Lymantria dispar. Next base: position 14,210,521 of record CM063467.1, read on the forward strand.
TGCGCATCAGGAAAAGTTGTGCTGTCACCCCTACCCGCTCCGCCGGAGCCTTTATTATCCCTTCTTACTGGCAATTCAGATGATTCCAAATTATTTTTGCGTAAGATACGCAAATTTAATTCTTGCTTCCAAATGACGTCATTTGGGGCAACTAAAATTTGCGATCGTGCATCCGATGGACGTAATTTTGAAACTACATTCAAAATTCAAGGCCAGGTGTACCATAAAATCGGATCACTGATGCCAATGCCTGATAACAATCCGAAATTTCTTCAAATTTATTTTATGGGCGATTGTGAAGAGCGCGTGACGAGTCGGTGCCTGTATAATTTTATTGAAGAAGCAGAGGAAAGAACAATTGTGATATTATTGGAAAATTTTTTAGAAGATCACAATCAACTAATTCAATTGATCAAAAGAGTTGTCGCCACGACTGCAAAATGACAATTATCAAATCGTCATAAAAGCCGACAAAGTACCGTTAGGTGAACATGCTGGTAGATTCAACGCTCCAACTGTTGATGAGGTTGCTGTTATCATGGTTGGTGATCCAGTTGACAAAAGATCTATAAAAATTACACGGCGAGACAACACTGTCAGTACGATTTCGGATCTACACCGTTCATATGACGCACTACAATATCCATTGATATTTTGGCAAGGACAAGATGAATATCACCTTAATATCAAACAGTATGATCCAAATACCGGTAAATTTGACAATTATCTATTTACTTTCTTACTGTATGTATAGATTTTAATTTCGTATTGCATTTTATTTTTTATTTTTTTAGGTGATTACAGAAATAATAAAGTTAGCTCAATGAACTACTACGCACACCGAATAATGGTTAGACAACATCAAGACAATTATATCCTTCGATATCGTCAGCTGTTCCATCAATACATTGTTGATATGTATGCTAAGGTTGAAAGCGAACGCTTGCGATTCCTTCGATTCAACCAGGCAAAACTACGATCGGAAGAATATATTCACTTACGAGATGCTGTTGCTGGAAACATCGATGGAAATTTAAATCCCAATGACATCGGTAATGCTTTCATTTTACCTTCAAGCTACATCGGCAGTCCACGGAACATGCAGGAATACATACAAGATGCGATGACTTACGTACGTCATTACGGCCGACCGGATTTATTTATTACATTCACATGTAATCCGAATTGGGAAGAGATACAAACTTTACTATTGCCAGGACAACAAGCCATTCATCGTCATGATTTAACTGCACGTGTGTTTAAACAAAAATTGAAATCCTTAATTGATTTTATTGTTAAATATTCAATTTTTGGTATCACACGTTGTTGGCTGTATACGATAGAGTGGCAAAAGCGAGGTTTGCCTCATGCCCACATTTTGGTTTGGCTTAAAGATAGAATCCGTCCTGAAGAAATCGATCAAATAATTTCAGCCGAAATTCCAGACCCATTAATTGATCAAGAATTATTTGATATTGTCACCAAACACATGATCCATGGGCCATGCGGTGCTTTCAACATGACGTCACCGTGCATGGAAAATGTAAAAAAAACTTCCCAAAGCCGCATACGAATGACACGATCACGGATATTGATGGTTATCCAATGTATCGCCGCAGAAGTATTGAGAATGGTGGCCACACATTTACAATGCGACTGCCGAACTTTCCAAATCAAGTTGAGTTTGATAATCAGTGGGTGGTACCATACTTACCACTACTTTCAAAAACTTACAAAGCTCATATCAATGTTGAGCTTTGCAGTTCTGTTAAATCAATTAAGTATATTTGTAAATATGTAAACAAAGGCAGTGATTTGGCCATATTTGAAGTACAAAACATAAATAAAAATGACGAAATAGCACGATACCAAATGGGCAGATACATTAGCAGCAATGAAGCTATTTGGCATATTCTCAGCTTTCCCATCCACGAAAGAGATCCTGCTGTCCAACATCTGGCAATACATCTTGAAAACGGTCAACGTGTATACTTCACTGAAGAAAATGTTCTCCAAAGAGCGTTCGAAGCTCCGAAAACGACTCTAACTGAATTTTTTACATTGTGTCAAAAACCTGATGTTTTTGGCCAATTCGCGATGACATTGGTGTATGGTGATGTTCCACGTTATTTCACATGGAACAAATCCAGTAAAAAATGGGAGCCACGGAAACAAGGAAAACCACATCCTTCCATTACAGGCATATTCAAAGCTAAGACATTGGGGAGACTTTACACGGTACATCCAAAGCAACGTGAGTGCTTCTATTTACGTTTGTTATTGGTGAATGTTCCCAGACCAACGTCTTTTGAATTTTTACGAACAGTTAATGGTCGAGTATTCAATACATACCAGGATGCATGTCGTGAACTGCAATTGCTAGAAGACGATAACCATTGGGACTTAACGCTTGCTGATGCTGCGTTGACATCAACACCGAATAACATTCGTCAGTTGTTTGCAATTATTTTGACGACATGTTATCCCTCGCAAGCACAAACTTTGTGGGAAAAATATAAAAATTGTATGACAGAAGACATCTTGCACCGAATTAGACAAAAAAAAAACAATGCCAAAACATAGATTATACACCACAGATGTACAATGAAGCATTGGTCTTGATCGAGGATTTATGTGTTCTTATTTCAAATTTACCACTTAATCATTATGGTATGCCATCACCTAATCGTCCAGCCACCGACTTAGTCAATACCGATTTACAACGAGAAAATCAATATGACCATGGAAGTTTAGCAACAATTATCATGAACAGTGAACCATTACTGACAGCAGAACAAAAAATTATTTATGATCGGATTATGCTGGCTGTTGCTGCTGAACAAGGCGGTTTTTTTTTCTTGGATGCACCCGGTGGAACCGGTAAGACATTTTTAATATCGTTGATTCTTGCCAAAATACGGTCGCAACAAAAAATCGCATTAGCAGTAGCATCGTCAGGCATTGCGGCTACTTTACTGGATGGTGGGCGAACAGCACATTCAACATTCAAGCTGCCATTGGACGTTCATAATAAACCAGATGCAATGTGTAACATCAAAAAGAATAGTGGAATAGCTGCAGTGTTGCGGAAGAGTTCTATAATAATTTGGGATGAGTGCACAATGGCACACAAATATTCACTTGAAGCATTAAACAGAACTATGCAAGATTTAAACAGCAATAATAAACTTTTCGGTGGTGCTATCTTACTTTTGTCTGGTGACTTCCGGCAGACCTTACCGGTTATACCTCGCTCTACTTTCGCGGATGAGATTAATGCATGTTTGAAACAATCATTCTTATGGCGAAGTGTTGAAACACTTCGATTGACCATAAATATGCGAGTACAATTGCAAAATGATCCATCAGCACAAATATTTTCCGAACAACTACTAGATATTGGGAACGGTAAAATAGAACTGCAACCAAATACGCAATGTATTAAACTACCAGACAATTTTTGCACTGTTGTTCAGGATAAAAATGAATTGATTCAGAGTATTTGCCCGGATATACAGAATAATTATTTGAATCATGAATGGCTTAGTCAACGGGCGATTTTGGCAGCCAAAAACGTTGATGTTGACGAAATTAACTTCCAGATACAACAGTTGTTAACAGGCGATCTGATGTCTTTTAAATCAATCGATACTGTTGTTGATGAAAATGAAAGTGTAAATTTTCCGATTGAATTTTTAAATTCATTAGATATCCCTGGAATGCCACCACATAATCTTCGATTAAAGATTGGTTCCCCTATTATTCTCCTCCGTAATTTGAATCCACCTCAATTATGTAACGGTACGCGTTTGGTCATCAAAAAGATCACCGGAAACATTCTTGAAGCAACCATTTTGGCTGGGAAGTTTAAAGGAAAAGTGGTCCTGCTGCCACGTATTCCGATGATACCATCAGATTCTACCATACCCTTTAAAAGGCTACAGTTTCCAATTCGTTTAGCTTTCGCCATGTCTATAAATAAATCTCAAGGTCTAACAATGTCCATTTGTGGTTTAGATTTGGAAAATCCATGTTTTTCTCATGGGCAACTATATGTTGCGTGTTCACGTGTTGGGAAACCGTCGAATCTATTTGTGTTAGCTAAAGACAGGTTAACCAAAAACATAGTGCACCGATTGGTGTTAAATTAAATTGAAATTGAAAGTATTTATAATTCAAAAAAATAGATATTAATGTTTAAAAGTTTAAGACTGTCTGCCTTGCCTACCTCATTCATGAGTTTAAGCGTCACATGTTATTTACTGTATTATACTGTAATATACTTATATTTGTTATAAAATTAAATGGAAATAATAAATCTGATAAATTTTTATTTTGTACCTATTGATTTCTGCTTAATATCAAGTGTAAGAACATTTTAATTAATTGTGTTCAACGTACTTCCCCTTCAAATCTCAATCCAGTGAATTTGTATACCAACATCAACATTTTCGTCTTTGTTCGTAAATAATTTCATTGTACTAAAGGGTTATAGTAGTAGAAAGTCAAATAAGGAGATCACCATATTTTTTTACAAATACCATCTGTGTGAAAAAGCATAGTGGACTCCGTGACTGATGTTCTCTTATTGTTCCTCTTAGATTGTTTACTATAATGTAATATAACAAAAACTTTAGCCACAGCAACGCGTGGCCGGGTCAGCTAGTATATCTAATATATATAAACTCATTTGCAAAAAAAATGGGCACCTAAGCAATGAACCATTTCAAATGTTAATATTTCTTTGTTTGATAATTATAGGTAGTTTTATCCACACAATTTGCTAAATTAATAAGAAAATAATCGTTTTCATCAGTATTTCATAAAATTTAGATACAATTTATGGGAAATAATGCTAAACCTCGCTAGTAGTGTATATTCGCTAGTAGTGCATATGCTCATGAAGTAAAAATAAAAAAGTTTTTTTGTTTGTTTTTCTTTAATAAAGTAAAAGCAGATAAATGTTTAGTATCGAGTGTGACCCCCTCTAGCTAAAATCACAGCTTGAATTCGTCTGGGCATGCTAGCGAGTATATCCCGGATACTTGCTTGCGGAATACGTTCCCACTCCGCAGTAATCACATTCTTCAGCTCTCTGATGGTCTGCGGAGCCGGGTGTACTGATCTCACACGCCGGCCAGCATGATATAGTAAGGTCAATTTCCCTCCTATTGTGGAAGAGGCTCAAGCCCAACAGTGGGATGTATATGAGCTGGAATGATGAATACAATATATAAAGCAACACACATTATGCAAACGATATTACAAAAAAAAAAGTCTCACCTCATTATCTGCTATAACTTTATTGAAAAACTCTTCACTTTTAAAACATGCAGCCTGCAGACGCTGGCAGTTCTGAAGTCTTGCACAGCATAAGTAACATACTTGTACCGGTTTACTATCATTCGTCACAAACTGAAACAATATAAATTGGCATGTTGATGATCAAATTTTTGCTATGGGTACATTCGGGTGACGGGACCGGGGATTAATTAATCCGTCACCGGCAGAGAGGCTAACCGCGCGACGGCGACCGACGTCCTTGACGTCGAGAGGAGAGAGTCCTCAGAAGGTATTCCATCGGGTAGACGCCTGAGGACAAGGAACCCGGTACAGTGGTCAGCCCAATGACGAAGGCAACGTGTTACGGTGTGTTCTGGGCCGCAACCACTTTACATATGGTATCTTAAATTATTTAGACTCCTAAAATGTGTGTAGTTAAAATTTCCTAAAATCGTAGCAATTAAATCTAAAAGGTATATTAAGTGTTTCTATTTTGTTTGTGCTTGATGCAATGAGTGAATTACTCCATTAAACGTTGTAAGAAGCTTAGAGAGAGAGTCAAACCTGTTGCAAGTTCAAAATTCAAATCATTTACTATGTATAAACCCCACGGGGGAACTTACATATTGTCATTTATGTTTACCCCCACAGGGCTATTGTTTTTACATTTTGTTAAAATTACCACAGGATCAGAACACAACCACACTGAAAAAATCTCGCAAGAAACTCAGCAGGATTGTCAATTTTATATTTATTTTCTAATTTCACTTATATATATATATATATATATATATATATATATATATATATATATATATAGGAGAGGCGGGTTTTGCAAGCGATATATTGACTCATCACCATATCTCTGGAACCATAAGGCGTACAAACTTGAAATGTTGTTTCCCTGAAGGAGCTCACCGCCTGGCGCGTCGACGCCCGCCGAGACGTCATCGCCCGTTGGGCAGACCGGCTGGAGAGGCCTCGATACGGTGTTTGGACCATGGAGGCCTGCCGGCCGGTGCTGATGCAGTGGTTGGAAAGGCGGCACGGGGTGCTCTCCTTCCGACTCGTACAGGTCTTGACGGGGCATGAATACTTCGGCAAGTACCTGTCAAGGCTCGCTAGGAGGGAGAGAACTCCGTCCTGCCACCACTGCGATTGCGACGAGGACACGGCGCAGCATACGCTCGAGGTCTGTGCCGCTTGGGCAGAACCGCGTCGTGAACTCGTCGCAATCATCGGTGCCGACCTGACGCTGCTGACCATCGCTAGGGAGATGCTCGGCAGCATCAGGAATTGGGACGCGGTCGCAGTATTTTGCGAGGCAGTTATCTCGCAGAAGGAGGAGGCGGGTCGCGAGCGCGAGGAGCACAGCCTCGATGAAGCGACCCGCTGCCGGCGGCTGGGGCGGCGCAGGCGGGATTACCTGCGTGCCATGCCGCCCTAGCCGCGGCCGCGGGTGACGTGACCGGGGATTAGTCCGTCACCCGCCGAGAGGCCGACCGCGTGAGGAAAGACCGACGTCCTCCCCGAGGTGGGAGTCGGTCGATGGGAGGATGCCCCGGGTAGGGGGTATTCCGTCGGGCCGACCACTGATGACAAGTAACCCTGCTCCAGTGGTTGGCCCAACGACGAAGGCGACGTGGTGTTCTTAAGCCCCTCTGTCGCCCCGGACGGAGTGGTGCGGAGGCGCGTCGACCGCAGCCCACCCCAAAAAAAAAAAAAAAGGGGTGGGGTGTTGCGGGGGCGTTAACGATAATGTACAAATAAAGGAACAGGATGAGCCGAAGCTACTGAAGCTAGAAAAATGAAATTTGAACCGTAGTTTTATTTTGTGACGTAGGCACCCACTAAGAAAAATTTCCTAGAAATTCCACACCTAAGGGGGTGAAATACAACGGTAAAGTTAGTATGGAAAGAAAAAAAATCTTTAGCTACTGTCTTCAAATTAAGCACAAATACTCTTTAATAAAAATAATTAAACACGTAATGATATCTGATGTTTACGCGAGCACTACACATTGTAAATAAAACTACTTTCACGGATTATATCGCGTTTGTATTTGATTTATGATTGCCCGACGTTTCGAACACTTTGCAGCATTCATGGTCACGGGCGGACTAAGGTGTCTCACGTCCAACAAGTAATCGTTATTACAGACATTTTCTTCTTACACTGGCAATAAATTTGTACTAAAATGTGGGTAGCAATTTAATAAATTTATAACTATTTCTGTACCGGGTAGATAATTGTCAATGTCTCAGTAACTCAGTAAGAGTTATCACAAAGCCGGAACTATTGAAGCCAGAAATATGAACTTTTGAAATTAGTTACTTTGCGTGAAGTAGAAACCCACTAAAACATGATTTTTTGAAATTCAACCCCTAGGGGGTAAACTGCAGTAACAAAATTTGTATACGGAGAAAAAAATCTACATCGATTTTCTTCAAATTCTCCAAAAATACTCTTTAGTAAAAATATATAAACACGTATTTCAACATTTTTTAATTTTCACCCTCTAAGGGTGTAAATATGTATTAATAAAAAATGTGTTTCTCTGATTTATCAACGTCGAGCTAAAACTACTAAAGCTGGCAACATGCAATTTTTCTGGAAATCAACCCCTAAGGGGTGGGGTTTACCCCAGCAGCAAAGATTGTAAGGGGAGAAAAAAATCCTTATCGATTTTCATCAAATTCTCCACAAATACTATTTAATAAAAATAAATAAACACGATTTTCAGCATTTCTTAATTTGCACCCTCGAAGGGTAGGGGTAAATAGGTATGAAGAAGTTGGTCGACATTAACGCCGAGCTGAAACTACACACATGCAATTTTGACCGTAATTTTATTTTGTGACGTGGTGACCCATTAAGAAAGGATATTTTGGAATTCAACACCTAAGAAGTGAACCGCAGTAGCAAAGTTTGTATGAGGAGGACTCTTCGTTCATCATTTCAACCCTTATACATCCTACTGTTGGGCTCGAGCCTCCTCCATTATGAGAGGAAAAATGACCTACGCTGGTCAAACATGTTGCCATAGGCTTTAGTTTCGAGCTTTTCTTTTCTTGCATAGATGTTGTATGTATATTATAATCTCTTAGTCGTCTCCTATGACAGCCACAGGTAGGAGAGGGGATGGTGAATTGTATTCTTATTCCGTCATCACACGGCAAATACTCTTCAGTAAAACTGAATAAAGAGCATTTGTCAATTTTACCTTCTAAGGGAACTAGGCGGGTAAGGTGTCTAAAACCGAAGCGAAGCGAGGGCGGGCTGCTAGTCTATATATATATAGGAGGCGGGTTTTGCGAACGATATATTGACTCTTCACCATATCTCTGGAACCATAAGGCGTACAGACTTGAAATTTGGCAGAAATATTCCTTTCGTCGAGTAGAGGTCAGCTAAGAACGGATTTTACGAAATTCCACCTGCAAGGGGTGTTGCGGGGGCGTTAACAATAATACACATATAAAGGAACAGGGTGAGCCGAAGCTACTGGAGCTAGAAAAATGAAATTTAGATAGTAGTTTCCTTTCGTGACGTAAGCACTCTGTACGACGTTCTAGGTCCGAGGCGTGAAATTAGACACAGGTATAACGTATACTTGTATATATTTTGTATGCCACAAACGATTCACACAAAAGAAACAATTCTGAACATATTTATACTAAGACTTACAATGAAACCATAGCGCGATCTAGTAATTTTAGAGTCGCCATCTATAGAGCCCTTTGCACATATAATTAACAAATGACATAAACAAAGAATTCGAAATTTATAAATACAAATGTTATATGTTAATATTTAAAAAATATAAATCTCAAATAAATAAGTCTTAACCAACCTATTTGGATGGTTTACCTGAACACTCTATAACAAAGATTTTTTTGAAATTCAACCCCTAAGGGGGTGAAACGCAACAGCAAAGTTTGTATGTAAAGAAAAAAATCTTTAGCTACTGTCTTCAAATTAAGTACAAATACTCTTTAATAAAAATAAATAAACACGTGTTTCAGCGTTTGTCCATTTTCATCCTATATTTTACAATAGGTAGAAAGATGTCAGTTTACTGACTTATCACAGAGCCGAAACTACTGAAGCCAGAAACATTAAATTTTGACATTAGTTTCTTTGCGTGACGTAGAAACCTACTAAGAAAGGGTTTCTTGAAATTCAACCCCTAGGGGGTAAACCACAGTAACAAAGTTTGTATAAGGAGAGAAAAAAATCTACATCGATTTTCTTCAAATTCTCCAAAAATACTCTTTAGTAAAAATAAATAAACACGTGTTTCAACATTTTTTAATTTTCACCCTCTAAGGGTGTAATCTACACTAACATTATAAAGAGGAAACGTTCCTTATGAATAAACTCAAAAACTCCTGAACGGATTTCAATAATTCTTTCACCATTAGAATATTACAGTATCCCCGAGTAACATATGCTATATTTTATACCAGTATACACACGTAAAGGGGAACTACGCGAGTAAGGCGACTGAAACCAAAGGGAGGGCGGGTTGCTAGTATTATATAATACAATTCACAAATATAATGAGAAGATTATGGCTGGACCAGATCCTACAAACGGCACCCGATCACAAGTTAACCACTAAAGCAGCCATCACTCCCCTCAACCATAATGGAGGAAAGGGAGTGACCCGCTCCTTGTAGCTACCGCAAGTAGACCTTTCGGTGAGCATGACCAATATCATTTGCCACAGACATAAAACGCAGATCAAATAACAAATTTGTTTGGCAAAGCACGCCAAGCTTTAAAATTATAGTAGCAACAATAAAATAAACATGTGTGTAATTCTTTTCATTGAAATAATGAGGAAATTCCTGAATGGAGGAGCAGCTTATTATCAGTCTGAGTTATTATCAAGATACTCTGTGATTTTATAATAACCTTTTATACAAAATCTACAAAACAAGTTGACAACTCATAACTTAAATTTACTTGCATTTCTCTTGACATTCTGATCATAACCTCATTACTTGCATACTCGTTTAAATTTCTTCATGGTAGGCGGCCAGCAATGGTACATTATCACTTACTATGTTTCTTCGAGTTTGAAATCACAACGATTCTAAAGAAATTTCACTTCAAAAATAGCATATACTATATTACTATACACAGTTAAAGATGCACTCCTACTATTGCTCATAATCTTCCACTGTTAGACGTAAGGCCCTTTGGAAGATTCGAGGAATGTCAAAATGGTCACGGTAGGCAATGAGTGTTGGCAATTACAGTATACGTGAAAAATTTGTCAGAAAAGTGCAGCTGCAAAAGGTCCCTTGATTGGTTTGTACGACTCCCATACGTTCTTGCGCCAAGTTAGACCCTTAGACGGGTTAAGAATACATGTTTACTACTCAAACTTAAGTATCGACCTAATGTACAGTTACTTACTGGCATCATCGTCAGCCTCTCATACAATTCCTGCAGATTAGCACTAATCAAGGAATACATTTTAACGTCTCCAACCAGACATATTCTACACATCGATAACTTATTCATATTTGAAATTGTACTTTAATTTATATTCCACTTCTCGTTTTCTTGTTGTTTTATAATATTATTATTATTATTGTCTATTGCAAGCAGCAGTGGTCGTTTTTTTTTTTTTTTTTTTTTTTTTTTTTTCTTGGCTTCGTCCGGAGACATTTGCCATGTTCAAAAATTAGGGAAGTTAATTTATATACATGAAATATTACTTAACATTTGGAATAGAAGGATCGTGGATCAGGGAGAGGATAATATAGATATATTTCTATATACAGGATAGGATTATAAAAAAATATTATTACATATGATAAAGGAAATTAAACATTCATAAATAATAGGATTTAAGGAAGATAAAAGTACAGAAATATTAGTAGGAAGTGGAACTTTAAGAGCAACAAGCTATATATTATAAAAAGGAAGATGATTGTATAACATACAAGAAAAAAACACATGATTCAGATCTCCAAATTCGCCACAGTTGCAGAGTGGATTAGTTTTTATTTTCATTCTAGCCAAATGAGCTGGTACGCATGTATGTCCCAAACGCATTCTGATTAGGACTGTAATAGCTCTTCTACCAAGTCTCAGCTTGTTAAAAGCTCTACTACAGAACCATGGTTTCGCTGGAATATAGCACTGTATCATTTTATAGTTAGAGCCTTTTGATTGGCTGGACTCTGCCCAGACCTTCTCCCAAGAATCCATGAGATAAGCACCAGGCAGTGTCAGCAGGTCCTGAGGGTAAATACGATATGGAAAGATATCGCCACATTCCACGGCATCGTTAGCTATTTCATCAGCTCGTTCATTGCCATCTATGCCACAATGGCTTGGTAGCCATGCCAAGTTGACATGAAATCCCGCATTTGAGCACAAAAATAACTTATGCCGAGCTTCGTAAATAAGTGGATAATGAGTTTTTGCTTTGAATGGAAATTTAAATAGGGCTTGTAGGGCACTCTTAGAATCGCTAAAAATAACACATTTTTCTAATTTAAATATTAAAATATATTCCAATGCTTTTACAATTCCGAAACACTCCCCAGTGAAAACGGACGTTTCAGAAGGGAACTTTATTTTTTCGACAATATTAAATTCTTTATGAAATATACCCACCCCTACTCTACCAGATTGATGATGCTTCGATGCATCAGTGAATATTTGATGCCAACCTTGCCATTGCTCGTTAACTATTGTGATAAAATCACTATTAGCTTCAACAACGTTACGATTAATGTTTAGATTAAAGTAAATTGTGGGAGTATGTACGAGACTATTAAAATTACAATGAAAAATAGCTAAGCGTTCAGAGGTGAAAACTGGGGCTGAAAGATTTTTAAATTTATTAAAACTGTTTACTAAACAAGGTAGCATTTTATTATGCCAATAAGAGGATTCAGGAATAAAAACTGTTAACTGTTGAATTTTAGGCAAAAGCACGTTATGTGACTGATATAAGCGAAATAAATATCGGTCAGATAAGAATTGTCGCCTCAAGTAAAGGGGCGGTTCGCCACATTCAACTTGTAGTGCATTGAGAGGGCTGGATTTCATTGCTCCCGTAATTATTCGCATAGATTTAGATTGTATTCCATCTAACCTCTTCATTGCCCATACACTACAGGGTTCTAATAGAAATGTGCCATAATCTAATACACTTCTTATTAATGCGTTATATAGAATTTTTAAAGAAGAAGGGTGCGCTCCCCACCAAACTCCTGTAAGACATCTGAGTATATTTAAGTTTTTCTCACACTTAGACACGACGTATTCACAGTGAGCATGGCCAGTAAGTTTACAATCTAATACGACTTCTAAAAATTTTGTATGAGGTTTTTCAGGTATTATAGAACTGTCGTATCGAATATTTGCGCGGGCCTGATTACGTTGCCGACTGTATATTACAACGGTGCTTTTAGACGCCGATAACTCTAACCCATGCATATCTAACCATGCTTTTAAGGACTCCAGAGCCAATGATAATTCATGTGATGCTAACTGACTACATTTGTTAATAGAGTATATTAGTAAATCGTCTGCATATTGTAATACATTCACAGAATTACTAATGGATGCTCTCAAGTCATGCGTATAAATATTATAAAGAAGTGGACTTAAGACAGAACCCTGAGGTAGTCCTTTCCATAATATTCTTTCTAGGCCAGAGGAATCTAGAAGTATTTTTCGCCCGCAAAGCATATTTTTAATGAAGGTAACTAATAACAACGGAATTTTAATTTGAGTTAATTTAGTACATAATATATCTATAAGAACGTTATCATATGCAGACTGAATGTCTAAAAATGCAGCCACCACAGACTTATTTTGTGAGAAGGCTAAGCGAATATCAGTGGCAAAAATGCTAATACCATCTATTGCACTTCTACCTTTTCTAAAACCATATTGTGTGTTAGATAGAATATTTTGATTCTCAATGAACCATTCTATTCTATTTTTTACCAGTTGTTCAGCTATTTTGCCCATAACTGGAGATAAAGCTATGGGTCGATAAGATGAGGGGTCTTTGGGATTTTTATTAGGTTTTAAAAAGGGCAACACAATTTGAGTTTTCCAAGATGAAGGGATGTTACCTGTCATTATGACACGATTGATAACGTCAAGGAAATAAATTAAAGCTGAATTTCCTAAATGTGTGAAAAAAGAATATGGTATACCGTCCTCACCCGGTGCCGTATCAGTGGTTACTGATAAAATACCTTTTAATTCCTCCAAGTTAAAGAGGGCGTCTAGCCCATAAGGACATGCATTTGGGTATTGTAGAGTCTGTGTAAGCACCAATTCTCGAACTGGTGCTATTGGTGGAGCCAATTTGTCCAGTAAACTATCGCTCAAAGAAAGTGGCATAGTCTCAAATTTTGAGTCACTAACTCCTGTTCTATAGCGTTTTATATTACGCCAAACAACTGAAGGTTTAGTATTAGGAGAAATAGTTGAGCAGAAATTTCTCCATCCCATGAGCTTTTTGTCTTTCAGGATTTTTTTAGTTCTCAATATAATGTTGGTAAGCTCAGTAAAGTTTTCTTGAGACATATTTAAATTGTATTTTATTTCTGCCTTCTTTCTTTCAGCAACAGCCACACTACACTCATAATCCCACCAAGGTGGAGATGATGGCTTATACAAATATGATTTAATTGGAAAAGTTGCATTAGCAGCTTCAGTCATAGCAGTTGTTAGATTGTTAGAACATGCAAAAATATCCTCAGAAAGTTGTTTAACTTGTTGAATTTTATCTTCCACATACTGTTTGTATTCATGCCACTTTTCCTCCAATATTATATACTTCATATGAGGAGGTGGTTTAGGAATTATTTTTAGCTCAAATGTTTGTAAAGTTATTAATATAGGAAAGTGGTCGCTGCCATATGTGGAGGATAAAATGTGCCATAATATAGTGGAAGCTAAACTAGGAGATGTTATTGTTAGGTCAATTGCACTGTCATTTTCTAAAGGGCTAGTTCTGCGAGTTGGTGAACCATCATTTATCACACATAAGTTTTGCCTATCTAACACCTCTAAAAGGTCATCACCATGGCTATTAGTTAGGGAGCTGCCCCATGCCCTATGATGTGCATTAAAGTCGCCCATGATTATGATGGGTCTAGGTAGAGTAGATAACAAACTATTTATGTGCTGAAATGTTTGATAGGAAGGTTTAGGAATGTAAATAGATAAAACGCAGATTTTATTTATGATACAAGCTACAGCAGAGAAGGTAGGATAGTTAACTATAGGAATCTGTGAATAAGACAAAGAGTTTTTAATTAAAAGTGCAGCTCCCCCATACCCATCAGATCTGTCATCTCTTAAGCAGGAGAAGCCATGAAATTTAAAGATTGAACCTGGTTTTAACCAGGTCTCTACTAACACAAATATGAAAGGATTATATTTATTAATTAAATATATAATGTCACTCTTTTTACTGACTGCACTCCTGCAGTTCCATTGGATAATTATGGATCTGTGATCCATTATGGTTATTTAATATAGATATTACTTCTGTAAGTTTAGCAGCGTTGGCCGGTTCTATTATATTGGAATGTACTAAATTGTTTAATAATGAAATGATATCAGATATAGTAAAATTTGTATTATCATCATGATTTTCAGTTAAAAGAACTCCATTTGATTGAGAAAGTGAGGGTTGTCTAGTTAAATTATGATGGAGCTTCTGGTCATAACCTTTAACTAGTTTAGGTGCACTTTTAGGTTTGATAAAAATAGTTTTTTTATTTGAAGTCTGACCTGCCCTAACCTGAGGGTTTAGTCTGCTTGGAAGAGTTTTAGTATACTGATTTTTGGGAGTTGCTACTATCTCTGAATACGATTTTGAAAGTGGTGGGTGAACTTTGCTAGCCTCTGCATATGAGATGGATTTTTCTGCCATGGTATATTTAATATTCTTTTGTCTGTTAAACTCTGGACAATTTTTATTGATAGCAAAGTGAATGCCTCCACATAGACAACATGACACATTATCATCATTAGCCTCACAAAGATCACCTGAGTGCTCACCGCCACACTTAAAGCACCGTGGTTTTGATCTACATTGTAGCTTAGTATGACCATAGCGACAGCAATTATAACATTGAATTGTAGGGTAGACATATACTTGAACTGTAAGAGTAGTATAACACATATAAATTCGTTCTGGTAGGACTTGTCCATCAAATGTTATAACTACTGTCTGTGATGGTATCCATGTCATCTCACCGTCTCTTAATTGTTTCAGATTTATTCGGCGAACTTTTAAAATTTTGCCACAACCATTAGGAAGAGTACAGCTATCTATAATATCTTCAGGTGACAAATCTATGGGAACTCCACGTACAACACCCATTCGCGAAACATTATAAGTTGGTATAAATACTTTAAAATTATTTTCTTTAAGACTAGGATGTTCTATAAAAGCATTGGCATCTAAATAATTATTAAATGTTAATGAGATCCTATTTCTACCTATCCTTTTCAAACTTCCATTCAAAATATTCTTAAAAGAGTGTCGTTTTAAGAATTTGCCAAACATAATAGGGTGGAATGTGACGCCATCATTCGCCTGATCGCTTTGCCTTTGAACATGTAGTACAAAAGGTCCTAGGTCTGTAGAATTATATGCGGGTCTTGTAATTGGAGTTGGTGGTGATATTTGGGCACCTGTTTGTGGCGTTACTGCGGTATTTAAAACATCATTGGTAGTAGTAGCAACTGGTGTATGTTTAATGTTATTGGTACAGTCACACGCAGTATCTGTATGAGAGCTGGATGTTTGCTTCCTGCGTTTGTTACAATGTTTGCACATTTTATGCAAACGCATTCGCTTATGGCCTTTTTCTTTTTTTGTGGATGAATCAGTATCCATCCCAGATTCGGAGCAGATTGTAACATAATTCCCTGCCAGTGGGACTGTGCCCCCTGGATCGGGTGGCTCGTTCATATTCTAAACTATTATTTAGATTAAAAAGACTTACCAACTATTTTTGTACACTAAAACTACGATAATAATGAAAAAATATTAATATAACATATATATATACAACTAAAATATACTCCACTGATACACGACAAGAATATTATAAAAATTTTAAGTAAAAAACGCGGCCGTCCTCTTCGAAACTTCCCGCCTTTTCTTTTTTTTGGTTCTGTTTGTCCCTACGGACAGGCAAAGGGATTAAAGCCCATACAGCCAAGTCTGATACAATATTTCTTTACATATTATTTACTTCTTCATATTGTATAACTTATTTTAAATAGTCATTGTCCGTCAGTAAGTCAAGTCGTTATCATTAATTAGGCGCTGAAAACCTAATTAGATGATTTCTCTGGGAATTCCGGTTGAATATGAAAATACACGTAAACCACTCTTAAATCACATTCACCACTTTAATTATATTATATTACATAAAATATCAGCAAAATTATTTAATAAAACACTAAAAAAATGAATATTATACAAGAGCTTACATGAGCCCTCTAAGGCGCACCAGTGTGGTCGGGGCCCATGACCGCCCGACTTAGGGCCTTTCTATGGCGTCCACAGAAGGCCATGGCGGTCAGGTCCATCCGCGGATACCGCACGGTGGCTACGGAGGCGGCGTGCCTACTGGCCGGGACTCCCCCGTGGGACCTGGAGGCGGAAATGCTCGCCGACTTGTATCGGCGGGTGTTGGGGGTGCGCAGGGAGGGCGGTGTTGTTTCCTTAAGGGAGCTCATCGCCTGGCGCGTCATCATCAGACGTCATCGCCCGTTGGGCAGACCGGCTGGAGGGGCCTCGATACGGTATCTGGACCGTGGAGGCCTTCTGGCCGGTGCTGATGCAGTGGTTGGAACGGCGGCACGGTGTGCTCTCCTTCCAACTCGTACAGGTCTTGACGGGGCATGGATGCTTGGGCTAGTACCTGTACAGGGTTGCTAGGAGGCAGAGAACTCCGTTCTGCCATCACTGCGATTGCGACGAGGACACGGCGCAGCATACGCTCGAGGTCTGTGCCGCTTGGGCAGAGCAGCGCCGTGAACTCGTCGCAATCATCGGTGCCGACCTGACGCTGCCGACCATCGCTAGGGAGATGCTTGGCAGCATCAGGAACTGGGACGCGGTCGCATCCTTCTGCGAGGCAGTTATCTCGCAGGCACAGCCTCGACGAAGCAACCCGCCGCCAGCGACTGGGGCGGCGCAGGCGGAATTACCTGCGTGCAATGCCGCCCTAGCCGAGGCCGCGGGTGACGTGACCGGGGATTAGTCCGTCACCCGCCGAGAGGCCGTGGGTGGGTTGCGGGAGTTGCATGCTTACGCCCCTCTGTCGGAGTGGTGCGAGGAGCGCGCCGACCGCAACCCACCCCGAAGAAAAAAAATTTGTCATTTTTTCCGTTGCATCCGGTTTGAAATCACAACGATTCTAAAGAAGTTACTTCAATAATAAAAGATAATATAGAGAATAGCTGCAAAATGTGTTTTTTTTTGTTATGTTAAATCGAATTTAGCAATTATGTAATTCGCAAATGTAATGTTTATTTCTTATATTACAAGCATTAAACCTATAATACCATGATACCTAAACATAATATATTTTTTAAATTCGATTATCGATTACTCGATTCAACAAAATAAATAATTAAAGGTATTTAGTTAGGGGTGCAAGATCACTCATAAAAAACATCGATGTTTTCAAAAGTGAAACATCGATGTTATAAATATCGGTCTTTACGAACGATATATCGATGTTTATGAACGATACATTAATTTTTTTACTATTTAAATTAACTTTTGACCCTTATTTTTGCAATGCATATGAACCATCTTTTTAACATCTATGTATCACTCAAACCACCTCAGTACACCTTTCTAAATTCTTGCTTGCAATAACATCATCCTTTTACACAATTGCCACATTATCTTTCAAAGAAATACCATACACTCCCATTCCTACTAAATACTAAATTCAGAGTTGCCAACGTAGGCAATTTGTCGCCATTTAGGCTACTCTGGAAGAAAATTGGCGACGAAAAATTATGAAAGGCGACTGGTCGCCATTTAGGCTTCTTCTCGACTTAGTCTTTGAACAAAGTAAACGAATGAATCACGGCAGAAATAATCATAAACAGATAAAAAATAATACGCATAATAAAGACTACAATTAATAACTAAAAAGAAAAATTGGTCACATTTTGTTAGTTTTGGGGGAATCTTAAGAGATTTTTCACATTTTGCCACAATGTAGTCACAATAAGCAATACCAGAAAGTTTCGTATCTAAAATAATTCCTAAAAATTTTATACTATTTTGTGAACTTATTAAATTACCATTATAATAAATGTTAATAGGTGGAGGAAGCCTCGACCTTGTAAATAACACGGCAATACTTTTATCAGGGGAAATTTCTAAGCCATTGGCATCCATCCAACATTTTAGATTCTTAAGAGAATGAGATAAGCATTTACAAGATTGATCAATAGATTGATGCGAATGATATAACAATAAGTCGTCTGCATATTGAAGTACTCTAACATTCACGTCCAGGCAAGATATTAAATCATAAGTATAAATATTATAAAGAATAGGGCTCAGTACGGACCCTTGTGGGAGGCCCTTATTTACCACTCTATATTCATTTAAAAAACCTTCTAAATAAATATGACGATCTAGTAAAGAATTAATAATAAAATTCGTAAAAATAACGGGTATATTTCATAAAATTAGTTTTTTGTATAAAATGGATAAAATAACATTATCATAAGCAGAAGCAATATCTATAAAAGTGGCTACTAAAGATTCATTGACTGAAAAAGCCAAATGAATATCGGTTACGAAAATACTAATACTATCTATAGTACCTCTCCCTCGCCTAAATCCAAATTGACTTTCACATAATAAATTATTATTTTCAGTATACCATTCCAGACGGTTTTTTACCAGATGTTCAGTAATTTTCATGAGAACAGAAGAGAGCGCTATAGGGTGGTATGATAACACGGAAGTTGAACTTTTACCAGGCTTCAATATTGGTAACACTAATTGGGATTTCCACGAAGGAGGTATCTTGCCAGTTATCATAATAGTATTTATCATGTTAAAGTAATAAAAAAGAATGTTACCTGTAGCATGTGAGACAAAAGAATACGGAATACCATCCATACCAGGTGCAGAATCTTTTACCTTAGCTAATACGCCCTTAAGTTCAGTAATTGAGAACGGGGCATTTAAACCTGATAGGTTATTTGAAATTTCAACAAAACATGGAAGCATGACTTTTTCAGGGACAAACGGAGGAGCTAATTTATTTAAAAATTGCATTTGCAAGTCGGTAGGTAGTGATGTTGGAGAATATTCTTTGAAAGCAGATCTAAATTTTCTGATATTTTGCCAGACTACAGTAGATGAGATATCAGGCGAGATTGATGTGCAAAATGATTGCCAGCTTTGAAATTTTTCTTTTTAAATAATTTACGGGTTTCCGTAATGACAGCGGATAAATTATCAAAGTTTTCATTGGTAGAAAATCGGGAGTATATTGCTTCTGCTTGCTTGCGTCTTTTAATCGCGTCTGAACAGTCTTTATCCCACCACGGTGGAGACGGAATAATACCTAAAGCTCCATTTTTGATAGGGAACGTATCGTTAGCAGTTTTAATCATTGCCTCAGAAAGAGCTTCCGCACATTCAGATATGTTGGCTGACGTTATCTCTGGAAACTGCAATATTTCTTTGTCTAAAGATGTTTTAAAAGTATTCCAATCAGCATTGGCTAATTTATATCTGAGGCGAGGAGAGTGGGGGATTGAGCGTGAAGTTTTAATGGAAGGGAAAGAGACAATAATCGGATAATGATCACTACCGTATGAATAAGGAAGACACCGCCAGGATATCTGTGAAGCCAAATTACTCGAGCAGATAGATAAGTCGGGAGCACTAATACCTTCATGAGGCGCAGACCGACGAGTACTACATCCCGAATTAATTAAACACAGATTATGTCTAGCTAATAAATTTAAAATCAAATTACCAAAATAATTCGATGTACTACCCCAAGAATGATGTTGGCAATTAAAATCCCCAAGTATAACAATAGGTTTAGGTATATTGGATAAAATATTATTAATTTCAGTAAATATAACAGACGATGGGCGAGGAATATAAATTGAAACAAAGCAAACATTATTTACAATAGCAGCAATTATAGAAAAATCATTGCTAAGTGAAACAATGGGAAAATGTGAAAAATTCATGTTATGTTTAATGAGCAGGGCAACACCACCATACGCATCAAAACGGTCCTCACGAAGACATGCATAACCAGATAACCTAAAATTGAAATCTGGTTTAAGCCAAGTCTCCTGAATAGCTAATATAAATGGATTAAATTTATTAATCACATAAATTAAATCAGATTTCTTAGATATGATGCTGTGACAATTCCACTGAATCAGAATGTTTGTACTGTCCATTATCGTTTAGAAAGTGAGATTGAGAGATATCATTATTTATAAGGGCAGCGTTGGACGGTTGAATAAATTTTGACTGAGAGAGAGTATTAAGTAACATTATAATCAATTCCTTGATGGATGCATTGGATAATTCTTCGTTTAACGGTTTAAGAGCGCATCCACTTGTGAAAGTCGTCATATCATAATCTCTAATAAGAGCTTTATGTGGCTCAATATCATAACCGCCAGTAGTTTTAACTTTTGGTTTCGGTTTGTTTATAACAGTTTTTTTATATGAAGAAGTAACAGGTTGAGATAAAGAGGGAATAGAATGAGTGTTAGATGACTTAGGCAAAATATTAGAAGTCAATAAAGCATCTGCATATGAAATTTTGGATATTGGGGCATGTTGTTTAGAGGCTTCGGAGTATGATAAGCAACTCTTAGCCATAGTTTCCTTAATTGATTTTTGTCTTTGATATTCAAGACATTTATTACTTGTTGCCATATGATGACCTTTACATAGAACACATCGAATATTCTCTTCCTCCATATTACAAGTGTCACCAATGTGGTCCAAACCACATTTGTAACATCTTGGACGAGATCTGCACTGAATTTTTACATGTCCAAAACGACAGCAATTAAAGCATTGTATTGTGGGATAAATGTATATTTCTACAGGTAGAGCATTGTAGCACATGTATATATATTTTGGTAAAGTTTGGCCGTCAAAAGTTACCACTACTGATTCGGTAGGCTTTAGTTCTGTGACATTATTGACTGAAATATTTCTTTTTAATCTCCTAACTTTAAGTATGTTTCCACGACCATAAGGAAGGTTGATGTTATTAATGATATCATCCTCTGTATAATCAGCAGGGATACCTCTAACAATACCCATGCGTGTCACTAAAAATGATGGAATGAATGCTTTGTAATTATTCTTATCAAGTAGTGGTGAGTTTAAGAAATTATTAGCATCATTGTAATGTTGAAATGCAATAGAAATTCTGTTTCTACCTATCCGTTTAAGGCTGCCATTAATAATGTTTTTAAAAGAATTATTTTTTAAAAAACGACCTAATGTAACTGGATGCAAAGATACATTATCATCAGGACATAATATTTTCTTCTGAACGCGTATGTCGAACTCTTTTAATGATGCAAAAACATTTGAGATTTTGTACTGCACATTTGTGCGTGGCATATTAGAGTACGCCAGTCAAGTATGGAGTCCGCGTTACGAAATATATGCTTCGCGACTTGAAAATATACAGCGTAAATTTATTAAATACCTGTGCTATCGTTTAAAAATTGACTATAAAGCCGAGGATTATCTAAGATTGTGTGCTAGATTCCACATCTTACCTTTAGTCACAAGACGAGATATAGCTGATGTCACGTACTTATTAAAAATAATCAATGGATCTGTTGACTGTCCTACAATATTATCAAAAATAAGTTTTAATATACCAATTAGAGCTTCGAGACATCATACCCCCTGCCATCTCCCATTAGTATCTACTAATTACCGACAGAATGCGTTTTTGTGGCGAGCGAGCAATACACTGAATAATCAATATAAAAAACATAAATTCGATATATTCAACGCTAATACGGATGCGATAAAACGGACACTCAGTCTCGATTTTTTCACAACACATCAATAGGCTAATTTAATATTCTCCGTTGTATTGTTTTATGTGAAGCATAGTAGTGTAGACCTGTTATTGGCTTTATGTATCTTAAATATGTTTTTCTAGATTTTTATTACTTTTAAACTGTTGGTCTCCCGATAAATAAATAAATAAATGAACATGAACCATAAATGGTGAAATATCAGAGGGTTCATATGACAACCTTGCAATTGCAACTGATGGGGATGAATTAGATTTTGGCTTACTATTACTCTCCAGTTGGTTTGGTGTATTTTCTATGTTACCAACATTTTGTTGGCACTGTGATTCACAATCAATATCTTTTAATTTGCCAGTACCATGTTTGCGTCGTCGCTTGTTACAGTGTTTGCAAATATGCTGACGAGATGGCCTTTTACGTTTAATACCACTGATGCTGGAACAGTCGGTATCCATACTATCTGTATTTGCAACATTGGTCAATGTTATATTGTATCCAACGTCGGGTGCGGTGCCACCCGGATCATCCGGGGGATCCATATAAAGAAAAAAGACTTACCCAAATCACATATAAGATGAGCACTAACTACAGAAATGAAGAATATACAATTAAATGAACTATATGTACAATAATATTTCACAAAACCACCAGAAAACAGTAAATTAAAATTTACAAAAAACTCACGACCGCCAAACTCAAAGATTCCCGCGCTCTATATCTGTCCTCTTGTTTGACGTATTTGCACCGCCATTTTTCTTCGGCTTAGTGTTGCCAGAATAATATTTATTTTTCGCTACGAATGCAGCGCCACTTACTTCCGACTTAGCCTCCATGTCAAGCAACTTTCACTTAATGACGTCAGCAGTTATCGAAATACCAGAGTGCTCTATTGCCATAATCATCGGAGAATAATGATCAGACAAACCTGCTAATAACAATGATCCTACCCATTCATCAGTTATTGCAAACCCCGTGCCATTTAACCGTTGAGATGTTTCGACGATTTGTGTGATGTAGGTAGTCATCGAGTCACAATTATCCAATCTTATTGAAATCAAATGTCGAAGTAAGGTTATCTTTCTCGAGAAACCGGATTCGTCAAACATGGTCTTCAACTTAGTCCATAATGTCACTGAACTTTCCGTATTTCTGATATGCACGTACAAACTGGGATCAATTGTCAATATTAATTTTGCCTTTGTTTTTGCATCTTCCGCTGGCTTGATTTCGAAACCGGCCGGTGGTTTGATGTAATTGTCCATGCCATCCAAGACCAGTAAGTTTTCAGCCGTAAAACATCATTCATCGTAATTTTCTCTGCCTTTTAACTTCGGCACACTAGCGATATAGTTCGAGTTCATGTTTCCGCGAATCAACAAACACAATTTATCTATTTTAGGTTAAAATAATTGATAAATTCGGGAGTAGCCCATAACCTATTAAAACTCGTTGAGCGTTCGCAACAGACTGGTTTATTCAATAGAACGATTGTAATACATTCTTATGTTAGTTCCAAGTTTACTTACTAGATGGCATTAGCGGTAACTAAAGTAGAGGTGTGAACTGGTTAATATTATTTTATTTTGATATAATTACTAACAGTCTATTTATTTTTACCTTAGGTTTAGGGATGAGTGGTAATATCGATCGAAAGAAAAATTCTCCGGACAAATTTTGATTAGTTTTTTTTAGGACAACGTCGGAATGTATTATTAAGATACAGGGGGACTTACGACGAAATAAAATCCCTTTTGCCAGTTAAAAGTATTAAATCGCAATTCGGTAGAAAATCGGGCGATTTTCCGTGTATTCTCGGCAATCGTTGAAAATTCCTTGCATTTCGGTAGAGCGCGGCCCATATCGGTAGAAATACTGAAAAATTGGTAGGTTCGAGAACACTAATCTAACCTAAGACATGCATTTTGACAGCTGTCAGAGTAAGTTGTCTAGGTATGTGAACCAAATAATCGCTCACAAAAAAATTCGATTTTAGTGGGAAATCGATATTGATGCTTTTAAATTAATAATCGGTTTTTTTTTATTCCCCAGAAAGGAGGTGAATAAATCAAGTGCTAAATTATCCTACAAAATATAAAAGAAATTATGAAGGCTCATTGACTTTCACATTGAAACTAACTTTCAAACAAAATGGGCATTCTCTTTTTTATTTTGCATATGTTCAAACCCCTTGGCAATTACTGATGTCCGTAAAATGGTTCACAATATTATTTTTCTATTCGACGACATAATGAACAATTTCACAATTCGCACCTTTATTCCAATACCGTCACTATCATAAATAATCAAATTATACAGGCGAGCTATTTAAAGATTTATGACAAACATTAACTGATATAAATAAGGATATATTAGCTTTTAAGAAATAATTGTTTTCATTTTAATTTTATTAATAACTATTATTTCTAATATTTTTTTGTTGCCATTTTAATTATTATAAATAAGTGGAAGTAAATAAGTTAAAATATTAGTGATACTACCACTTTATGAAAAATAAAAAAAATAGTAGAATTTAAATATAGGAATCAAGGCAATATACAAATTAAATCCTTAGCAAATAAATCGCATTAAAAACAGTTTTTCTAAAAATTTCGTTTAGTGATAGTATTGGATAAACATGCAAATTATTAACAAAATTATTATTAGTAACACATCTAACTTAACTATTTACAAATACATATACACAATGAAATCTAGAGATATTTTCCTTTACTTGCAAGGAAAAAATTAAGAAAACTCAACTATTTTACGAAATTAAACAAACGGCTATGATGTGAACTACAGGTAGGTAGTGACGTCAGAGATAGATGTTCTCATGTTCTTTAAAGTGGGTCAAAATCTAATGCCTAGGAATTGGTGATGTCACTGACTCCTAGGAATAAATATACAGCTGAAACTAATAAAAAGCCTATAAAAAGAGATTGTCCAGTTTTCGTACGTGAAAATAAAGTAGGTATGTATACTTATGTTAGGAAGTTAGAGAATTATACATTATTTTATAGAACAAGTATATATGCATAAAAGAACATATTACGATTGGTATTAATATAGCACAAAGTATTAAGAAAAATAAACTTAAGATTCTTTTCCAGAAAATGATGTTTTTCATTAAATAAACATTTATTTTCATTTATCTAAATTATAGGTTACAATTTACTTTGAGTTCACTAGATGGCGTTGTACAAAATTTTAAATCGCACCATTGTTTCGTTACAAAAATGTAGATATGTGTCCAGATCTTTGATTTATAGTCACGGGATGAGAGCCCTCAGCGCCATACAGCGGTCGTCCCTCTTGGCGTGCACACGTGCCGTCGCTCAGCGTAATTATTACCGTTACGAGTGTTCGCGCGCTTTCTAACGGTCCCAACAACAGCAGCGTTTCTTCGGTGGACGACAGTGGTGACCCAAGCCGTCTTTTTCAAGACACATTGGGGCACTCACAGCTATTACTAACTGCCCACTGTTCAAAAGTGAGGTCAGGTAGTAATATCTATTTCTATTAAGTCTGATAAAGTTATAGTGGCTCCTTAAGAGCAAAACCAAGTTTTTCTTGGTCCCCGGTTGAAACCTAACGGTGTCAACGAAGCCGGGTGAGGCGAAGCCCCGAGTCGCCTGCCGACCCCCTTCAGGGCGAGGCGCACAACTCGGACGGGACCGGAACAGTAGGCCTTGGGGGTGACCCCTAGTCTACCCCGGTTATCTCCTACCCACCCTACCTACTCCCTACTCCCATTCTCGGGTGTCAGTTTGGGTGTGACTGCCCGCAAGGGCCCATACCACCCCTACACTCGAGCTGTTAGGAACCATGCAGGCACATTAAGATCGGCCGGTGGATACCAGCTTAGGGCACACCCTAGTGTTAAGCACATCCTCCCGACCTACCCCGGTTGGGAGGGAACACACCTCACACACCCCCGGGTTCTCCCCCCGGGGTGTTAGGTAGCTAGGAGACCGCGATATAGCGAGTGTTTTTTCGAGTTTTTCGAGTTTTATTAGTTTTTAATAATGTCAAGAGTAGGGCTTGAGGACCTACTCCAAGACGAGGAAATCTGGACGCTTATCGTCCGGAAATTCCGCGACAGGGCACCGGAGCGCACACCATCGCGCCCGCAATCGCCCACCGCCACGATCACCCCAGAGAGTGGGGATGAAAGTGAGCGCACCACCACCACCAACTCGGAGATGGAGTACGACTCCGCTCCGACCTCTACCTCCTCTGAAGAGGAAGACTCCCCCAACGAGGGGTTTAGCGAGGCCAAGTCCCGCAAGCGCAGCCGCAAGGCGCGCAAAAATAAGGCCGCAAAGGCTCCAAAGGTCGCTCCCGCAGTGGAGTCGAACCCACCCACCCCGACACCATCACCCGCTGCTTCCCTTCAGGAGCAAGGTGCCCCCACCCCCTCCACAAGTGGGGTCATGACCGCCACGGCCAATAAGGCCCCCACGGTCAGAACAACCACGGCGGCGTCTTCATCAGCCGCCAAGAAACTCACACCCCCTCCTCTGTACATACGCGACAAGGAGAGGTGGTTCGCGATCTCCGCGTGGTGCAACTCGCACCGCGTGTCATACAAAAGCGCCAGATCCACCGCACAGGGGATCAAAGTCGAGGTCAGTACGACCGACGATCACAGGGCGCTATCCAAAATGTTAGGGGAGCAACGCATCCCCTACCATACGTACACTATGCCTGAGGACAAACTCCTACGGGCGGTCATCAAAAATGTCCCTCGGGAATTCGCCAAAGAAGAGATTCTTGAATCTCTCAAGGCTCAGAACCTTCCCGTAAGGGAGGTTCATCGTATGGTGCGCGGCAAAGCACGCGCACCTATGAATATGGTCCTGGTATGCCTGGACAACACCCCCGAGGGTAAACAGGTTTTCCGTATCACACATGTGTGCGGACTTATGGGCGTCAAAATCGAGCCCCCCTACAAAACCGGCATAATGGCGCAGTGCCACAAATGCCAGATGTATGGCCATACATCGAACAACTGTTATGCCCACCCAAGGTGCGTTAAGTGCCTGGGAAATCACCACACCAGCGAGTGTGAGAGGCCCAAAGACCTGTCGCTCTGCACAGAGCCGCCATCGTGCGTGCTTTGCGGGGAGATGGGCCACCCGGCCAACTTCCGCGGCTGTCCACGGGCGCCCAAAAGGACGATTCGTCCAACGGGTCCGGCCCGCTATTATAATAAGGCCTTCGTGCCCGCCCCCCTCCCGACTCACAATGCGTGGTCTCGCCCCCTCACTCAAGGTAGGGAGGCGTTCCCCGCATTACCGCGCACACAAGCGCCCCCCCCCACCCCCCTTCACGCACCCACCAAGACCCCAACCGCCAACCGTTGGGCATAAAACGCCCGCCGGGGGCCAACCTAAGCCCCTTATGGGCACACCCGTCGCCAAACCCGCACCAGTTAGGGTAGCTTCACACGCGCTCCCTAAGACCCCACAAGGCCTAGACCCGGATCTAGCCCTTGTGGCAAATTTCGCCTCACTCATCGACTTCGCGGAAATCCGCGAGGTCGCCGCAGAGCTAAGGAGGAACGAGGGTAATAACCTCGCCCTCCTTAACATTGCCATTAAATTCTCGCCCCTACTCGAACGTCTGGGGTCCCTTAGTTTTAAATAAAATGGATATACACACTCCCGGCAGAGTCAAACCACGACACCTAAAGTTAGGGACATATAACGCGAATAGCCTCTGCTCACAGAGGGACGAGTTAGGTACATTTCTTAGGGAACAACAGCTCGACATTCTTATGGTACAAGAGACGTTTCTCAAACCTTTCAACAAGGACCCTAGAATTGCGAATTATAATATAGTTCGCAACGATAGGGTCACTTCGCAAGGAGGGGGAACGCTCATCTACTATAGGAGGTCGTTGCACTGCACGCCTGTGGATCCGCCACCTCTGGCGTACATTGAAGCGTCAGTATGCAGACTAGCGCTCACCGGCCATCAGCCAATTACATTTGTCTCGGCTTACCTGTCACCCGAAAGAAGGGACGGTAAACACTTAGTGGAGAGCGATCTCAAGGCATTGCTTGACTTGGGCGGCGCCGTCATCATAGGCGGTGACCTTAACGCCAAGAACACCTCGTGGAACTGTCATAGTTCGAACAAGAGGGGCAAAGTCTTAGAGTTATACGCTGACAGATTAGGTTGTGACGTCATAGCGCCATTAGAGCCGACTCACTACCCTAACATTGTCGACCACAGGCCAGACATATTAGATATTGTACTTCTCAAAAATATAAACTTACGTTTATGTTTAATCGAAGTACAACACGAACTAGATTCAGATCACCGTCCGGTGACTCTGGAATTCGCCCCCCGCTTACCTGGCCCCTCAGGCCACAATAACGTAACAACAAGGTTGACCACCGACTGGGCACGGCTCGGGAGAAATCTCAAGGCCACCTCATCGGCATACCTTGATAAGATTCCCAAGGACATAAAGTCCGAGGAAGAAACCTCCCTGGCGATCGATTTACTCACGGGTCACGTGCAGTCGGTAATTGACGACTGCTCGCGGCGGGTGCCGGATACGAGCGATCGTAGATGGCAACTGCCGAGTGACGTACGCGACCTACTGAGAAGAAAGAACGCCGCAACCCGCGCGTACGACCGATACCCCACGGAGGAGAACCGCAAACGCCTGCGGGTCCTCCAAAGGGAGGTCAAAACCGAAATTAATAATATGAGACAGAGCAGATGGGACGCCACTTTAGAAGAGCTGAAGCCCACGCACACAGCCTTCTGGCAGCTTTCCCGCTCACTCAAAAAAGATGTAGTGTCCACACTCCCTCCCCTCAGTAGAATAAATCAACCGCCGGCATTCATGGATGACGAAAAGTCTGAATGTCTGGCAGAGAGCCTAGAGCTTCAGTGTACGCCGAGTACATTATACGAACAAGAAGCGACTCACTACAACACTATTAATTCGGAAGTGGCCAGTCGTACCACTTTATCGCGGTCGAATATAAACAACGACAATAATATGCCTATCCCAACAGTGAGCACCGACGAAGTCGAGTCGCTTATTAGGGGTCTCCACGCTAGGAAAGCCCCGGGTTCGGACGGTATTACAAATAGAGTAATTAAATTATTCCCAGCCCATTTAATAATATTACTGTGTTGTATATTTAATGCAGCCCTCAAATATAACATCTTTCCTTCACAGTGGAAAGAGGCCGTGGTAATCGGAATCCACAAACCCGGCAAAAAACGTACCGAACCCAACAGTTATCGACCTATTAGCCTACTGAGAAGTTTAGGTAAATTATATGAACGATTAGTACTCAGTAGGCTACGATCATATGCAGAGTTCAACAAACTCATACCGGACGCGCAATTTGGCTTTCGCGCTAAACACAGCTGTGTTCAGCAAGTACATAGACTAGTAGAATACACCAGTAGTCAGTTCATCAGGGGACGGTACACTGGTGTATTATTTCTAGATGTAGCGAAAGCTTTCGATAAAGTTTGGCATGAGGGCTTAATTTACAAATTATATTTATTAAAAATCCCCGAATATTTAATTCTATTAGAATTAAATATTCGGGGATTTTATTGTGCAGGTATGTCCCCGACAACCGTAGTCAATACACTCCAAAAAGCGGTTACCGCCCTTGTCAATTGGTATAGGAAATGGAGAATAGAAATTAATCCCGAGAAGAGCCAAGCGGTCATGTTCACTAAACGAACTGCCCGTCTGTGCTCTCCGGACAGCATCCCTCCTCTCACTCTCTTCGGCCGACCTGTCTCATGGAGCAGAGAGGCCAAGTACTTAGGTGTGACCCTTGATAGCCGACTCACTTTCCTGTCCCACTTGAAGCGGGTCCGCGCGCGCGCCGCCTTCGTGATGGGACGCCTTCACTGCCTATTAAACGCAAAATCAAAACTATCACTTAAAAATAAAGTCCGATTATACACTACCTGCATACGGCCGATCATGACGTATGCCAGTGTAGTGTTCGCGCACGTTAGGCCAAACAGGATCCACAGGTTACAAACACTACAAAATAGATTCATGCGACGGGCAACGGGAGCACCGTGGTTCGTTCGTAATGTCGATTTACACATCGACCTCGAATTGCCGACCATCAGGCAGTATATGAAGCGTTGCTCCCAGCGCTATTTTGACTCTGCCACGACTCACCCCAATCCACTAGTGGTTGGGGCGGTAAACTACGTCCCATCAAAAATATCCGCGGTCCGACGACCCCGTCATCTCCTTGAAGAAGGGGATGATGCCATCACGATCGCCCAAGAAAGGGCCTACACAGCTCGCGCAGCGATAACACATAAAACTGCGCGGTATCGGCCTCGCCGACGAGGTCGAAAACCGCGCCGCGTAAAAATCATTAACCTAAACGTGGCCACGCCCACTTTGCTTTCAGCGACGCCCCGAGCCGAGGTCCGTTCCCCACAGGGGGAGCCCTCGGGCGATGTTCGCTTAACTTACTTATCGGGTTGAGAGCCTTCCGCTCGCCCATTGCCCGCGTTAAGCTGTCAAGGTCATCTGCGACCAACAGCTAAATACACACAAAAAAAAAAAAAAAAAAGCCCTCAGCGCTCAAAAAAAAGGGCGACATTCCGCGCTTGTCCGTCTCTCGGTGCGCTTGCGTGCCGCTCCGCGCTCTCCCGCTCACGTCACACGTACGCTGTTGTTTTGTTTTCGCGCGCTTTCCAACCGTCGCAGCTAACGGACGAGTAAGTGGCAGTGCAAAACCGCCTTTTTCGAGGCGAACTATTGGACTGCTCACGAATATCACTAACTGCCTGCGTTCAAAGCAAGGTCAGGTAGTGATATTTGTTTCTGTCTAAGCAGATAAAGTCATAGTGGCCCCTTAAGGGCAAAACCAAGTTTCTCTTGGTCACCGGTTGAAACCTTACGGTGTCAACGAAGCCGGGTGAGGCGAAGCCCCGAGTCGCCTGCCGAGCCCCTTCAGGGCGAGACGCTCAACTCGGACGGGACCGGATCAGTAGACCTTGGGGGTGACCCCTAGTCTACCCCGGTTATCTCCTTCCCACCCTACCTATTCCCTACTCCCATTCTCGGGTGTCAGTTTGGGTGTGACTGCCCTCAAGGGCCCATACCACCCCTACACTCGGGCTGTTAGGAACCACGCAGGCACAATAAGATCGGCCGGTGGATACTAGCTTAGGGCAAACCCTAGTGTTAAGCACATCCTCCCGACCCCGGTTGGGAGGGAACACACCTCACACACCCCCGGGTTCTCCCCCCGGGGTGTTAGGTTGCTAGGAGACCGCGGTATAGCGATTTGTTTAGTTTTTCACCAATAGTATAGTGGTTGTAACAGCTCATCATGAATCACGTAGGTATCGAAGACCTACTCAATAATGACGAGATCTGGGCGATTATCGACCGAAAGTATCACGACCGATAACCGGAGCGCACACCATCGCACCCGGAATCTTCCGCCGCCACTATCACCCCAGAGAGCGAGGAAGAAAGTGAGCGCGCCGCCGCCGCCACCAATTCGGAGATGGAGTACGACTCCGCTCCCACCTCCACCTCCTCTGAAGAGGAAGATTCCCCCAATGAGGGGTTTAGCGAGGCCAAGTCCCGCAAGCGCAGCCGCAGGGCGCGCAAAAATAAGGCCGCAAAGACACCAAAGGTCGCTCCCGTAGTGGAGACGAACCATTCCACCCCGATTCCATCACCCGCTGCTCCCCTCCAGGAGCAAGGTGCCCCCACCCCCTCCACAAGTGGGGTCATGACCGCCACGGTCAACAAGGCCCCCACGGTCAAAACTACCACGGCGGCGACAACATCAGCCGCCAAAAAACTCACCCCCCTCCTCTGTACATACGCGACAAGGAGAGGTGGTTCGCCATCTCCGCGTGGTGCAACTCGCACCGCGTGGCATACAAAAGCGCCAGATCTACCGCACAGGGGATCAAGGTCGAGGTCAACTCGACCGACGACCACAGGGCGCTCTCTAAAATGTTAGGGGAGCAACGCATCCCCTATCACACTTACACGATGCCCGAGGACAAACTCCTTCGGGCCGTGATAAAGAACGTCCCACGAGAATTCGCCAAAGAGGAGATTCTCGAATCCCTCAAGGCCCAAAACCTTCCCGTGAGGGAGGTTCACCGTATGGTGCGCGGCAAAGCACGCGCACCTATGAACATGATACTCGTATGCCTGGACAACACCCCCGAGGGTAAACAGGTATTCCGCATCACTCATGTGTGCGGACTTATGGGCGTTAAAGTAGAGCCCCCCTACAAAACCGGCATTATGGCTCAATGCCATAAATGCCAGATGTATGGCCATACATCTAATAACTGTTATGCCCACCCAAGGTGCGTTAAGTGCCTGGGAAATCACCACACCAGCGAGTGTGAGAGGCCCAAAGACCTGACCCTCTGCACTGAGCCGCCATCGTGCGTGCTGTGCGGGGAGATGGGCCACCCAGCCAACTTCCGCGGATGTCCACGGGCGCCCAAAAGGACGATTCGTCCAACGGGCCCGGCCCGTAATTATAATAAGGCCTTCGTGAACGCCCCCCTCCCGACTCATAATGCTTGGTCTCGCCCCCTTACACAAGGTAGGGAGGCGTTCCCCGCATTACCGCGCACGCAAGCAAACCCCCCCCACCCCCCTTCACGCACCCACCAAAACCCCAACCGCCAACCGTTGGGCACAAAACGCCCGCCGGGGGCCAACCTAAGCCCCTTATGGGCACACCCGTCGCCAAACCCGCACCAGTTAGGGTAGCCTCGCACGCGCTCCCTAAGACCCCACAAGGTCTAGACCCGGATCTAGTCCTTGTGGCAAATTTTGCCTCTCTTATCGACTTCGCGGAAATCCGCGAGGTCGCCGCAGAGTTAAGGAGGAAAGAGGGCAATAACCTCGCCCTCCTTAACATTGCGATAAAATTTTCACCCCTACTCGAACGTCTGGGGTCCCTTAGTTTCAAATAAAAATGGATAAGCACACTCCCGGCAGAGTCAAACCACGACACCTAAAGATAGGGACATATAACGCGAATAGCCTCTGCTCACAGAGGGACGAGTTAGGTACATTCCTTAGGGAACAACAGCTCGACATTCTTATGGTACAAGAGACGTTTCTCAAACCTTTCAACAAGGACCCTAGAATTGCGAATTATAATATAGTTCGCAATAATAGGGTCACTTCGCAAGGAGGGGGAACACTCATCTACTATAGGAGGTCGTTGCACTGCACGCCTGTGGATCCGCCACCTCTGGCGTACATTGAAGCGTCAGTATGCAGATTAGCACTCACCGGCCATCAGCCAATTACATTTGTCTCGGCTTACCTGTCACCCGAAAGAAGGGACGGTAAACACTTAGTGGAGAGCGATCTCAAGGCATTGCTTGACTTGGGCGGCGACCGATACCCCACGGTGGAGAACCGCAAGCGCCTGCGGGCCCTCCAAAGGGAGGTCAAAACCGAAATTAAAAATATGAGACAGAGCAGATGGGACGCCACTTTAGAAGAGCTGAAGCCCTCGCACACAGCCTTCTGGCAGCTCAGCTCACTCAAAAAAGATGTAGTGTCCACACTCCCTCCCCTCAGTAGAATAAATCAACCGCCGGCATTCATGGATGACGAAAAGTCTGAATGTCTGGCAGAGAGCCTAGAGCTTCAGTGTACGCCGAGTACATTATACGAACAAGAAGCGACTCACTACAACACTATTAATTCGGAAGTGGCTAGTCGTACCACTTTGTCGCGATCGAATATAAACAACGACAACAATATGCCTATCCCAACAGTGAGCACCGACGAAGTCGAGTCGCTTATTAGGGGTCTCCACGCTAGGAAAGCCCCGGGTTCGGACGGTATTACAAATAGAGTAATTAAATTATTCCCAGCCCATTTAATAATATTACTGTGTTGTATTTTTAATGCAGCCCTCAAATATAACATCTTTCCTTCACAGTGGAAAGAGGCCGTGGTAATCGGAATCCACAAACCCGGCAAAAAACGTACCGAACCCAATAGTTATCGACCTATTAGCCTACTGAGAAGTTTAGGTAAATTATACGAACGAATAATACTCAGTAGGCTACGCTCATATGCAGAGTTCAATAAACTCATACCGGACGCGCAATTGGTTTTCGTGCTAAACACAGCTGTGTTCAGCAAGTATATAGACTAGTAGAATACACCAGTAGTCAGTTCATTAGGGGACGGTACACTGGTGTACTATTTCTAGATGTAGCGAAAGCTTTCGATAAAGTTTGGCATGAGGGCTTAATTTACAAATTATATTTATTAAAAATCCCCGAATACTTAATTCTAATAATACATGACTATCTGAGTCATCGCAGCTTTCGCTACAGGGTGGAAGGGACGTTGTCGACCTCTCATCCTCTCAAGGCCGGTGTCCCACAGGGCTCGGTCCTCGCCCCATTTTTGTTTATGCTGTATACAAGCGATTTACCCAAGTTCACTCGTGTGCACACGGCGCTTTACGCCGACGATTCCGCACTCTATTGTGCAGGTATGTCCCCGACAACCGTAGTCAATATACTCCAAAAAGCGGGTACCGCCCTTGCCAATTGGTATAGGAAATGGAGAATAGAAATTAATCCCGAGAAGAGCCAAGCGGTCATGTTCACTAAACGAACTGCCCGTCTGTGCTCTCCGGACAGTATCCCTCCTCTCACTCTCTTCGGCCGACCTGTCTCATGGAGCAGAGAGGCCAAGTACTTAGGTGTGACCCTTGATAGCTGACTCACTTTCCTGTCCCACTTGAAGCGGGTCCGCGCGCGCGCCGCCTTCGTGATGGGACGCCTTCACTGCTTATTAAATGCAAAGTCAAAACTATCACTTAAAAATAAAGTCCGATTATACACTACCTGCATACGGCCGATCATGACGTATGCCAGTGTAGTGTTCGCGCACGTTAGGCCAAACTCCTGTTTGGCCTAACGTGTTACAAACACTACAAAATAGATTCATGCGACGGGCAACGGGAGCACCGTGGTTCGTTCGTAATGTCGATCTACACATCGACCTCGAATTGCCGACCATCAGGCAGTATATGAAGCGTTGCTCCCAGCGCTATTTTGACTCTGCCATGACTCACCCCAATCCACTAGTGGTTGGGGCGGTAAACTATGTCCCCTCAAAAATATCCGCGGTCCGACGACCACGTCATCTCCTTGAAGAAGGAGATGATGCTGTTACGATCGCCCAAGAAAGGGCCTACACAGCTCGCGCAGCGATAACACATAAAACTCCGCGGTATCGGCCTCGCCGACGAGGTCGACAACCGCGGCGCGTAAAAGTCATTATCCTAAACGTGGCCACGCCCACTTTGCTTTCAGCGACGCCCCGAGCCGAGGTCCGTTCCCCACAGGGGGAGCCCTCGGGCGATGTTCGCTTAACTTACTTACCGGGTTGAAAGCCTTCCGCTCGCCCATTGCCCGCGTTAAGCTGTCAAGGTCATCTGCGACCAACAGCTAAATAGACAACAAAAAAAAAAAGCCCTCAGCGCTCACCCACCAGTCCGGGTAAAGTTGTCACAGCCATCTGAGGCTAACAACTAAGTCACACACAAAAAAAAAAGTGAGCCGTCGCTCAGGACGCCTGACAGATGTGAAACATCGAAACTATTTTGTAAGAGTAGAGACACGGTATCGAATATAAAGTATATATATATTTCCTAGTATATATATTTCCTAGGCTATGCAATACCATTTTTTCATTTAACTCGGCATTACATAAATTAATTAATCAAACTTTTTGGCCCGTGGTTTTTATCTTTCAATTTTTATTCGTTCACTTCAATGTTACTCGTTTCTACTCTTTTTATAACAAACAAATAATATCATAATGGCTTATTTTACTAATAAAAATATATCAATATATTACCAGAACTGTAGAGGTATTCGTACGAAATTACATACCTTATACATGAATATATTGTGCTTTTCTTTTGATGTAATTATTTTGTGTGAAACATGGTTAACGCCCTTAATAAGAGATAGTGAATTTATAGATGACCGCTATGTAGTATTTCGAAATGATCGTGATCGCATCGCTACAAACAAACGGGAGGGTGGAGGCGTACTGATTGCTGTGCTCAAGGAACTGCGTCCCGCATGTGCAATGACGCGACTAAGTCCCAATAGCATCGAACACATTATGGTTAAATTACCGGCATCTCGCCCAGGTAAACACCACATTATCAGCGCTGCTTATGTACCGCCACGTTCACATGACGATATTTACTCTTCCCACCTAGAAATACTTTATAACATTGTCACTGACCCTTGTATCGAATCATTTTATATAACGGGTGATTATAATTTACCGAATATAAACTGGCTCTGTAGTAATGATAATATCTCAATTCAACCAAGTAATGCAGTTGATCGCCAACTTATTGATTTAATATCTATCTCGAACGCCTCACAGTATAATACCTACACAAACGCCTTAGGTCGTATTCTTGATTTGTTTATCAGTAACGCGGACTGTCAACAACAATCAGGCACGCAATTAATACTACCTGATCACCATCACCCCCCCTTTTATTATGCTTACACCTCTCGAACCGCATTTAATTTCAATGAATCGTAAAGCTTCCATAAAATATAATTTTTTTAATGCGAATTATGACAATATAAATGACGATATTGCTAAAATAAACTGGGGCGACACCATTTGCACCCTTACGCCTGACGAGGCGATGGAATACTTTTATAATGTAATTTACAATATTATTAGATCTCATGTGCCAACTACACGGATTAAAACAACTAAGTTTCCTCTTTGCTTTAATAATAGACTTATTTATTTAAAAAGAAAGATCGTGCCTGGATTAGATGGAAAAAGTTCTGTAATGTATCAGATTATGAGATATTTTCTAATTATCGCAGGCGTTTTAAGGTATTATCTGACAAATGTTTTAAAAAATATATGAAGACTTTAGAGACTAATATCCCTACCAATATTAAGCATTTTTGGCGTTATATTTCTGGCCGTAAAGGCAAATCGAGCTTTCCAGCCTCTATGTATTACAAAGACATTTCGGTGAACAACTCTAAGGATGTTTGCAACTTGTTCTCAAATTATTTCAAATCTATTTATGCGCCTTCTACTTTCGATCCATTAACTTGGCAAGCACCTGACCAGACTGCATCTAACTCGGATTATATATCTAATATATATATTTCTAAAGACAGCATATATAAGGCTCTAATAACTCTGGATGTGACCAAAGGTGCTGGGCCCGATAGCTTACCCCCAAACTTTTTTAGACAAACAGCTAAAAGTATTTGCTCACCGCTATATGTTTTATTTAACAAATGTCGAAGCGATGGCATTTTTCCAAGAACTTGGAAACAAGCTTTCATCACTCCCATTCATAAAAGCGGTGATAAAGCCAATATTGAAAATTATCGGCCAATTACCATTCTCTCCGTTTTATCCAAAATATTCGAGGGACTCGTACACAACTTAATATTTCCATCTATACGTAGACTAATTATACCCGAACAACACGGGTTTTTTAAATCCCGATCCACTACTACGAATCTAATGGTTTTCACTAATTATTTATTTCAAAGTATGGACGATAGAATCCAAGTAGATGTAGTATACACAGACCTTCGTAAGGCTTTTGACAGGGTAGATCATAAATTACTTTTGGACAGGATAGCGTTCAACGGCATTAGAGGCAGTTTGCTGAGATGGTTTGCATCCTATATCCACAAGAGAACTCAAGTCATTGTGGTCAATGGTTTTGAGTCTGACTGTTTTTTTGTCGAGTCTGGTGTACCTCAAGGCTCGGTTTTAGGCCCTCTTTTGTTTATTATCTTTATCAATAGTGTCAAATCTTTTCTTAATTCAAAATTCTTAATGTACGCAGACGATATTAAAATTTTCAGATCCTGCCAAAGTATACAGGATTGCTTTTTACTTCAAGAGGATCTGAATAGATTTTCGGAATACTGCCTGCACAATAAGCTTCAACTCAATATTTCCAAATGCAATTCAATCTCTTTTACTAAAAATAAGACTCGACAGAACTTTAATTATTGCCTAAATGGCGTTATTTTAGATTCAATTAGCTTTGTACGCGATCTTGGTATTACGCTAGATTCTGAACTACATCTTGACATACACATAAATAATATTATTAGTAAAGCCTTCTGGATGTATGGTTTCGTAATGCGATCCTCTATCGATTTTAAAAAACCTTCTACTCTATTATTTTTATATAAAACATTAATACGCTCACAACTTGAATATGCTGTTTCAATTTGGAATCCTTTCTATGCTAAATATGCACACCACATAGAAATGGTACAGAAGAAATTTTTACGCACATTACATTATAAATGTTTTCAGAATAGACTACCGTATGCAGAACTCTTAAGAAAGTATGATATTCTAAGCTTAGAATCCAGGCGCACATTGTTGAGCATTATGGTATTGCATGGCCTCTGCAACAATAATTATGATTGTATTGACCTTACAGGCAAACATTGTTATATAGTACCTAGAACAGTGCGTAGGGCTGCGCGAGCACCGCGTTTGTTTCATACCGTTAAGTGCAGAACCAATGCCGGTGTGCGGGCGCCTCTACGCCGTCTTATCGAAACTTATAACACAAACTTCTCAGCTATTGATATTTTTGCTGAATCCCATCTACAATTTAAAAAAAAAAAGTTAATCTTGCACTGAGGGATAATTATTAAATTTCGTTTCCTTATTTATCTTTTTTTTTTACTTTAATTAACTTATTATTTTTCTAAATATTTCTTTATTGTTCCTTTTTTATCTTAGCTTTAAGGTTTTTTTAAGTTTTGTTTCTTTGTTTCATTTTCGGAGCAAATAGTCCGTGTTGCTCCGTGTAGTTTTTTTTTTTGTACCACTATTTTTTGTTAAGCCGTGGACAGAGGTGCTGGTTATATATACGTTATTTTAATTATATCAGTATAATAAGTTTATTACTGTAATATATAACTGTTTTTTGTCCCTAATAAATAAATAAATAAAGTATCGATACTGAACTCATGAATAGTATCGAAAGATAAGTAACATACTGTTTAAAGTATCGAGTAGTTCTATTTACTTTTTCTTAGGTTTCGAGTACTTTTCTTTCGATACCGATGCTTTTGTATTCGATATTTTAGTCAATAAGTACTTTTTGGTAGGTATCGTATCGAATAATTCATTTCGTTCCGCGACCGGCGCAGGGTGCGACCGCAAACGTGATATTTGTTCGTGCTCCGTACTAGTCAAGAACAGTGCTCAATCATAGGGCAGTGGTTCTTATCGATAACGAGTTATGGATACCATCCATCCATAAACCACTATGGATAAATATCTGGAGAGATTTCCGTCGACTGAGAGCCTCACTGGTAAGCGGCCGGCCGAAGAAAGTTTATGGAGTAAGCCCAAGCGGCCCATCACCAAGCAGAAGATAGCTACAGCTGGAACTCCAATTGTTACATCTAATCAATTTGGGGCGCTGCGAGATGACACTGACTCTGTCCAAACTGACGATCCTGGTATAGCAGTTTTTAAACAAGCTACAAGGAAAAGGCAGACTGGTCAAATTCCACCAATTCTTGTCGAGCTGTTGGGGGACTGGAGTCACAAAAGCATTAAAGAAACAATTGATAAGTATGAAAAAGGTTGCCATCTCCAATATAGAGGGCGAAACAAAGTCAACGTGCAATGCTACTCAGCGAAGGGTCACCAACAAGTTCAAGAAGGACTTCTTAAGGAAAAAGTAATATTTCATACCTTTACACGGAAAGACGAGAAACTGCCCAAGGCAGTTATAAAAGGACTACCCAAATTTTTGCAGGAGGCATTACCAGCTGAATTAGCTTCAATAGGCTTTCCTGGAGTCACCATAATTGAATTAAAGACTCTAAACCGTATGGAATGCCCTCCAATTCTTGCACAGTTGCTTAGTGGTAGTGACATGGGCAAATTTAAACAAATTCGCTACATATCCAACTGTGTAGTGAGTATCCAAAAATATAAGCCCAACAACAAAATCGGCACCCAATGCTTTCGCTGTCAGGGCTTTGGCCATGCTTCCAAAAATTGCAATAGGCTAGCCAGATGTGTAAAATGTGCACTCGACCACGCCACTTGGGAGTGTCCCAAAAAGAATAGAGATGAACCTGCACGCTGCTGCAATTGTAACATGGCACATCCAGCTAATTATACCCAGTGTGCTGAGAGAATCAAATATCTTGAAAGGATATAGTCTAAACGAGAAACATTACGTAATACAGTTGCTAAAAGAACAGAAGTGGCCCCGTCAGCAGTTGTAAACCGGAATAAAGCCACTTGGGCACAAGTAGTTGGTGTGAAGAACCGTCAGTCAAGACTGAACGATCCATATACTCAAGATACTAATACTTCTTCGGATCTTTTTCAATCACACAACCATGGTGTATTGGCCTCAGATGAAATACAAACCGAACGTGAAACGCCCAAACCAACATTCATACCAAAAATGCCAACTCATGATTCAGTTACAGCTGAAATGTTAGACATTCTAAATACAATCAAGACTATTAAAAATGAATTTACAAATTGTACAACTTTTATGGATAAAGTTATATTGATTCTTACTCACTTGGGCCATTATGTATAATAGTCTTATTGGTCTCCGAATTCTATATTGGAACGCGGATGGCGTTCATCACAAGCAGCAAGAACTTGCACACCTAGTAAGTCGTTTAAATACTGATGTAATCGCTATATGTGAATCACGCTTAACCACTCGTCTTAAATTAAATGTTCCTGGATATGTTTCCTATCGCATGGATAAACATTCCAGTGGTACTGGACAGGGTGTAGCAATTTTAATTAGAGTTGATCTCATTCATTCTCTTATACCTGTTCCTGCTACGATACATATCGAGGCAGTTGCTGTCTCTTTAAAAACGCCTGGTAGTGGTAACATTATTCTGATATCGGCATATCAGTCTCCAAATAAACCACTTCTTATTAGTGATCTCAATTCTCTTTTAAACACAGACAATCGTGTGATAATCATGGGTGACTTTAATGCTAAACACCCGTGTTGGTCACCTGGCCCTCTAAATAGACACGGTAAAGTGTTATTTATACAACTATATGTTAGCGCACGATTTGATGGTTCATGGTCCTATGGACTCAACCCTTGTTCATTATCGTCCTGACTTGACACCGAGTATTCCTGACTTACTTCTCACTAAAAATTTTAATTTCATTGATCGTATAGCTACTATTCCTGCACTATCATCGAATCATTTCCCAGTTTATGCTGAGTTAACCACTAACATTCAAAGACAGCCTATAAACAAATTTAACTTTGGTAGGGCTGATTGGGTAAAGTATCGTCAGTTATTAAACAGTAATATTCATTTAACATTTCGTGTTTATCATAACATTGATGACATTGACCCCAGCATCATTCAATTACAAAACTCTATCATTGAGGCTAGGAATGTCTGTGTCCCCTTCAATAAATTAGAACCATGGCGTTCCTCTGCAGTACCACGACGTATAAAACGACTTATACAACAGAAAAACCGCCTTCGTAGATACGCTGCTGTTGAGACGGTAAAAACAATTCGCAAACGACTGAATGTCATGATAAAGGAACTACAGTTTGACATTAATACTGGCTTAAAATCTTATCACGACGGGATTTGGGATAAAAAATTA
This sequence comes from Lymantria dispar, assembly GCA_032191425.1. NCBI lineage: Eukaryota > Metazoa > Arthropoda > Insecta > Lepidoptera > Erebidae > Lymantria > Lymantria dispar. The sequence goes on from CM063467.1 coordinate 14,252,628, forward strand.
AAAAAAGTTGATAATCCTAATAACGATCTATGGCGCGTCGTCAAAGGTTTAAGATCCAATAATAGTCCCGTTATCCCTATTCTTAAAACTAACAATAGTTCATCAACAAATGATCAACAAGAACAATGCGATATCCTAGCAGATTCCTTCCAGTGTAATATGTCCCTGACACATAATTGGCACAGCAGTGAACAAGCGTCAATTGACTGCTCACTGGGAGCGTTAAATAATTATCCATCTGATAATGTTACTCAGTATATTATTCGACCTCATTCAGTTAGGAAGCTAATTTCAAAATTAAAATCTCGTAAAGCATCTAGTTCTGATTCAATTTCAAACTTACTCATAAAGAACGTACCTTACATGGTTATAGTATTAATTACAAAGATTTTTAACGCTTGTTTCTTACTGAATTATTTCCCTAAAATATGGAAGACTGCTAAAGTTATAGCAATTCATAAGCCGGGTAAAGACGCATCAGAACCTACTTCCTATCGCCCAATTAGCTTACTCCCTTGTCTTGGTAAATTATTCGAAAAAGTTATATATGCTAGATTATCTCGTGCTACTATAAATATGCTACCAAATGAGCAGTTTGGTTTCCGTCATGGTCATTCAACTGTTCAACAGTTGGTTAGGGTTACTGAGGCTGTATCCCATAACTTGAACCTCAAAAATTCAACAGGCATGGTCTTATTAGACATTGAAAAGGCATTTGATACTGTCTGGCATAATGCCCTAATATATAAGTTAATCAGGCTTAATACGCCTAAGACGTTAGTTAATATTATAAGATCATACCTAACGGAGCGAACATTCAAGGTCAATGTCGGTGATCACTCATCTCTTCCTAAACAAATGCCAGCTGGGGTGCCCCAAGGCTCGGTGCTTGGCCCATATTTGTTTTTATTGTATCTTCACGACATCCCTATACAAACCCGAACAAGTTTAGCTTGTTTTGCCGACGACACAGCCTCTTAAACATCCTCGAATGATGTCAATCTAGTAATAGATCGACTTCAACTATCAGTTGATAAACTATACTCATATTTTAATAAATGGAAGCTGAAAATAAATGCATCTAAGACACAAGCTATTCTATTTACTAGGCAACGAAGTTTGCCTGTTCGTAAGATCTTAATTGACGATTACAATATACCTTGGAGTAAATCTATTAAATATTTAGGTGTTATTTTGGATAATAAGCTTAACTGGACAGATAATACAAAAAGCCTATGCCTTAAAGGCATCAAAGCCTTGAACGCTCTAAGCCCAGTACTAAGCAGAAGATCCTGCCTCAGTAGCTTAACTAAATTGAGTATCTACCGTACTTTAGTACGTCCCTGCATCACATACGCGTGTCCCGTGTGGAGTAGCACTTGCTGCACTAACTTTACTAAATTACAAACAATTCAAAATAAAGCAATTAAATATGCGTTTAATACTCCACCATATACCAACCTTAAAACTCTGCATTATAAAATTGGTATACCTAATTTATATAACTATATCTACAAATTATCTAAAACCTTTTATTTATTTAGGAACCCAAAAAGTGAAAATAAATTAATTAATAATTTATGTAAAACACGCATATATAATATAAAATATATCGATACGTATAATCGTTACAAACTCCCACATCACTTATTCCTCGACGCTGAATAGGTACAGATGACCGTGCGTGGCCGTCCCATCAGCGGCTGTTGTCGTGCGCGGAATATACGCCTCTATTATCTAGTGATATGCGGAGCGATGTGGCGCGCATTGCATCGGCGGTTGGAGGTGCGCGCTTGCGTTCGACATTGTACATGATGCACTGACTTGTAGGTAGTTAATATCTGTTCGGTTGCTTGTGCTTGTTTCGAGACCAATACTACCCTCTACGGAGGATATATAAAATATTCTTTTTCCATAATAAGTATTTTTTTTTTTTATTGTGACGCTGTAATACTAAAGCTGACAATGTTTTTTATATTCATTAGTAATACTATCTCACGGTAGTAATATGAACTATGTGATATCTTGTTTCTTTCTGTGCAACCATCAGTAAAAATGTTTTTGTGTATAACGTCGTAGTTAACAAAACAGTAAGTTTTCTTATGTTTTTGATTTTATAGGATCTAAATGTACACTATTAAACCAAAATGTTGTATATATATGTTTAATAAAGATATTTAAATAGAAAGACTGTAATATATAACTGTTTTTTGTCCCTAATAAATAAATAAATAAAGTATCGATACTGAACTCATGAATAGTATCGAAAGATAAGTAACGTACTGTTTAAAGTATCGAGTAGTTTTATTTACTTTTTCTTAGGTTTCGAGTACTTTTCTTTCGATACCGATGCTTTTGTATTCGATATTTTAGTCAATAAGTACTTTTTGGTAGGTATCATATCGAATAAATTATCCATTTTAAAATTGACTTTACGACTCGTACGCTTGAAATAATTTGCGATTTATAAACCAGAAATAGCGGCATCTATCGAGCAAACGACCAACTCTAGCTACAATATATTTTATAAAGAACTCTCTAATCCTGTAATGATAATAAGACAAGCCGTTTAAAGTGAGTCAAAATCCAATTCTTAAGGAGTTGGTGACATACAAACAAATAAATACACAACTGAAACTAATAAAAGCCTATAAAAAATGAAATGCTTTCATCCGTTCACAGACATTCTTTTTGCACGAAGAGTGTGATTTAGGAAACAGAAATGGCGGCATTTATCGAGCTAACGACCAACTCTCAGCTTCAATATATTTAATAAAGAAATTTTTAATCCTGTAATGATAATAAGACAAGCTATCTAAAAAATTTTAACGTCATTGGTCCTCCTTAAATTTTCAACTTTTAAATGAAATTTGACTGTTTAAAGTGCGTCAAAATCCAATTCCTATGAAGTCGGTATATACAAACAAATATATATACACCTGAAACTAATAAAAGCCTATAAAAAAACGGTTCTCCAGTTTTCGTAGCTGAAAGTAAACTAAATACCATACCTACTGGTATATTTATATTACTAAGTGAGAGAATTTTGCATTAATTTATAAAACAAGTATATATGCATAAAAGAACATTAGATTACGACAGGAACTAATACGAAAAAACTAAGGCATAAAGTATTAATAAAATATCACGATTTTTTTCCAAAACATGATGATTTTTATTCAATAAATATTTATTTTCATTAATATACATTATAAGTAACAATTTACTTTGAGTTCACTAGATGGCGCTGTACAAAATTTTAAATCGCACCATGGTTTCGTTACAAAAGTGTGGGTATATGCATCCAAATATTTATTTAATATATGATTATTAGGGGACCATGATCATGGTCACCCTCGCCTATAGATGTTTCACATCAAAAAAATATATTTAATTAGGACCGCGAGGCGTGGTGTTAATCGCGCGACGATCGCGGTCACCCTAGCCTATAGATGCTTCACATCAAAAAAAAACTATCAAACAGTATCAATTATGCGGTTTTACACCGCTATGGCTACTCTTGTCTTCTGAAACTAGTTTCCCAGGTGAAACTTTTTCCACAATCATCACACTTATATGGTTTTTCATCTCTATGTGTTTCACTAAATCACACTTATCAGTGAAACTTTTCATACATATATCACATTTAAATGGTTTTTCACCCATATGCTGACGTGTATGTGATACCAATGAATCTCTTCGCATGAAACTTCTCTCACATATATTACAATTATACGGTTTCACACCGGTGTGTAATTTCGAATGCGCTACTAAATTACACTTGTAATTGAAACCCTTACAGCATACGTCACACTTAAGTAGTTTCACACCGGTGTGTAATGTCGTATGCCTTAATAAAATACTCTTGTCATGGAAACTCTTACCGCATATGTCACACTTAAATGGTTTCACACTGGTGTGTAGTCTCTTGTGTAATACGAAACCATTCCTCGAAGAGAAACTTTTGACACATAAATCACATTTATATTGTTTTACACCCGTATGTATCTGTGTGTGTTTCACTAAATCACACTTATCAGTGAAACTCTTCATACATATATCACATTTAAATGGTTTTTCACCCGTATGCCGACGTGTATGTGATACCAATAAATTCCTATGCATGAAACTTCTCTCACATATATTACAATTATACGGTTTCAAACCGGTGTGTAATGTTGTATGCCTTAATAAAATACTCTTGGCATGGAAACTCTTACCACATAAGTCACACTTAAATGGTTCCACACCGGTGTGTAATGTTGTATGCCTTAATAAAATACTCTTGGCATGGAAACTCTTACCACATGCGTCACACTTAAATGGTTCCACACCAGTGTGTATATGTGTATGTGCTACTAAACTACGCTTCACACTAAATTTCTTTCCACATACATGACATTTATATGGTTTCTCACCTGTGTGCCTGCGAATATGATCTATTAAATACTTCTTCATAGTAAAAGCTTTACCACACATGTCACGTGTATATAGTTTCTCACTTGTGTGTATACGTGTATGTCTCAATAAATTACTATTCTTAGTGAAACTTTTCTGACATACCTTACAATTATACAGTTTTATCTGGCTCTGTACATCACTAGATGTTTTTATATCTTTATTCTCTAAGTGTTTGTCTAAGAAAGATATTTGCTTCACAATATTTTTATTTTTTAATACTACCGTCTGTATATTCTCCTCAATATATTTATTTTGTACGACTGTCACTTCACTAGATTTTGTTGATAAAGCACTCTCAACGCTTTCGTTTACTAGATCTAGTTGCGGACTCTTGGCGGCAAGGGTACCTAAATTATAGAAATAGGAAATTATTATGTCAAGGAAGAAGGTACAAATACAATGGTAAACTGTCAGTGAATGAACACTGTCAACTCTAACAAATCATCATCGTCATGTAGCTCTATACGTCCCACTGTTGGGCTCGAGCCTCCTCCACAATAGGAGGGAAATGACCTTACGATATCGTGCTGGTCAGTCAGGTTGGTTAGAGTTTTTCTTTTCTTGCATATAACATATATACAAAGGGGAATGTCCAAGTGACTAAAGAAAATAGTATCGGTATAAATATTACAGTAACAAGATGAAAACCACTGTCTACGATTCGTATTAGTTAATGATGAGTTCGATATATCAAAACGTAACTTATATCGGATATGTGTTAGATATCATACCATATCGATATCTATATCAATGTAGCCGATATCACAAAAACCGTATCGAGTCAAAACTTAAAACTATAACGATATGAACACGTACGAACAAAACGTAAACTTCACAAACGATATTGAGATATGAACCATATTCGTTCCTCTCGTTCTAAGTATATATTCTTTTATTAGTATAAAAGAGATGAAGAGAATATGAAATAACTTTAGCCATGTTTGCGTGGTTAATATATCTTACTGTATTAGCAATAAGGTTTAGTTTCTATTGTATAGTTATAGTTATGATAACGTTTCTGGCGGCTACCGCTACTCGATATTAATGAGACACTTATTCTACAAAGTGGAACTAAATTTCGAAGTTATAAGGTTGAATTTGAGTTGTTACAATATGGACACAGGTCTGTAAGTAATAATAATAATTGTTATTGTTTCGTGACATATTTTGATTTGAAAAACAAATTTTGTATTATTTGTGATAGTTTTTAATTGCACTATATTTAATCATTGTAAATATGTAAATTTTTAAATGCGTCAGAGAAGTAATACCAGTTCACAAAAAAAAAATTAACAATTACTAGTCAAAAACTTTTCTGCTAGTCCTAAGCCTAGTAAAGCATGAAGGGAAATCGCCGTAGTTACAGTTAGCTGTTAAATAACTTTAGGTAAATACCTATACCTAAGACCTGCATCGATGTACCGCTGAGAGCTTAACTGTAAATGTGAGAGTTTGTGTTAGTTCGCATTCGTAGTTAGTTTGCTCATTTTAATATCAATGTTAACGTTTGAAAACTGTACTACTGATATCGATATGAGAAAACCGTTTTCGATATCGATATGCAAACTGTATATCGGATACATAACCGTTTGTGGCACAAACAGAACACGCTCATATCTAGTATTAGTACGTAGTTTAAGTAAAAATAAACATCATATGCGTAATTTGCCGGGTTTCTGAGAAATTGATGTGTGAACTTAGTAGTTAAAAAGTATGAAACTTATTACTTATCTTTTAAGAACACGTAAACCACAATTATACTGTAGTCACTACACTTCAGCACTTTAACTCTATCATATGCCATAAAATACTAGCAAAATTATTCAATACTAGCAGTACCCGCGACTTCGTCCGCGTGGAATAGTGACTTTGGAGGGCATAGTGACTTTCAGGATTTATTTATTTATTTTAAAACTTCTCTCATTGCTGCGCATAAGTCGCAGTCGTTTTGCAGTGGCAGACTGTCGAGGAAGTTGAGATCTTTTTCTAGGCGTTTCGTAGAGGCTACCGCCCCCTCGTCCCTCATGACTGCCCGCCACATCATACATGCGCGCGCATTCTATCTATAAAAATGAATTGCTGTTCGTTAGTCTCGCTAAAACTCGAGAACGGCTAGACTGATTTGACCAATTTTGGTCTTGAATTATTTGTGGAAGTCCAGGGAAGGTTTATACGGTGAGAAAATATGGCGAAATTGCGAGTAAAATACTAAAAACAACAATTTTATTTGCCCATATAAACTGTTTTCACCTGTCAAACATTTGACGTTCGTCCCGTCGGTTTGGCATTTTTGGCATAATTACATGTAGATCTAGATTAAAAAAGGTTTTGGAATCGATAAAAAAAGGCGGTATATTAAATAGCTAGAATATAATTCACCACCCATGTGTGTCGTAAAAGACGGCTAAGTGAAGAGAAGGAAAACTCGGAACAAAACCCTATACCAACACGTCTGACCAGCGTGGTATAGTAGGTCAATTTTCCTCCCATATTTGAGGAAGCCCGAGCCCAACAGTGGGACGTGTATAGGTTGAGACTATGATGATGATTTATCAGCCTCCTACAAATGGCGTAAAGTTGCAGATTAAGGAAATATAACACTTGCCGTAAATTGAATTCAGTTAGATTATCAATAATTCCATTCAATTGATAAGTTTGAGGCCAAGTCCGGAGACCGCCTCAGCTTTAGCAGGATCACCAGCCTTTCTTTCAACATCCAGGGAACTGGACAAACGCTATTCAAGCGCTGTACAGTCAAGGTACCAGGTGGTTAAAGACCAGTGCCAGTACCCATCAAAAGAGGCTGGAGAGTGACGAACGTGACCCCTGGAGTCGTCCTTATTGAACGGCACTAAGTAGAGATTTCAATTTTTCTTCAGATCAATCAGTAGAAAATTATGGACTTGATGTCTTGAATGTGACCCCTGGGGTCGCCTGTATCGTAGAGCTGAGTAAGCTACGCCGTCCTCCCCTCGCCGAAATTTGCCTCCCCGACCTCCCCATCAGGGTTGTCGTGGACCTTATCCCACCGCGGAAAGCAATCCAGCAGCGCTGGTGCTTGAGCACCTGGTACTACACCTCACGGGTCTAAACAACGCTTGAATAGCATTTGGGCAGTTCCCTGGATGTTGGAAGGAGAGGCTGGTGCCGAAGGTAGGACGGTCGCCGGCCTCGGCCACAAACATGTCAATATAATAGTATTATTGATAATTTAACTGGATTGAATTTACGGTAAGTATTATATTGCCTTAATCTGCAACTTTACGCCATTTGTAGGAGGCTGATAAATCATCATCATAGTCTCAACCCATACATGTTCCACTGTTGGGCTCGGGCCTCCTCCAGTATAGGAGGGAAATCGACCTACTATACCACGCTGGTCAGACGTGTTAGTATAGGGTTTTGTTCCGAGTTTTCCTTCTCTTGCATAGATATTATATGCATACTATATCACTTAGTCGTCTTTTACGACACACACGGGTGGTGAATTGTATTCTTACTCCGTCACCGCACGGACAATACTAAAACTAAACTGATAAATACTAAAACAAAATAATTACGAAGAAAAGGCGGTACGAAGTTCGCCGGGTCAGTTAGTACTTATAGTCCATAAAATATAGGATGATCTCTGTGACAGCTGTTCCTAGTGCTGTCACGCGTACGATAAAGTCTGTAGTTTTTTATCGATGAAACTCTTTATTTTTATAATTGTGATTTTCTATTATAATTAAAATACAATCAATGAATATCTTTTTGAATTTATTTCAAACAAAATTGTTTTTTGACTATTTTAATTATTCAAAAGGTCAAGACAATCAAGGTCTAGGTCACTATTATCGTCATCACTGGAGCGTTCTTGCTTAGAACATTTATAATTTTTTGCCAAAATAGGGACAATCGTTAGATCAATCAATCAATAATGCGTACATAATATTATCATTTACTCTGAGATAAAAAAATAGTTTTATATATAAAATACACAAATTAAATTAATTAAACATTTTTTAGTTTATTTAATTCAATTTATGTATTTTATAATTTAACTGTCTGTTTTAATTGTAAAAAATATGTTGAAAGTTTTATATACGTACAGTATTGGGTTTATTTCTTTTATGAATGATTTAATAAAGATCGGTTATCGATTTACGTATATCGACTGTCCCATCTCGTTTTTACTTTCAGTCCAGTATGATCTTGTACGTGCGTAAGCGTCATTTATGTATAAAATGTTTACTAGGTATTTCAGTACTTACGAGGTACATTTTAGGCATGAATATTAATATTTTTATATTTATAATATATTGCAACCCAGTTGCAATAAAACTGGCACGAAAGGAATGAAAATATATTTGATACAAAATGAAATTGTAAACATGTCACTCGTTCAAACTTACTTCGTTGGTTTTGTTGACATCTGTCACAGAGATCAAGCTATATTTTATAGACTATAATAATTATATGGCTACATCACTAATACTTACATTTTTAATATCGCGATATCTTTTGAATGAAATGTCCGAATTTGATAATTCAAAAAGTTCTAGAAAGGTATTGAATCCATCTTGAAATTGAAGTAATTTATTTTGATAAGGATTAATACGAAGATACAAAATAAAGAGTTTTTAAAGCGAAGGCATTCTAATTATTTAAAAAAAATAAAGAGAACCACTTATTGTGAGATAACTACAATAGTTAGAGATATGGTGTCAAGATGTTTTTTTTTTTTTGTAGGCAATTATATGTTCTACAAAGTTGTAGTACATTGTTTTGTTCTGTAATTAATAGTTTTCGCAGCAGACGCGATGTAAGGATTTTTTCGGGTCAATTTTTTACACCTTGGTCATACATTATTGGACTTTTAGTACGGATCCCTATTTTTTTTTTGAAAATATAATATAGCCTATAGCCTTCCTCGATAAATGGGCTATCCAATGCTGAAAGAATTTTTCAAATCGCACCAGCGGTTCCTGAGATTAGCGCGATCAAACAAACAAACTTTTCAGCTTTATAATATTAGTATAGATAACACTACAAAACACTTAAGAAATGAATATAATACAAGAGCATGACATGACATTTCCATATTCGCGCCAACCTGTTTAGCTGCGAACAACAAACATGATAAGATTGACAAGTAAGAATACAGTGTTACTAACATAAAAAAAATCATCCAAAATTGATAACGATTAATTATTTCGATTTTTCTTACCGATGTAAAAACACAAATATTCACTCACAATAAGACAGAAGGCGAAATATTTTTGACAGTTTTCCTGTTCATACGATACGATCTCATATCTCACCTATACTCGTTCCAACCATTTATTTTACTTTTGACACATGCTTTAGGACGTAACTGTTTCATTATACGCAATTATTAACTTTGAAACGAGTGAACAGAGAAATATATAAACTGCCCAATAATATTTATATATCTTAATTATTACCCACTAAATACATTAATATGCCGTAAATAGCTCTATTCATAAAATTTAAGTGATAATTCATTTCCGTTATAAAAAAAGTTACGTTCTATTGCATCTAGTGACAGGATCAAAAGTATTCGGTGCAAACTAATGAATCGCAAATAATCGATTACACTTATTTGCAGTTAAGTCAGCTGACAACTGAGTTTTGAATTGTTGTAATAGACAACACGTTAAAATTGTATCAGGGAGATATAAAAATCTTCTCATCATACCTATAACATGAAATAAAACAACCAAAATATTTTAATATTATTTTATTATAACGAATCGTCGGATTCTTCATACGAACTCGAATCGTCGCTTGAATCATCTGCAGTGTTTATTATTAACTCTTGTGTAGGTATGTTGTCAAATTCAATTACCCGATCCCAATCAGAGAATATTATATTTTTTGTCTTGTTGACGACACTCGCCCAGTTTTCAGGCGTCACACTAGCACATGCGTTTTTTAAAAGTTCAAGCATTATATTTGCTGTGAAAGGAGGAGTTGTATTGTTTCTTGCGGCGTGTCCTTTGACTTGTGCCCAGATCATTTCAATTGGATTATATTGACAGTGGTACGGCGGTAATTCTGATTACAACATGCCCATATTCTGCTGCCATTTCGTCGATGACATATCGTTTTGGCTGCTTTTTACTTTTTAATATTTTAAGTAATTCTACTTTTAGTAGGGATTCGTCCACATCTTCCCCATTATCACGAAGCCAGTTTATAATCTCGTGTTTTTTGTTGGCTTGTGTTGGCATTTTATTAATTTGGCGAGAGTGATAGGGTGCATTATCAATAAATATTGTTGATGGCTCTTCAAGTGATGTAAGCATTTCTCTGAACCACTTTTCATACACGTCCGCATTCATCTCCTCATGATAGTCTCCTGTTTTTTTTTATTTGAACGCTAACAGAGCGTCTGGTACAAATCCCTTTGTAGTTCCCGCATGGCAAATGATGAGGCGTTCACCTTTCCCCATTGGCACTGCAGAAGTAGAAGCAGCAGTATCGTCAGTCCAACCTTTTGGTATGGAATGATTGGCATTGAGCCAAGTTTCATCTGTAAAAACGACATTCGACCAGTCTTCTATTTTCTTCGCTTGTCTTAAAAATTCACAGCGAGACAAGGCTATATCACGACGTTCCATTAAAATTTTTCTTTTGTCGAATTTCTTATACAAGAACCCGATTTGGTGCAGCACCTTTGACAAAGAAGATTTTTGACCACGAAACAAGCCACAATTTCGTAGAGACGCTACCAATTTTTTCAAAGTAGGAATCTCTTTGCTTGTGTAATAATTGTATATATGACGACGAATAGCATCAGTATCAAAACTGTCAATTGCTGTCACTTTACGGGGCTGACGTTTTTTCTTAGGCGTAGATAGCTTGTTCTGTTCAATACCACTACTACCATAGGCTTCTTTAGTGATTTTCGCCACCGTTGGAGCACTAATACCTAATGCGGCTGCAACACGGTCTCTAACTTGGGTTACTGGTGTAAGAAATCCGCCATAGCGGCTTTCCTTTTCAAAAAATTCACGAAGCCGCAGCACTAACTCTCTGGATTGTACTTTAAGCACCATACCTTTCGGCATTTTGCAAGTAAAATCTTACTGGGAGGAACGATACGCTCAACTCAATCAAAGTAAGAACAATGAAATCAATACGGTGGAATATAAATACTCAACACAGCGTATGAAAAATATGAAAGAGCACTTCGCACTTCGCAGCTTAGTGCAAATCCTTCAGATTAGCACTAATCAAGGAATACATTTTAACGTCTCCAACCAGACATATTCTACAGATCGTTAACTTATTCATATTTAAAATTGTACTTTAATTTTTATTCCACTTCTCTTTTTCTTGTAGTTTTATAATATGATTGTTTATTGTAAGGTATGGTTAGGAGACAAAAGAACACGAACTACTTTTTTTTTTTTTTTTTCTTTTGCTTTTGGGCCACTCGGTTTGAGTATTTGCCAATTACATGTGTAGGAAGCTAAGGAATCTGAATTATTGGTAATAGGAATTTAGGATAGCGGATATAAAGGAAAATCTGGTGGAAATGTTAGGGTACCAAAGGATAAAAATTTATGAAAATGATATAGATAAATATTATAATCTGATATTATTGGAAGAGATAAAGGTCGCAAGAAATTTATAAATATCGATATTATTCGAAGCAAGAAGTGTTAGAACGGAAGTAGGAAGAGGTATATTAAGTGAAATCAGAGATGAGAATAATACAGTATGATCATATAAAGAGCAAGAAAATATAATATGGTTAATGTCTCCAATTTCTCCACACTCACATGCGTTAGATGAAATTATAATAAGTCTAGCTAGATGAATCAGTGTACACATATGACCAAGCCGCAGTCGTATTAAAATTGTAGTGGCCTGTTTTCCAAGTTTTGCTTTAAAAAACCATGGTTTATTTGGAATGTTAGGTTGCACTAGAGAGTAAAGTCTGCCTTTAACCTGACAACTACTCAGCCAAACTTTTTCCCACGAATCCTTTATATATAAAATAGGTAATGCCGCCAAGTCATTATAATAATTTAAATACGGAAAGGTATCACCATTCTCCACAGCATCATTTGCAAGATTGTCTGCCCTAACATTACCAGGGATGCCAGAATGGCCCGGAATCCAAACAAAAGAAACGTTAATATGTTTTTGTACGCATGTGTAAAGTAAACTTCTAATTTGAATTATAACAGGAGAAATAATTCTACGTGAAAAAGGAAAACATTCTAAGGCTTGGAGTGCACTCTTAGCATCAGAGAACACCACAGCACTTTGGAGTTTCATAAGTAAAATATATTCAACTGCTTTTAATAATCCAAAACACTCGCCTGTGAAAACTGAAGATTCTGGAGGTAATTTAATTTTTTGAACAATATTGTAATTGGAATGATAAACACCTACGCCTACACATCCTATTTTTTCAGATTTGGAAGCATCTGTAAAAATATAGTTCCAGTTCTTCCAGTAAGTGTGAACAGAATGTTTAAAAGAAAGCGGTGCTAACGCATCATATTTTATAATACCTAAGTTAAGACAAATATCGGGTATCATGACTAAGGATTCAAAAGGTGCACAAAAAAGCGAATGGGATGATGAATGATAAGATGGCGCTTCGAGAGAATTGAATCTCTGATAGCTTTTAATGAGAGTAGGGGGATTTTTATGAGCCCAATATCCAGCGGAAATGATCTGATGTTGAAGTTGTGCAAGTTTCAAACGTAATGGATGTTTAGAATATTGGAAACACCGTAATAAAAATTTGTCGCATATATACTGACGACGTAAATGCAAAGGAGGGTCCACTAACTCAACTTGTAAGGCATTATTTGGAGAAGACTTCATAGCACCAGATATAATTCTTAAAGCTTTGGATTGAATCCCATCCAATCTCTTTAAAGTATTAGCGTTAGACATTAATAGGAATGTACCATAATCAAGGATACTTCGAATGAGTGCATTGTAAAGTAGCTTTAATGAGTAAGGGTGAGCACCCCACCAAACGCCGCAGAGGCATCTTAAAATGTTAAGAGATTTTTCACATTTTGCCACGATGTAGTCACAGTGAGCAATACCAGAAAATTTCGTGTCTAAAATAATTCCTAAAAATTTTATACTATTTCGTGAACTAATTAAACTACCATTATAATAAATGTTAAGAGGTGGTGGAAGTCGCGATCTTGTAAATAATACGGCAGTACTTTTATCAGAAGAAATTTCTAAGCCATTGGCATCCACCCAACATTTTAGATTTTTAAGGGAATAAGATAAGCAGTGACAAGATTGATCAATAGATTGGTGCGAATGATATAACAGTAAGTCGTCTGCATATTGAAGTACTCTAACGTTCAAGTCTAGGCAAGATTTTAAATCATAAGTATAAATGTTATAAAGAATAGGGCTCAGTACGGACTCTTGTGGGAGCCCCTTATTTACCACTCTGTATTCATTTAAAGAACCTTCTAAATAAATATGACGATCTAATAGAGAATTCATAATAAAATTCGTAAGAATAACGGGTATATTTAATAATATTAGTTTTTTGTATAAAATGGACAAAATAACGTTATCATAAGCAGAAGCAATATCTATAAAAGTGGCTACTACAGACTCATTGACTGAAAAAGCCAAATGAATAACGGTTACGAAAATACTAATACTATCTATGGCACCTCTCCCTCGTCTAAATCCAAATTGACTTTCACATAATAAATTATTATTCTCAGTATACCATTCTAGACGGTTTTTTACCAGATGTTCAGTAATTTTCATGAGAACGGAAGAGAGCGCTATAGGGCGGTATGATAACACGGAAGATAAACTTTTACCAGGCTTCAGTATTGGTAACACTAATTGAGATTTCCACGAAGGAGGTATTTTGCCTGTTATCATAATAGTATTTATCATGTTAAGGTAATAAACAAGAATTTTATCTGTAGCATGCGAGACAAAAGAATACGGAATACCATCCATACCAGGTGCAGAATCTTTTACCTGCTAATACGCTCTTAAGTTCAGTAATTGAGAAAGGGGTATTTAAACCTGATAGATTATTTGAAATTTCCACAAAACATGGAAGCATGACTTTTTCAGGGACAAACGGAGGAGCTAATTTATTTAAAAATTGTGTTTGTAAGTCGGTAGGTAGTGATGTTGGAGAGGATTCTTTGAAAGCAGATCTAAATTTTCTGATATTTTGCCAGACTACAGTAGACGAGATATCAGGAGAGATTGATGAGCAAAATGATTGCCAGCTTTGAAATTTTTTCTTTTTAAATAATTAACGGGTTTCCGTGATGACAGTGGATAAATTTTCAAAGTTTTCATTGGAAGAAAATTGGGAGTATTTTGTTTCTGCTTGCTTGCGTCTTTTAATCGCGTCTGAACAATCTTTATCCCACCACGGCGGAGACGGAATAACACCTAAAGCTCTATTTTTAATAGGGAAGATATCATTCATCATTTCATCATCATCATTTCAGCCTATTGCCGTCCACTGCTGGACGTAGGCCTCCCTCATATTGCGCCACAATGTGCGGTCCTGTGCCGCCTGCATCCAACGACGCCCAGCAACTTTCACTAGGTCGTCGGTCCACCTAGTGGGGGGGCGTCCTACACTGCGTCGTCCGATGCGTGGTCGCCACTCGAGAACCTTTTTTCCCCAGCGGTTGTCGGTTCGTCGAGCGATGTGGCCTGCCCATTGCCACTTCAGCGTGCTAATTCTTCGTGCTATGTCGGTTACACCCGTTCTTCTGCGGATTTCTGTATTCCGGATTCTATCTCGCAGAGAAATCCCGAGCATAGCCCGTTCCATAGCACGCTGAGCGACTTTGAGCCTTGATATGAGGCCTACATTTAGGGACCACGTTTCCGTGCCGTAAGTCATCACTGGTAACACACACTGGTCGTAGACCTGTGTTTTCAGACACTGAGGTATGTTGGACGAGAAGATCCTCTTAAGTTTCCCGAACGCTGCCCAACCGAGTTGGATTCGTCGGCTGATCTCTTTCTCGAAATTGGATCTACCTAACTGGACTGTTTGTCCTAGGTAAACATAGTGATTGACAACTTCGAGAATCGCATTGCCAACTAGGACCGGTACAGGAATGACATGGGTATTTGACATGACTTTCGTCTTGTCCATGTTCATTCGTAGACCCACTAGTTGGGATACCCTGCTGAGATCATTGAGCATAGTGCCAAGGTCCTCCATGGATTCTGCCATAACGACGATATCGTCTGCGAATCGAAGGTGAGTGATGTATTCGCCGTTAATGTTGATGCCGAGTCCAGTCCAGTCTAAGAGCTTGAAGACATCTTCCAGTGCAGTGGTGAACAGTTTCGGAGAGATGACATCTCCCTGTCTCACGCCTTTCTGCAACTGGATCGGTTTCGTACTCTTATCCCGGATACGGACTGACATTGTGGCGTTCCTATACAAACACTTCAGCACTTCGATATAGCGATGGTCGATTTGGCACCGCTGAAGGGACTGCAGCACCGCCCAAGTTTCGACTGAATCAAAGGCTTTCTCATAGTCCACAAACGCTAAGCACAGGGGCCGATTATACTCCTCGGTCTTTTGTATAATCTGCCGTAGCGTGAGGATATTGTCTATGGTGCTATAGCCTTTTCGGAAGCCGGCTTGTTCGGGCGGCTGGAAGTCATCGAGCTTGCGCGTGAGTCGATTGGTAATGACCCTCGAAAACAACTTATAAACATGGCTCAGGAGTGAGATGGGTCTGTAGTTCTTTAAAAGAGCTTTGTCACCCTTCTTGAAGAACAGCACCACCACACTCCTGGTCCACGACTCTGGAACGTCGCCCCCGAGGATAACGGAATTAAATAGCTTCTGAAGGGCTATTAATACCGGCTTGCCGCCCGCCTTCAAAAGCTCTGCCGTAATTCCGTCATCTCCCGGTGCCTTACCGTTACGTAGTTGTTTGAGAGCCATTCTGATCTCGTACAAGCTGATGTCCGGGATTTCTTCGGTATAGTGCCGAGTTAGCTTGGATCTGGGATCTTGGACCAAGCCGACAACAGGATTTCGGGATGATTTGTATAACTGTCCATAGAACCTTTCGACCTCTCCCAAGATCTCACTTTGGGATGAAATGACAGTGCCGTCATCGGTCTTCAGCTTAGTCATTTGGCTTTTCCCAATAGACAGATCTTGTGCGAACACTTTCGAGCCACGATTCCGCTCTATCGCTTCTTTAATACGGAACGTATTAAATCGGCGAATATCGCGACGCACAGACCTGGAGATCTGTCTATTTAGCTGCCTATGTTTGGACCAATCGGCTGCAGACTGCACCGTCATCTCTTTTCTCCGCTCCATGAGCTCGAGAGTCTGGTCAGAAAGTTTTTTAGGTCTATTAACGCGGTGAGCCTTGAAAAATTTCGACCCAACCGCGTGGACAGTTTCCACGAACCTGTTGTTCATATCGTTCGGAGATTCGCACTCGTCCAGACATTGGAAGCGATTATGTAGTTCGAGTTGAAAGTTTTCGAGGTTCTGGTATTGGACAGATGTAGGTCGGAGTGTAGACTTCATCAAGCGTGACCGCTCGACTTTTGTATGGATATTCAATGTGCCTCGTACCATCCGGTGATCGCTCCCAGTTTTAATTCTGCTGATCACTGAGACATCATTAAATATCTGTCGTTTGTCTGACAAGATGAAGTCTATCTCGTTTTTTGTCTAACCATCGGGGCTAATCCAGGTCCATTTCCTTTGTGGCTGCTTCCTGAAGAAGGAATTCATCATAAAGAGGCTTTCCTTCTCCAGAAAATCAGCCAGTTTCTGGCCCCTCTGGTTTCTCTGTCCATATCCATGTTTCCCCACTCTCAACTCATCATCACTCCCTTTGCCTAGTTTCGCGTTAAAGTCTCCCATAACCACCGTGAAGTGGGTTTTGGACGCGTGTATGGCTTTCGAGATGTCCTCGTAAAATGCCTCCACCTCGTCGTCGGAGTATGTCGAGGTCGGTGCGTATACCTGTATAACCTTCAGCGAATACCTCTTGGTAATTCTGAGTATAAGGTACGCTACCCTTGTCGACACACTCTCGATCCTCTCCACGTTGTCTATGAGAGACTTACGAACGATAAACCCTATACCACCTTGGGACGGGTGATCGCCCTCCCGGTAGAAAAGCAAGTTTCCAGACTGGAGGATTATTGTGCCCTCGCCCTCTCTTCGCACTTCTGATAATCCTACAATGTCCCAGCGGATTTTGCTCAATTCCTCTTCCAGCTCGATGACCCTCTCGTCAGTCCTGAGTGTCCGAATGTTGTGTGTTACCAGGGCCAAGGGTCGTTTTTGTTGGTAGACGGATCGCTGCCGGAGATTCCTCGCACCCCCCGCTCCACCACTACTGGGCCCGCCACCAAAATGAGCCCGTAGGGAACCGGAGCCGCCGTGACTGCGGGCCATTTTTTTGTTGTACGCCATTTTTAAAAAGGGGATATTGCCGTAATCGCCACGCTTGGCAGGCGGGTTGGCGATCGCAGTATGGATGTTTTACGTTTCCCAGGAGAGAGCTGCTGCCCACTCTCCTGGTGAACCCTCAGCCGATTTTTACGACTCCCACGGGCAAGTAAGGGGTGGCGACACATGTATTCTCAAACCGTCGCCACACGGCCCAGATATCATTAGCTGTTTTAATAATTGCCTTGGAAAGAGCTTCCGCACATTCAGATACATTAGCTGACGTTAATTCTGGAAGATGCAATATTTCTTTGTCTAAAGATGTTTTAAAAGTATTCCAATCAGCATCAGCTAATTTATATCTAAGACGAGGAGAGTGAGAGATTGGGCGTGAAGTTTTAAGCGAGGGGAAAGAGACAATAATCGGATAATGATCACTACCATATGAATAAGGAAGACACGTCCAGGATATCTGTGAAGCCAAGCTACTCGAACAGATAGATAAGTCGGGGGCACTAATACCTTCGTGAGGCGCAGAACGACGAGTACTACATCCCGAATTAATTAAACAAAGATTATGTCTATCTAATAAATCTAAAATCAAATTACCAAAATAATTTGATGTACTACCCCAAAAATGATGTTGGCAATTGAAATCCCCAAGTATAACAATAGGTTTAGGTATATTGTATAAAATATTATTAATTTCATTGAATATAACAGACGATGGGCGAGGAATATAGATTGAAACGAAGCAAACATTATTTACAATAGCAGCAATTATAGAAAAATCATTGCTATGTGAAATAATGGGAAAATGTGAAAAATTCAAGTTATGTTTAATGAGCAGGGCAACACCACCATACACATCAAAACGGTCTTCGCGAAGACAAGCATAAGTCATAACCAGATAACCTAAAATTGAAATCTGGTTTAAGCCAAGTCTCTTGAATAGCTATTATAAATGGATTATATTTATTAATTAGATAAATTAAATCAGATTTCTTAGATATGATGCTGCGACAATTCCACTGAATCAGAATGTTTGTACTGTCCATTGTCGTTTGAAAAGTGAGGTTGTGAAATATCATTATTTGTGAGGGCAGCGTTGGACGGTTGAATAAATTTTGACTGAGAGAGAGTATTAAGTAATATTATAATCAATTCCTTGATGGAGGAATTGGATAATTCTTCGCTTAGTGGTTTAAGAGCGGAACCATTTGTAAAAGTCTTCATATCATAGTCTCTAATAAGAGCTTTATGTGCCCCAATATCATAACCACCAGTTGATTTAACTTTTAGTTTAGGTTTATTTACAACAGTTTTTTTATATAAAGTAGTAACAGGTCGAGATGAAGAGTGAATAGAATGAGTGTTAGACGATTGCGGCAAAATATTAGAAGTTAATAAAGCATCAGCATATGAGATTTTTGATATTGGGGCATATTGTTTAGAGGCTTCAGAGTATGAAACAACTCTTAGCCATTGTTTCTTTAATTGATTTTTGTTTTTGATATTCAAGACATTTGTTACTTGTTGCCATATGATGACCTTTACATAAAATGCATCGAATATCCTCTTCCTCCATATTACAACTGTCACCAATGTGATCTAAACCACATTTGTAGCATCTTGGACGAGATCTGCACTGAATTTTTACATGTCCAAAACGACAGCAATTAAAACATTGTATTGTGGGATAAATGTATAGTTCCACAGGAAGAGCATTGTAGCACATATAAATGTATTTTGGTAATGTTTGGCCATCAAAAGTTACTACTACTGATTCGGTAGGCTTAAGTTCTGTGACATTATTTACCGTAATTTTTCTTTTTAGTCTCCTAACTTTTAGAATGTTACCGCAGCCATAAGGAAGGTTGATATTATTAATGATATCATCTTCTGTATAATCAGCAGGAATACCTCTAACAATACCCATGCGTGTCACTAAGAAAGTTGGAATGAATGCTTTGTAATTCTCCCTGTCAAGTAGTGGTGAGCTCAAGAAAGTATTAGCATCATTGTAGTGTTCAAATGCAATAGTTATTCTGTTTCGACCTATCCGCTTAAGGCTGCCGTTAACAATATTTTTAAAAGAATTATTCTTTAAAAAACGACCAAATGTGACTGGGTGTAAAGATATATTATCATCAGGACATAAGATTTTCTTCTGAACATGAACAATAAATGGTGAGATATCTGAAGGTTCATATGACAACCTTGCAACTGATGGGGATGAATTAGGTTTTGGCTTATTATTATTACTCTCCAGTTGGTTATTTGTATTCTCTATATGGCTAACATTTTGTTGGCACTGTGACTCAGACATGCAGTCACAATCAACATCTTTTAATTTACTAGTACCATGTTTGCGTCGTCGCTTGTTACGGTGCCGACAAATATGGTGACGAGATAGCCTTTTGCGTTTAATACCACTGCTGATGCTGGAACAGTCGGTATCCATACTATCCGTGTTCGCAGCATTGGTCAATGTTACATTGTATCCAACGTCGGGCGCGGTGCCACCCGGATCACCCGGGGGATCCATATTAAGAAAAAATACCCAAATCACATATAAGATGAGCACTAACTACAGAAATAAAGAATATACAATTAAATGAACTATATGTACAATAATATTTTACAAAACCACCAGAAAAGAATAGTAAATTAAAATTTACAAAAAACTCGCGACCGCCAAACTCAAAGATTCCCGCGCTTCCACGAACTACTTTTTTTGTGACGAAGTTGTTGAGGGATGCGATAACGGTAACGTGATACATCAATGTTTTAATAAAAAGAACATCAACTGTATCAACAATAAAAATAACATCGATGCTTGACACCATATGTATGAATGTATCCTAATTCAATCGATTATAGGATGTGATTTTTTCTAAATAGAGACGTTTAGTCTAGCTCTATAACTAGACTAAACTAAATTCTGAAAAGACAAGGAATATGTGCGCTTTTATAATCCAAAAAATTTAATTCCATCCAACGTGTTAATAAATACAGCAAATCACTAAGGTTCTTTTAAAATTTTATATTAAAGTGAAAAAAAAAATGGTTAACTGTATTAGAGTCTTCAGTTGAATTGATGATATTATTCATTGGTTTTTGATATTTTAGAGTGAAGTTTTGATTTACTGAATCCGTTTGTTACGAGATACTGATTCATAAAATCTGTCCTTTTGGATCAAAGGATTCATCGATTAATCAATCTCATATCGACATCGCTAATGTTGTGTGGTGCTATCAGTACTATGTCTTGGTAATCTGTGGTGCTGTCTAATAGTATATTATCTATGGTGCTGGGGAGTTTCGGCGCGAATTTGGAAATGTCATATTAAGCTCTTGTATTATATTAATTTTTTTAGTGTTTTATAGTGTTATATTGAATAATTTTGCTGATATTTTATGTAATATAATATAATTAAGGTGCTGAAGTGTGGTGAATGTGATATAAGAGTGGTTTACGTGTATTTTCATACTCAACCGGAATTCCCAGAGAAATCATCTAATTAGGTTTTCAGCGCCTAATTAATGATAACGACTTGACTTACTGACGGACAATGTCTATAAATAAGTTATACAATATGAAGAGGTAAATAATATGTAAAGAAAAATTGTATCAGACTTGGCTGTATGGGCTTTGATCCCTTTGCCTTTCCGTATTGACAAACAGAAATAAAAAATAAGTTCTATGGTGAGGTGTTAAAATCATTTTATTTTCAATAATAATGGATTTATGTTATAATTTGTTTGTAACAATAAATAGAATCTTTTAAAACTGTAAGAAAAAAAGGGGAAGAGAACTAAAGTATAAATTTCAAACATGGATGAGCTACCGATGTGTAGAATATGTTTGGTTGAAGACGTTAAAATGTATTCCTTGATTAGTGCTAATCTGCAGGAATTGTATGAGAGGCTGACAAAGATACCAGTAAGTAATTGTATTTTAGATCAATACTTGAATTCGATTAATAAAATTAAGATATTAATACTTAACCTTAAACGTATTCTAAACCTTCCCTTAGAATAATAACGTATAGAAGGTAAGTTCGCGCACTAAAAGCGAAGCATTGCAATTGGAGCCTAATGGAGCTTACACCGGAACCGATCCGTAATGTACAAGGTCACTGTACTGCAAATACGTACGTAACTCTTAAAAAATAAATAGGTAGTTATGACGATTTATGCATTTAAATGGTGTCACAACACATTTGAAAAACTTAAAAAGGATTTTAATGTTATTTTTAAAATTATTTCGACAATTTATAATGAATAAAAACAATTTGATTTCACAACAGAGTAGTAGCAATTTCTTACTTCGTTTTGTTTGGTGAGCGAGAGTGGGTGAGGGATTTCTCTCTCTGACTCTCAAAAGCCGGAAGCCCAACTTTCTGAGGGTATTTGCGTATGGTGGGTTTTAATTATGCCTTTTGTTTCACCAAACCTCGTTGCATGTATTCACACTCCTTTCATTTTTTTCACGGTAGGCAGCGGCCTTGCAAAGGTCCATGAGCGGCAGCAACATTTATCAGGTGTACTGTTTGCTTGTTTGCTGCCGTTTGCAATAAAAGAAAAACCGGCAAGTGAAAGATAGGAGCCGGTTCCTATGCAAGATAAAGCCCAACCATTTACAGTGCAATCTTAGTATAATGAACCTCAATTTAACGAAGTTCCTCGATATAACAAATTTTTCGTAATCCCCTTGAATTGTCCATAAGTCAGTCCTTTACATTACGAATTTTTTTACAACAACCTTTTTATAACGAATTTTCAACTATCAAAAAAAAAAACTAAATACCTCTATATGACCCTTAATCCCATAGTATGTAATTCAGTTGTGACAAGTTGCGTCACATTTTTTCTTAAAACAATTGAATTCGTTTGATGGAAAATAATGTAAACGGTGCTGCTCGTCACTATTGTTGAAAATTCTAGTTGTTGAATGGAATGATTAAAACTATTGCTTTACCTCTTCATAACAAATTTTAGACCAAACTTACCTCAATATAACAAACCTCAGTTTAACAAATTACTTGATATAACAAATATTTACGGGCTCCCGTCGGATTTGTTATATTGAGGTTGCACTGTAATATTTATTCATCTGAAGATTCATTAATAATGCGAATATCTTTATATATATAAATCTTGTTTGTGTGTTTGTAATTGAACTCCTCCTAAACAGCCAACCGACATTGATGAAATTTTTTACATGTTCAAGGGGTTTCGAGAATGGTTTAGATTCACAATTAGACCCGGTAGGTGGCACTGCGAGCAATTTCAAAGAGAATTCCTTTTTTTTTTCATTTGAACAGACCAGCTTCTCATTCTTTCAGTTTGTGACAAAGGATAAGAGACCAGTACAAGTATGTTACTTATGTCATGCAAGACTTCAGAACTGCCATCGTCTGCAGGCTGCATGTCTTAAAAGTGAAGAGTTTTTCAATAAAGTTATAGCAAATAATGAGGTGAGTGTTTTTTTTTTTGTACTATCGATTGAAAAAATATCAATTGAAACGAGCTTGGGGTACTTTATACTACTTATGTTTTTTGATATGAAACATGTATAGGTGTGGGTAAACGTGATCATTGGCGTAAACAAGCCTCGGCGACGCAACGCCACGCTACATGCCGTAATATATATAATACTAGCAATCCGCCCTCGCTTCGGTTATAGGTTATAGTCGTTTTACCCGCGTAGTTCCCGTTCCCGTGGGAATACCGGGATAAAATATAGCCTAGTTTACGCCCTGATATTATAGCTTTCCATTGGTGAAAGAATTTTTTAAATCGGTCCAGCCGTTTTGAAGATTACCCGGAACAAACAGACAGACAGACAGACAAAAATTTTTTAATTGCTATTTTAGGCATAGGTGTTGTGCAGATAACCGTGTGAGCATGAAAAAAGCCTATTATTTTGACATTACAAACAGACACTTCAATTTTATTTATTGGTATAGATGATGAATTAATATTTTATTTCTTAAATCTTTAGTAAAGTCTCAATCTCTGCATTTATAATATTGCATCTATGTTATACAGTGTACTGGTTAGTTTTATACTGTCCAGTTCTTCAATGAAAAGCCCCTCCAAAGACTACCACTGAGGGCAAACGTACGCTTGCCTGCATTTCATCTTTGGATACTGGATATCATGTAACACAAGAGTGCTTGTCAAGACTATTTAAACGAGTCCAAACTCGACGGTTTTATCTTGTTTTTCAATTAATTTCATTTTATTTGCTAAAATATAGTTTATACAGGTATTACATATCGATTGAATACATATATAGTCGTTTTACCCCCGTAGTTCCCGTGGGAATACCGGGATAAAATATAGCCTAGTTTACGCCCTGATATTATAGCTTTCCATTGGTGAATTTTTGAAATCGGTCCAGCCATTTTGAAGATTACCCGGAACAAACAGACAGACAGACAAAAATTTTTTAATCGCTATTTTAGGCATAGGTGTCGTGCAAATAATCGTGTGAGCATGAAAAAAGCTTATTATTTTGACATTATAAACAGACACTCCAATTTTATTTATTGGTATAGATTTATATTATTTTTAAATCCGTCTATAATTGATGGATTAAAGGATAAAGAAGTTTCACTTCTAACATGCATTCTTTGCACGCACACTTTTTTGTCCTCTTTATTTCGGTAAAAAGTGGGCTTTATCTGAATAGATAATGCCATCCCCATTGGAAAGTTAAGAAGAAAATTATGTGGTTAATGGTATTTATATTGATAAGTATTTAATCTAATTTAGTTATTGATTGGTTTGTTAAATGGAAACCTATAGATAATTAAGTGTATTATTGACTAACTGAATTTTGACTATTTTTTATTTTTGACTAATATTTCTACACCTGTTGAGGTAGAATATGTGAGAAGCACGATTCATTAACATCCAAATGTACCATATTCTCAGAAATAAATATTATTATTATTATATAAAAAAAAAATGGGTATTATGACTAGATAGTCATTCTTAATAACTAAATTAAACATATTATAAGTTTATTTGGCTTCATCGGATAGACGAGCCGACAACATGCTAAAATATTCAGACGTTATACATATTAAAATTAAGAATTAGTCATTTATTAATTTAAACCTAAAACATTTAATATACTACCATCGGATCAGAACACGGCTACACTGCGAATGATCCGGTGTCCTGTAAATTATTATTGATTTTTAAAATCGTGAGCAGTTACTGTATAGATTTGATCCACAATAATAAGTGAATAATACTAATTAAAGCTTTTTTTATAAATCAAAAAATTTATTAAGACATATTAAGTCAATTTTTTAAAAATCAAATACAAAGGCGATAAAATCCGTAACCATTTCAGCCTATCGTCGTCCATTACTGGACGTAGGCCTCCCTGATGTTACGCCACGAAGTGCGGTCTTATACCGCCTGCATCTAGTAACGCCTATCAATTTTCACCAGGTTATCGGTCGACTTAGTGGAAGGACGTCCTACACTGCGTCGTCCGATACGTGGTCGTCACTCAAGAACCTTAATTCCCCAGCGGTTGTCGGCTCGCAGAGTGATGTGGCCTACCACTTCAGCGTGCTAATTCTAAATTCTGTTTCGATTACACCCATTATTCTGCGGATAAATAGATAAATAAATAAATCCGTATAAATAGTTTTGTTTCGGTTTCGGCCGTAAAAAGTAGGCCGAAACTGAATTACTAAAACTATCCAGTGTGAACTTCCTCGTTATCCATGGTTAGATAATATAAATCTTTGTAGAAAACAAATTATCACCCTGCTAAGATTACGTTCGGGACACATACCGACAAATAAATTTAAATATCTACTGAAGTTGTCAAATACGCCAAACTGCACCAATTGCAACATGATTGAAGACGTACATCATGTACTGACGGAGTGTGTCCGGAACGCGGTCCAGCGCCATAGTTTATTGCTGTTTAATAATTATTATAATGTGGGTATATGCAACAGTATTTTGTCATCGCCTTTGTCGAGCGATGCCAAGAAACTGTTGAATTTGTATTTGTCCATTGCGACAGAACATTTATAATATTTGTCCTTTTTGTTTTTATTTTCTATTGTTGTTATAGCTACTTAGTTGTTAAGTTTATGTATAGGGGTGATATAGTCAGCCTGTGGCTAAGACCCCAAATAATAAATTGAAAAAAAAAAAAAACTGAATTACTATGAAAGTTGCTGGACGAATATTCCTGTTTTGAAGTGATCACCTGAAACTACGAAATTCGCGACGCGCAGGCACAAACCTAAGAACTAAAATGGTGATATAACTATGAGCGCGGTAAAATGATACTCTCTTTCGTCACACAGACACTTCTCTCGAACCTCTTGCATAGAGCATGTCCTAGCGCAGCGCGAAAACTCACGACTTCAGTTTTGGTTTCGGCCATAGTTAACCAAAACCTGTTTTTTAGCTGAAACTAGGCCGAAACCGGCATTTCTGTCGGACTATAAAATAGTTTTATTTATAGAAGTAAATATTTATAATTCTAGTTAAAAGAAATGGAGTTTCCAAATTTGAATAGATTGAAAACAGTACACCCGTTAACAATTGTTTGTGTGCCATCGGCGATAAGGGACCGCGATGATGATAAAATTGATGAAGATGATTGCCAATTAGAAATTGCAAATGTTCAAGTTAAAGAAGAAATCATTGAAGGTATAAATTTTATTTAAGGGACTCTATTACATGGTATCGAAGGTAGAAATCCAGGCTTAAGTGTTCAAGTATTCAAATCTTTTTTAACACATAAACAAAGATTTGATACTTATCTCCTACACAAAAAAACTTTTGTTCATGTGGTTACGGAGTAAGAATATAATTTACCACCCCCTCTCTTGCCTATGGTTGCCTTAAAAGTCGACTAAGGGATATAAATATGCATATAAAATTTATGCAAGAAAAGGAAAAATCGGAATAAAACCCTATACCAACATGTCTGAGCATCGTGGTATTGTAGGTCGAATTACCTCCAATTGCAGAGGAGGCTGGAGCCCAACGGTGCGACATCTATGAGTTGAGACGATGAAGATGCATGGCCTCCCGTACATACTTGGATATTTATTATTTTGAGGTATTTTTTTTTATTACAAACGGCGGCACACAAGCAAACAGTACACCTGATGGTAAGTGTTGCTGCCGCTCATGGACCTTTACAAGGCTGCTGCCTACCGCGAAGAAAGTGAAGGGAGTGTGAATTAGTGTATTGAGGCTCGGTGATACCAAGGGCATCACCGAAACCCTCCACACGCAAACACCCTCATAAAGTTGGGCTTTCGGCTCTCTCGCTCACCGAACGAAGTGCAGTAACAAATTGCTACTACTCAGACGTCGATTTTCTGTGAGAGTGTGGTACTGCCCCGGACGGACCAGCCCGCGGTTGTAGACAGATAACTGTCGACAGTGTGGTCCTACCACTCTTAAATTTGTTCTTGTTTTACAATAAACAATACTTTAATATTTTATTGGAGTTATAAAGTCTATTCATTCGAGATAACGCGTATCTAGAGATTTAGCTGTAGACGATGCATTTTGTTGGAGTTACAAAGTCCATTAATTTAAGATAACGTGTATTTAAAGATTCAGCTGTAAATACTTATTTTTTCGACTTAACGAGGTTCGAGTAATAGAGATTCCAACTGTATTTACAGATGAGTCATTCATAGATGTGTCAATTGATATTAAATCAGAGGATACGATTAAAAATGAGGATATTTGCACAGAAGATGGTGGCATGCCAGATAATAGACACACAATGCATATTACAGAATTAGAACATTTAAAAAGAGGCGAGATTCCCCCAGCGAGATTGGAACAGTTTGAAACAGGTTAGTTACTAAGTTTGTTTTTTTTTTTAGACATTCCCCGCACTAAGGAATATATGTGTGTGTATTTTAAGTATTATTTTTATTGCAAACGAGCAAACAGTATAGATCTGATGATAAGTGTTGCTGCTCATGGACCTTTGCAAAGCCGCTGCCTATTGTAAAGGGAGTGTAAATGCATGTAATGAGGTTCGGTGATACTAAAGGCATCACCAAAACCCACCAAATGCAGACACCCTCAAAATTGTGCTTCTGTTTCTCTCGTTCACCGAGCGAAACTCAGTAACATATTGCTACTACTCGCATATCAATTTTTCTCTGTGCGGCACTACTCCGGACGGACCGGCCAACAGCTGTAGACAAACAACTGTCAACAGTGTGGTCCTACCACTGAAGGTCATTGTTTCTTATTATAACAGATGACACTATGTAGACCATGACTACATTTTGTTCGAGTTACAAAGGCTAAATAATACATTCGAGATAGCGCGTATTTCGGCTATGGCTCTTTTTTTATCGACTTAACGAGGTAAAAGCTATAAGAGATTCTAACTGTATTTACAGGTGCTTCATATATTGTGTCGGTTGATATCAAATCAGAGGATTCTTTTAAAAATGAGGGTATTTATCCAGAAGATGATGTCATGTCAGATAATAGACACACAAAGCAGAATACAGAATTAGAACATGATAAACATCTAAAAAATTACAAGATACTTCCAGAGCGAATAGATTTGAAACAGTTTAAAATAGGTAAGTGTTACTTAATAACGTTGTTTGTTATTAAGACCCTCGCACTAAGGAATGTGTGTGTAATGTATGTAACAAAGACAAATGGTTGTTGACAAAGACAAACAGTTGACAGTATCATAATCATTTTAGCCTACACGTCCCACTGGGCTTCAGCCTCCTCCACAATAGGAGGGAAAATTGATTTCGCTGTTCAGACGTGCTGGTATAGGGTTTCATTTCGAATTTTCCCTCTGTTACACAGATGTTATAATAATAAAAACCTTTTATTTCATGCAAAAGTAGGATACATACATGGTTTAAAGAATAATATCAGGTTGACCGAGCTTCGCTCGGAATATTTTTGTAGAATTTATTTAGATATATATTAATAGAAAATAAAAAATAAATAATGAAAAATATATAAAAAATTACAAAAAGAGAATAATAATAACACCGAGATTCGATCCGACGCTGTTTGCATGCCAAAACAATACCTACTAAAAGAAAAGCGGTCGAGTTCCCCACTGAGCTATCGTAACTCACGACGTTGACGGTGAAATTTGAATCCATATTCTATTGATATTTTATGTCATGGTATTGATTAGGTAAAAACACGGACTAAACATTTTCTATAAATAAAACCTAGCTACATCGATTTTTTGGAGCCGAATCCTCTAGTATGCCAAGTTTCAACAAAATCGTTGGAGCCGTTTCCGAGATCCTGAATATATATACACAAGAATTGCTCGTTTAAAGATATAAGATGAAAAATAACGATGTCATTTACAAATATTCTACTTGTTTTTAAGAATGTTTAAGTATAGAAAATGATACATATAGGAGTTTGTTTGCATGAACCCCTCCTTAAGTGAGGGTGAAGGCCTCCTCTAAACAATTCCATATGTCTCTATCTTGTGCTATTTGCGGCCAGCAGTTACCAGCTATTTTTATCAACTCGTCTGCCCATCTCGTGTGAGGTCTGCCTTTGAGTCGTTTGCCACAGATGTTATGTGCATATTAGTGTAGGTACATGTTGTGCCGACCTCGCACAACATGTACCTCCCTTCCATAACCTCCTATCGGCCGTCATATTTACACTCACCCTTTTCATACGCATGTCCTCATTCTCACAGTCCATCCATCTCTTTTTGGGTCTCCCACGCTTCTTTAGTCCATCCACATTCATATCGATAACCCGCCTTGTCATATGGCTTTCATCCCTCCTCATCACATGTCCATACCAAGACAACCTCGCGCTCCTAATCTTCTCTATCACTGGTGCTACTTTCAGGCTTCCCCTAATATACTCATTTCTTATCTTATCTATCCTTGTGACTCCACACATCCATCTTAGTATTCGCATCTCTGTGGCATGCAGTCTTCTCTCATCCGTCTTTTTCAATGCCCAACATTCAGATCCATACATAGCAACAGGTCTGATGACACTCTTATATATTTTCCCCTTAAGTTTAAGGGGCATCCGTGCATCGCAAATTGTTCCCGAGACCTGTCGCCACTTCATCCATCCTGCATTCATTCTACGATTTACCTCCCGGTCGATGTTGCCGTTGTCTTGGAGAAGGGAGCCTAAGTACTTAAAGTCGGAGCAAACCGGTAGGGGTATCCCATCTAGGCTAATGTGAGAGAATTGGGAAGAGTCACCAAAGTTGCAGAACAGATGTTCAGTCTTGGTGTGGCTGAACCTAAGGCCTACTCTCTCCAACCTTTCCCGCCATTTCTCCAGTCTGCTCTGTACTGCAGCTGCCTCCTCTCCAACGAGGACAATGTCATCTGCAAACAGCATGCACCACACAGATATAATCTTTTCATATACTGATTTTGTGTTTTCTATAATTCAGGTCAGGCCTTTGCCGCTAAGAATCAGAAATTAGGTCTACTGAATGAAAATATTGCAAGTATGATGTCGAGAAACCCTGAAATAGAACTGACAGTTGTAGAAGATAAGAATTTTGATGTGAGAAAGCAAAGCTTAGAGAAGAGACCTGTTACAGTGAAGAGGAAAAAAGTTCTTCATTTTGCAAGTCAACATTTACACACCGGTGAGAAACCGTATAGATGTAACGTATGTGGAAAAAGTTTCAGTCGGCTAACTGGTCTATTGAGTCATACACGTTTACATACCGGTGAAAGGCCGTATACTTGTGATGTATGTCAGAAAACGTTCACTGGTAGAAGTAATTTTGTAAGTCATACACGCATACACACCGGTGAGAAACCATTTAGATGTAAGTTATGCCCGAAAAGTTTCACTCAGCAGAATGGTTTATTGAGCCATACACGTATACACACTGGTGAGAGGCCATATAAATGTGATATATGTCAGAAAACCTTTACCGAGAATAGTACTTTAGTGAGTCACATGCGTAAACACACGGGTGAAAAACCGTACAAGTGTGACATTTGTGAGCAAAGTTTCTCACAGAAGAGTTTAGCATTGATACATATCCGTAAACACACTGGTGATAATCCTTTCAAGTGTGATATCTGCGAGCAAAGTTTTACTCGGAAGAGTGGTTTAGAAAAACATACACGTATACACACTGGTGAGAGACCGTATAAATGTAATATGTGTGATAAAAGTTTCACTCAGCAAAGTGGTTTAGTGAGACACACTCTTAAACATACGGGTGAAAAACCATTTAAGTGTGACATGTGTGACCAGGGTTTCACACAGAAGATTGGTTTAATACGACATACCCGCAAACACACCGGTGAGAAACCGTATAAATGTGACGTTTGTGAAAAACTTTTTACTCTCAAAAGCAGTTTAGTGAGTCATAAAATTAAACATACCGTTTGAAATAGCAACGTTCCTAATAGTCATCGTTATTACAGAATTAATTATTATTTTTTTTACCCACATTTTTAATCAATTTGTAGCCAATATACAGAATGACAATGAATCTGTGGAAGAAATAACACATATAAAATTCCGCGGTACCGCCCACGTTGTCGAGGTCGGAAACCGCGCCGCGCAAAAGTCATATACCTAAACGTGGCCACGCCCACTTTGCTCTCAGCAACACCCCGAGCCGAGGTCCGTTCCCCACAGGGGGAGCCTTCGGGCGATGTTCGCTTAAACTTCTTACCGGGTTGAGAGCCCTCAGCGCTCACTCATTGTCCGGGCTAAGCTGTGAAAGCCATCTGTGGCTAACAGCTATACACGCACAAGAAAAAGTTATCATTATTACAGAATTTTGAGTCTACCCGCTACAGCAATAATTATTAAATTTCTACCCACATTTTTAATGAATTTGTAGCCGATGCAAAAAGAAAATAATTTTGTAGAATCATTTTATAACTTGTGCCAGTAAATTTATTATATATGACGGCGGTAATCATTCTCTCTCTTTCGCACGATATGTCTGTCTCTTCACGCATACATCGGTACAGTATACAAATAAATCAGCCTACGTTTTCTATTTCTAAATTAATTGTTAAATAATATTATGAATTTATAATAAATTATATTTTTTTGTTATTAACGTTAGTTGTTGTTTTTAATTGTTAAATATTTTTATTAGTTAGTTAAATTTCTGTCATCCTTACTAATATTATAAATGCGAAAGTAAGTTTGTTTGTTTGTTTATTTGTTTGGTTGTTACGCTTTCACGCTTAAACCACTGAACCGATTTAAAAAATTCTTTCACCATTGGAAAGCTATAATATCAGGGAGTAACATAGGCTATATTTTATCCCGGTATTCCCACGGGAACACGTGGGTAAAGCTACTGAAACCGAAGCGAAGCGAGGGCGGGTCGCTAGTCATTTATAAATTGTAATAATTCAGTGTTATAAATTTAAATAGTATTAGCATTCAGAGGGTACTTTAGTATATACATGGTGACATTTATGTCGTCTTACAAAAGCAGGTCAATTAAAGTATCCAGTATCTACAATACATTCGTACAATTAGAAGGTTAAAAAAGATATTTACTAGAATATTTTTTAATAAAGTTGATTCAAATTCAAATTATTTTATTATGCATAAACCCTGAGAGGGCACTTACATATTGTCAGGTTTACAATTTCCAAAAAAAATATACTACCACCGGATCGGAACGCGACCGCTACTGAGAAGATCCGGCAAGAAACTCGGCGGGCTTGTCATTATTTTTTTTTTTCTTCTTACTAGTTATACAATTGTGTACATGTTTTGTAAGAACAAGCTCCAGTGTGATGCCCCTCGAAGCGCAAGACACTTAATATAATTTAAACGATTATGGCTGGACCAGATCCCACAAGCGGCACCCGATCACGAGTTAACTACTAGAGCAGCCATCACTCCCCTCAACCACTATGGAGGGAAGGGAGAGACCCGCTCCACGCAGCTACCGCAAGTAGATCCTTATGTGAGCATGACCAACACCACAATATGTTACAAACGATTATAAATAATTACTAATTAAAATAGTAAGTGAACAGCCTGTAGCGACGACAGCTGTTTTACTATGTAGTATGTAGGTACTTATACCGCGGCAACCACGTTACCGCGCCGCCCGCGTCGTTCATTCATATTAAACCTTAGAAAAAGTTCGATTATCAACTCGTAAAATTGTACCTACCATAATCTACCTACGTCCTTTTCAGAAATACCACTACGTATTCACTAAGTACGGAGTCTAATTTTTTCATTAATACTTTCTACGCACTTAGGACCGTCAGATAAAATAATGTAGTGTTAGTGAGAGATAATATCTACTAGACTACTAGTAGATCATTATTTCAATAAAGTAAATTGGTTCAGATGTATTTAGAAAAAAATTGAATCAGCTATTTATACTATTTACAAATAATTGCGAATAAAGTAAGAATATGTATACAAGAATATCGTTCTATTGATATTTAAATAATTGTTTAAATTCATCGCAGCCCACATACGTCCCACTGCTGGGCTCGGGCCTCCTCCACAATAGGAGATAATTTGACCCACTATACCATGCTGGTCAGATATGTTGGTATAGGGATTCATTTCGAGTTTTCCTTCTCTTGCACAGATGTTATATGCATATTATATCCCATAGTCGTCTTTTACGACATCCATGGGCAAGATAGGGAGTGGTGAATTGTATTCTTACTCCGTCACCACACGGAAATTACTTGTTCAAATTACTCGCCCCTTTTTTGTGTATGCATAAACGGGCACGTTTTTGGAGGTTACGTTTTAATTTATTTAGTATCACTTTGTCACTTCCTATCACATTGAAAGCTGCAATCATTCGTTCTTTTAATTGGTCTCTATTGCGAGCCTCTTCAGTATAAACAAGTCTTTTTATTAGCAACCATAAAAAAATCTAACGATGCTAAGTCCGCGCTACGAGGTTGGCCACCTCTCTCAAATCTTATTTGATGATGGGAATACTCTCTGATCAAATGAGTATGGTTTCTAGTCCACCAGTGTTCATTACGGATATTAATGTTGGGGATGTTCGATTAACCATCGAAACAGAGACATGTGTGCTCTTGGGTAGTTGCGTATTCTTCTCGCTTCTCTTAAATTGTCGCCAGCTATCCCATACAGAAGCACCATTTTTTCGTAACTACGAGATATTCGAGTATTGATAATGTCTATTAGACCTTTTGTAACAACACAAACACACAACGATGTCGAGATATAGGCAATTACTTATAAGGGAATTGTAAGTAAACGCGCATGACCTTTGCCTCGCGCATGCGTCGGCATACTGAAAGTCTGAAACAATTAGGAGGCGAATCGAGCATCACAAAACCTATACACCTAGCGTAGTCCGCGTGCTATGATTGGCTATTAGCTAACGAAATACCGTATGAATTCTTTTATTTAAAATGTAAACATGATAAACAGGATGTTACAAAATATTAACTTTAATTTTTTTTTTTTTTTTTATAACTACCACTATTGAACATTTAAATATGTTAGATATGTTTCTTAGGTCGGATACTTTTATGGTTTTTTTTTTTTGTAAGACGATAAAAAAGTCACCGTGTATATTATTAAGATGACTGGGTACTTTAAAAAATACACTTATACTGCTAGAATTATACTAAAGATAAAATATATATTAAACTATGTGAACTCCGAGTGGTAGGACCACACTGTCGATAGTTATCTGTCTACAGCCGCGGGCCGGTCCGTCCGGGGTAGTACCACACTGAGCAGAAAATCAACGTCTGAAAAGTAGCAATTTGTTACTGCGCTTCGTTCGATGAGCGATAGAGCTGGCAGCCCAACTTTCTGAGGGTGTTCGCGTGTGGAGGGTTTTGGTGGTGCCTTTGGTATCATCGAGCCTCAATGCACTCATTCACACTCCCTTCACTTTCTTCGCGATAGGCAGCGGCCTTGTAAAGGTCCATGAGCGGCAGCAACACTTACCATCAGGTGTACTGTTTGCTCGTTTGCCACCGTTTGCAATAACAAAAAAAATCGTCTCAGCTCACGCAAGTCCCACTGTTGGTCTTGTGCCTCTCCCACAATGGGAGGGAAATTGATCTACTACACCGGTCAGATGTGTTTGATATGAGGGTTTAATATCGAGTTTTACTTCCTTTATATAGAATATCTATGTCTCTATCTATCTGCATTTTAATTGCACAGATGTAGGGATGTGAAAAAAAAAGATTTTTACAAAAAAATCGATTTTTACAATTGATTATCAAAATAATAAAAATCAATTATTAATCGAATTTTTATTATTCGAAATTCGATCGAAATTAATCGATTATTCACTGCCAGATTTCCTAAAAAAACAGGACATCACGATTGTTTCATACTATATTAGAAAATAAAGCTCACATTTCCTAAAAAAAAATCGATTATTTTATAATCGATTATTTGTTATCAATTAATCAATTATTTTAAAATCAAAGAACAAAAATAGATTATTTTCCCTCCAAGTCACATTGGTGACGTTACGCCATCTGTGACCTGCCCATTGCCATTTCAACGTGTTAATTCTGCGGGCTATGTCGGTTACACCCCTTGCGCGATGCGCTGCTTTTAGTGTTAACGAACCAGACATAGTGATGCATTTAATATCACCGAAACTCATTGCACGCATCCACACCCCTTCACTTCTCGGTAGGCAGCGACCTGAAAAGTCCGTGAGCAACAGCATCACTTACTATCAGGCGTGCCGTTTGCCACCAACAGCAATATTAAAATATGTAATTGTGATTTCTGTTCATTGATTGGTATGTATCTAACCCTCCTCACATACCCGTGGCTTTTTTTTTATTGCAAGCAGGGGGAAATGAGCAAACAGTACACCTTATGGTAAGTGTTGCTGCCGCTCATGGACCCTTATAAGGGCCGCTGCCTACCGTGAAGAAAGTGAAGGGAGTGTGAATGCGTGCATTGAGGCTCGGTGATACCAAAGGCACCACCAAAACCCTCCACACGCAAACACCCTCAGAAAGTTGGGCTTCCGTCTCTTTCGCTCACCGAACGAAGCGCAGTAAGAAATTGCGACTACTCAGACGTCGACTTTCTGCGAGAGCGTGGTATTACACCGGACGGACCGGCCCGCGGCTGTAGACAGATAACTGTCGACAGTGTGGTCCTACCACTAAGAAAGGGTGTTGTAAAACTGATGAAGCTTTATATACCACTGTATGTACCATTCATTAACCACTAGTAACCCGCCCTCGCCTCGGTATTCAGTCACCTTACCCATATAGCGCCCGTTCCCGTGGGAATGCCGGCATAAAATATAGCCTATGTTACTCCCTGATATTATTGCTTACCATTGGTGAAAGAATTTTTGGAATCGATTTAGTGGGTTAAGCGTAACAAACTTACTTTCGCATATAATATGAACACCGCCATCTATCGATGAGAGGAGAAACATAACCGTGAACAGTGACATCTGCCGATGAGAGGAATATGTCCGTGTGAACAGCGACTTCTACCGATGAATCGAAAACGTCTGTTTGAAAAACGATATCTATTGATGGAAGGGCCAAAAGTGGGAACAGCGCCATCTACTGTTAGGAGGAGAGGTATAATTGTTAAGCGCCATCTACTGATGGGTGGAAAACGTAGGTAGGAAAAGCAACAACTACCGATGGCAGGAGACCACAAATTGGGAACAGCGCCATCTACCAAATAGATAAGAAATATAAGTGTAAAACACCATCTACCCATGGGAAGAGAGATATAATTATGAAGCGCCATCTACTGCGGAGAGAAAGGCTTTCGTTAGGACGTATAGATGTAATATTAATTATACTCACGAATGAATTCAAAGATTAGATAGTTCAACCACGGTAATATATCTACCAGTAATCCAACTTCATACAAACGGACGAAACGCGAGCTATACCTAAGCGCCTCGATCTCGGCATGCGCTCGGCATGCAGACAGTCGCGACTGTGCTGCAGTGACGAACGAACGGTGTGTTGTTTTTTTAACAATAACTGCGCGAATTTTCACTAAAATACATAATTATACACATATTTAATATGACAAGTAGGGTATATTGTGCTGTTTTTGGTTGCATGAATTCGTCAATAACGAATCCAGAGATAACTTTTTTTAGATTACCTGGCAACTCTGAAAGGTAAGATTATAAAATAATTTTACTTACTAGTAGGTAGGTACATAATGTGTGTCGTTTTAATTTCCTTTTATCTTCCGAAAAAAAGTTGTCTGGATTAATAAATAAAGTGATTGACACGAGTGAAATAGGTAGTTATAGGCGGTTCATGAATCATGTTACGGTACGCTTGCGTTAAAACTCATAATGTGTTTTGTTAGTTTATATAATTCAAAGTAAAGACGTGGTATTTTATTATTAATAATATATGTTTATTGTACTATGTGTATGAATAGTACTAGAAAAAAATAATTTGACTGTCTGTCTGTCACTAGATAATTTAAATTTATAGACCGATTTGTTATTTTAACATAAACATGTTTTTTTTTTTATTAAAACTACCAATCAAAAATCAACACGCATTCTTATTGAACACTTCCTATTCAATTCACAAAGTATTTTATTTGTTTATATAAGAAAAGTATATACAAAACTAAATGGAAACACAAAGTAGGCAAATGTAATTGAAATGCTGGAGGCGGGCAGCCCTATCACATGTTTACGTTTAGGCATTTAATTCAAGGTTACGGCCGAGATACATTACTGGATGATTATATTACCGTGGTTCAACGCTTGATCTACAGTTTACTTAATCTTAAATAAAATAAAAATATTTTTAAGAATTTTATGGCTTTATTTTGTTTTATACTATCCTTCTATATTATTTTGTTTTATATTACTATCTCTTGGCGGCTACGAAAAAAACGATTAACAGACTTGGGCCAATTCCAGCCGATGGTGTCTACTCAACAATTATATTTCCAATAAGGGTTGATGTCAGGCTGGTCATAATAAATCTATTGCTAGCTACTTTACGATTAACTGTCTGAAAAATAAATTAATAATTATCATAGCTATTTAGCTCTTAACTATTATTTTTAAATAAGGGAATCGTCGCTCAGGAGACCTGGCAGATGCGTGAGGAAAGACCGACGTCGCGTGCGGAAAGACCGACGTCTCCCCCGAGGTGGGGACATCGGTCGAGGAGAGAGTACTCTTACGGGGGTATTCCGTCAGGCCGACCAATGACGTCAAATCACCTGCTCCGGTGGTCGGCCCAACGACGAAGGCGACGTGTCGCGCGGGTGGGTTACGGGCGTGCGTGCTTACGTCCCCTGTCGTCCCGGACGGAGAGGACGACGAGTGCCACCTAGCAGATATTAATAATCGAAATTATTTTGTACAAGTATATATGCATAAAAGAACAGATTACGACAGGAACTAATATGGCATAAAGTATTAATAAAATCCTTTTTTTTTTTCAACAAATGATGATTTTTATTCAATAAACATTAATTTTTATTAGTATATACTATAGGTATGTGTTTAGGTCAATAATTTATTTTGAGCTCACTAGATGGCGTTGTACAAAATTCTAAAACAGGTTATGGTTTCGTTTCAAAAATGTAAATATCTAAGCGTGGCATCAACGCCACGTCAACGATCAGGTTCATCCTCGCCTATAGATGTTGAACATCAATAACTAATTTAAGTACTTACGTGTAATGTGCTTGTAATTTTTTTCTTACTTTTCTACCATCATCATCATCTTGGCTCATATTTGTCCCGCTTGTCAATTTCCCTTTTATTGCCCACAATTAGATAAAAATTTACCTCCTGTACCTAGGGATACGATATCGAAACGAAAGTATCGATACTGTACTCATGAGTAGTATCGAAGAAAAAGTATCGAAACAAAAGTATCGATACTTCAAAGTATAGAAAAAAAGTACAGAGTACTTTTCCTAGAATCTAGGTCGTGATGAGGATCTTTTTTTAGGAATTTGTCCGTCTGTGTTCGGATTAAAATATGTCGAGCTACTTTTTAGAAGGTTCATTACGCTTTAACTAGATGGCGGTTTTTTATGGCAAGCAGTGACAAACGAGCAAACACCTGATGGTGAGTGTTAAACGAAGCGCAGTAACAAATCGCTACTACTCAGACGTCGATTTTCTGCTCAGTGTGGTACTACCCCGGACGGACCGGCCCGCGGCTGTAGACAAATAACTGTCGACAGTGTGGTCCTCATCATCATCTCAGCCTACATACGTCCCACTGTTGGGCTCGGGCCTCCTCCATAATGGAAGTGTAATTGACCTACTACACGAATAAGGTTCTGCTTGCGGTAGCTATGTGGGGCGGGTCGCTCCCTTCCCTCTAATATGGTTGAGGAGAGTGATGGCTGCTCTAGTAGTTAACTCGTGATCGGGTGCTGCTTGTGGGATCTGGTCCAGCCATATTTTCTTCCTTTCTTTATGCTTTAATTATTTTTTTGTCTTGTACTAAATCTTGAAAATTTATACATATATACAATTTCGAAGGACATCACACTGGAGCTAATACCATATATGTTGTACGAAGCATAATATTATGTATATTTAAAGGATTAAGAAAAAAATGACTGCCCGCTGAGTTTCTTGCCGGATCTTCTCAGTTTGTGGCCGCGTTCCCATCCGGTGGTAGATTGTTGTATTGTATTCAAACGTGTAATTTGACAATATGTAAGTGCCCTTAAGGGGCCTATGCAGAATAAATGATTTGATTTGATACCACGCTGGTCAAGACGTTTTGGTATAGGGTTTTATTTCGAGATTTCCTTCTCTCGCATAGATGTTATATGCGTTTTATATCCCTTAGTCGTCTCGTACGATCACCCACGGGTAAGATAGGGGGTGGTGAATTGTATTCTTACTCCGTCACCAGACGGAAACGAGTAAACAGAACACCTGATGGTAACTGTTGCTAGTGTTGCCCAAAAAAGTCTTAGTCTTGCGAGAAATGCGAGACCAAGACCGCTTAATTTTTGCAAGACCAAGACTGGCCCTGCAAAACTTGAGCAAGACCAAGTCTGAGCCTGCAAGTCTCGCGGTTTTGCATTCAAATCACCATTTTAGCTTATATACGGCCAACTGTTGAGTTCGTGTCTTCTACATAATAGGAGGGAAATCGGTCGTGGCCGGAGGGGAATCGCCACGGTGATCAGCCGTGTTGGTACAGGGTTTCATGCCAAGTTTTCCTTCTCTTGCATCGATGTTATTTATTATAGCCCTTAGTCGTCTTTTACGACACTCGCGGTTAAAATAGGGGGTGATGAATTGTATTCTTACTCCACCACTACACGGCAAGTCACATCATTCTTGAGATATCCATCTATTGGCCAATCGATTCCCAATGTTGGTGTTGGCTTTTCAGAATTACTCTTCGGAAAGGCTTAAGGACAAAAATACCGTAATCGTCACCCTGTGAGTTAGTCTTGATAAGATTCACACGAGAGTGCTCTTGCCTATTATACATATTTATATATCCGTTTATTCATTAGCCCAACGACGTTCACTGTTGGACATAGAAATATACCTACAATTAATCTCCATAAATAGCACCCACACTCGCAAAAAGAATTATTATGCGTAGATCGGTATGCGTACATATACAGAGTGACTGGTAAAAGATTGTACATATTGAAGGAAACTATAGACAATGGTCATAAGTAACCAATAAAAATGTAAAAAGAAGACAATATTAATTAACCACATAGTAAACATCAACAACATTAGTGCCGCAAGACTCCTAAACAGTTGGTCACCCTATAGGCCATGGATGCACAGACCGCGGCCCGCCGGTTGAATACTGGTGGCCCGCCGACAGCAAAAATAATACTCTCGTACATTCGAAAAATATTGAATTCTATTCCAGATTATCAATTCTTTATTGTCTTTAATTACCTATACTTCTGGCGGCCCGCCATTAGTTCATTATTTGCCCGAGTGGCCCCTAGTCTTAATAAGTCTGTGCATCCCTGCTATAGGCGATACGGTGATTCTTCGGTTGTCAAGATTTTTATATTTATTACTAGAATTATTAAAACTAGGTGTAGGAATAATGTCATAAAAACCATTAAAAGTTGCAGACTCAGCTCATACCAATCCCGAAATAAGGTGATTTGTTTCTTGTCAAAAGAATAGTTTTGCCAGTGTACCTTGTTACGACCATACGTCTCACGACGAGGGCGCATTAGAAACCAAAAAACACTACACTTAACATATGATAACACACTGAATCACACTTATCACCAAAGTCTTGAACACGTTGAAAATGACATATGTGTAATCGCTGCTAAATTGTTATTGACATAATATTAAAAAAACAATAACGAACTGCATAAAAAACAATACAGCGTGCGGAGCTACGCAAGGATTAGGAATACATTATTACAATTCCGTAATTATTTTAGGATATGTTATTTTAGGTTGCAGTGTGACCAGATTTAAATTATGCTATCTACTCATTTGAATTCTGCTAAAATCTGCTATTTTTTTTTCGAAAGAAATGCTAAAATTCTACTATAATGAAGTTTTAATGTGCATGAATATTAAAGGAAAACGCAACTTAATATTTTCAAATGTTTATCAACAAAAAGTTTCTAAATTCTATTCACATTTGTATGCAGAGTGTATCAGGTTATGGGCAACTGGTCAAACGAGAGTTAGGCAATGGCGGTAGGAACCCATGAAAAAATATTTTGAGGCAAAATAACGATTTGTTAATGAATTAATGACATGTAAAATTTTCAAATTTATCATCTCTTTTTCGCGTAGTAGTGTATCTGATTGAAATGTATGAAGTTAGTGATACTTAATCTACAACATATTCGTACTTTGTTAAATGTTCATTAGAATTCGAATAAATCAATGATTACACTTGCATAAACAGACAAACTTCGCTTTAAATCAGCTGATCGGCCGATGACCGTTCACGAGGTGCCTTTGTATCTACGCTACCATTGAAGCATTTGCGCAATTCATACCTATTTATACTGTCGAAGATTTACATGCCTACATGTATCCTGTCGGTACATGCCTACATAATATGTAACATTTAAGGCATTAACTCTTAGACACACGTTTTTGAAATCACTTTTTGAATTTTTGAAAACACACTCATCATCATCATCATCATCTTGCTCTTATCCCAATTACTTGGGGTCGACGCAATATGTCATCTGTTTTGACATATTGCAAAAAGTTTCGGCAATAACTTTTATGACCGGCCGCCTGCCTGACGTCAACCCTCCTTGGGAATGTAATCGTTGACCCAAATGGTACCAGATGGGAGTTGGTCCGGGTCAATCTAGGGCTCTTGGTCGTCTTTTACGACATCCACGAGCAAAGCAAGGGTTGGTAGTATTCGAAGCCGCTACCACAACATTTTGATACCACAACATATTCCACACCGCTACCACCACATTTTGAAAACACACTACACAACATATTCGAACAGTTGCCTCATAGCCTGATACACCTGTATAGGGTTTTAAGCTAGCTCGTAAAATATACGCATTCACCCTATTCTTTAACTACCTGTTTGACATGTAGAATTGCAGCAACATGTTCATATTTAAATTTGTTTCGAACGTCATTTTTTTATACTGTTCAATTGAGAAAATATGCGCTCACAAGATGTATTAAACATAGAATGTATATGAGAATTGCCAGTTGCCTGGCACGGATGGCATAATGGTTAGACATCGATTTACTGTGCCAGTGTCGCGGGTTCAAATCCCATGCGGGATAACACTTTGTGCGACTTGTTGTTCTGAGTCTGGATGTAATTTGTGTCCGTTAATTATATGTTTGTGAAGTCCCCAGCAATACAAGAACTATTTCATTAGTGCGTTGCCTTTAAAAAAAAGAAAGAAAAAGTTCAGAAAAAAATTGGTTGCCTGTAAAGTCGGTATACGGGTGAAAGTTTTACGTGACAACGACTTTGAGTGGTAAAATAATTTTAATGTGAATATTCATTCGTATAGTAGGAAGAAGGATGAAATAATAGTAACAATTTAAAACATTTATTTATACAAAGAATTATATTTAAAACATTAATTTATA
Source organism: Lymantria dispar (assembly GCA_032191425.1). Lineage (NCBI taxonomy): Eukaryota > Metazoa > Arthropoda > Insecta > Lepidoptera > Erebidae > Lymantria > Lymantria dispar. The sequence goes on from CM063467.1 coordinate 14,295,611, forward strand.
CAAAGAATCTATTTCATTTCTACTCTTTACACTTTTTATGTCTGTCTCTCTCGCTCTTAGGCGGGCTAACCATGCCCGAGTGGAAGGGACGCGTGCCTCTCACTCGCTCTCATTGTGAGCGCATAACGTGAGCGGAGCGTAACGCAGTTTCTTGAAGTGTCACCCGGCAAACCAATTTATAAGACGTTGTCACGTCAAAAAAAACTTACACTATTTAAGAAAAATAGATTTTTTAAATATGTTTAGGGCAACTACCCTAGTTAAACACATTTACTTAGTCAATGTCTAATTCTGCTACTTTCCTGCAAGGCTTTTTAATATTATGCTAAAATCTGCCAAATTTTCGAAATCTGCGACATAATCTGCTAAGCCCTAAATTAGGGATCGAATTCTGCTAAAATCGCAGAATTCTGCTAAATCTGGTCACACTGAGCCACACTTTTAGGGATTTCACCCTATTTTAGGGTGAAATTACTAATTTAAAATAGGGCTTAGGGCTATTTAATACTTTTAGGGTTTTAGGGTAATTTTGGGGTAAACTTTAATATAAAAATAGCAAACACTATTTTATCATAGACTTTGCCGATCACAAACAATGGTTACCCTCTATGGGCTCCCAGAGTTCACCGAAATTACTTTGTGTAAGACGCGATAATAGAATTTAAATTAAATATTGCAGTGTTTAGATGTCGATATTTCAGTGTGATACTAATAGCTGGTATAGGAAAATTGCCCATTGGTCAATCCGGCTGGAGAGGCCCCACTACGATGTTGGGGTCGTCAAAGCCTTCCGGCCGGTGCTCTTGGAGTATTGAGGACGGCGGCACGGGGTGTTTTCTTGCTGACTAGCGTAAGTAGTGACGACGGACGGTTGCTTCGTCAAGTACCTACACACGGTCGTGAGGAGAGAGTACATCGTCCTGCCAACGTTGCGATTGCGACGAGGATCCATCAGCCCAATGGCGAAGGGGAGGGTTATGAGACTTGCGTCACCTTTTCATCACCCCCGGAAGAAATGGACGGAGTATGCGTTGGCTCAAAAAAACAACCCAACCCAAGACAAAAGCTTCATAATGAAACCCTCAATGGTTTGTTGCACACCAGACTAAATATGACAGATTCGATTTAAGAACCCGACAGACAATGTACTCAACTTTTACCCGCAGCTAAAAAACTTAAGCCAAATGCTTCAGCTTCAACGACAGCATCATATTGTTCACCATCTACTTCTTCCACATATTAAAATGAATTCTTTTTATGATTACATGTTTACTACCTTTGATTAATAGATGCAAATAAAAATAAAAATCAAACCATCAAGTTTTGTTTTATTTCAAACTCATTTAAATTTTGCGCCCTAAATCAAGGATTTTTGGAGACTGATTAGGGTATTTAGGGCAAATTAATGAAAAAATCTAGGGTAAAACTACAACGTGATAGTGGAAACACTGTGAGTTCAATGTGATGCAACTATTTATTTCAAGTGCGTTGACCTATAAGTAGGTACTTATAATACAGCTGTTGTCAGATGTGTCCTTAAGGGTGTAGATTGTTGGCCTGAGATCTCGATTTCGAGCGACCGCAGCGCCAAAGTTTAATGTAACATCCGACGGGGCGGATGAATGACCTAGAGAGCGCGATTTTCAATATTTTTTCAACAAACGTTCCATGTTGAGAAATTGTTATTGAACTTGAATATTTACAGCATAACAATAACGTTGAATTTTTGGAAACTAGCTGTTGATTCTTTTTAATAGATTAATAAGAGTAGTTGAGACACAATTTTTATGTTTTTCTATCATTACATTACATAGTATAAAACAAAGTCGCTATCCGCCGTCTGTCTGTCCCTATGTATGCTTAGATCTTTAAAACTACGCAACGGATTTTGATGCAGTTTTTTTTAATAAATAGAATGATTCTTAAGGAAGGTTTATATGTATAATACATGCATAATATAGTAGAGAAACGCTGATTAATTTAGAGGTTTCTAATGTGATGTCGTAAATAAGCACGTTTTTTGCGCTTATATTGCAAACGTTGGCTGAACCCTACGAGATAGACCAAAATAATGTACTACAGTATTATCCATCTTAAAAAGTTCAACAAAAAAGTCCACGATGGCATATGTCTATCTCTTAGGGATAACCCACCATAACCATTTTTTATCCTCTACTAAAAAATGATTATTTACTAAGTGATTTTATACAATACAGCATTAATCCTTATCCAATTAAGTACTTTAAATAAATTGTGCATTTATTATAGATCAATATGCTTTTTATAGTATGTAATTTAAGTGAATATTGCCGAAGATAGCGAAGATAGCGAGGGCGGGTTACTAGTTTATAATATAATATACAATCAAGAGCAGGTCCGGACTGACATTTTTGTATTCTACTTACCTAAAATTCCAACTATGTATTTATTTGTAATTTCACTACCAAAATTTATTCTAATTCGTAAAATATTCATTCAATAAAATAATTGCAAATTCAGTAGGAAGTGTGTTTATCTCTACGCAAGGAAATGTGCCTATTGCGTAATCTCAAATACTTACTTTTTGTTTACGATCACCTCGTCGATATCTAAAAAAAATCCTAGGGTTTTAAAAAAAATGTCAATAAATGAAACACAAGTATAAAAATGATTTATTTACTACACAATAACAAATATGAGTCGCCATTACTCGCTATCTCAAAAGCGTGCTAGGGTTGTACAAAAATTAGTAAATAATTCATTTATTTACTAATTTTAACAGAAGTTTGTAAATTATTAATATACTAATTAAAAGTATGTAATTAAACAATAACGAAATATGAGTTCAAAATTCTAATGTTTTTTCATTCGATTACGGATCAAGTTCTGATTTCTGCTAATTTGATGATAAAATCAATGGCTATCACAAAACCTATCAGAATGAAAACGTTACCAGCTGCCCGATTCACGTAAGTAATAAAAACCGTAGCGCAGTGACGTCACTTCGTTTTTTGCAAATTTAGCCCTTTTAACCGACTTAAAAAAAGGAGAATTCTCAATTCGCTGTATTTTTGAACCAATTTTTATGATTCTTTACACCAGCTAACTCAGAAATTGTATAGTAATTGAGCTATTGGAAGATTTATGACAATCCAAGACTAGATAAGTAAGTGCGTTTAAAACAGAAAACCAAAAGGCGATTTCTAAGTTCCTAAGTTAAAACGACTTTTGAACTGGCGTGTTTACGTGAATCGACTGGCTGGGTAGTTAAGTTACCTGTATCTTTCAAAATCATTAGGCTTTCTTCTCTTTCATAACAAGTAAAGCTCTTTCTTTCCTCTCTTTCATAGCCTCTATGATACTGGGCACGTCACGAATGGGCATGCTTCGTGACTGCCGAGGATCAACTAATTCTGGAAGTAGGCAATCGTAATAAAACCTAACTAATTTCATCTCCATTTTCTCCTCCCAAAATTTGTCGTCCTTTTCTATAATATAAACTTTCATAGGTACAGTAGCACCAAGCCAAGCATGCAAACGTTTCTTTTAGTAATATGTACCTGTCCCTGAATTTGGAAATACCAGTTATGATTTTTATTTATGACATAACCCTTGGAAGCCTTGTCCTTAACCCAAAAGGTATGTTTGGCCATTGCTTCATCAAGAGTCATGCCAGCTAAAGAATGTGGGCACTTAATTTCAATTAAACCGTTTGCATAAATGCCATCTGGTGCAGTACCAAGAAATTCATATTGATCGTCGACGAACAAACCGCAACCTTGTATACTAATATTCTCTTGAATTTCTAACTGTTTAATTGCGGTTTCTTCGTTTTCGATACCGTACCGTACAGCAGGCAAACTGGAGATATTACTACCATAAACGATTTTACGAACAAGAACAGCACAACTTGTGCTCTCTCGTTTTTTACAAACTTCCCCGAACGATGATGAGGTTAGTAATTTTCTCCTTGTACTCATCCACTCAGAACTACTTCTTTGCAAATGGGTCGACCTTTCAAGCTCCTCTCTTTCAGCACAAGACAACTTTAAATCGGCTAAAAAAGATGACTTGGCTTTCTCATATAATTCTGGACTCAGATCAGGTTTTTCGCAGTTTGGTCCATAGTGAGCGTCTTTCGATACAGCGCTGTGGCTCTTTTTCAATCTTAATTTAGGTTTAGCAATTAAACGGATTCTACGATTACAATTTTCCACTTTCGCGATCAAAGGATTAGGACTAGATTTAAATATTACTTCATGAGTTTTACTATGAATCGATCCTGTATTAAAAGACAGAACAGCAGCTGCGCATCGGCCCGCATAAGAACCACGGGAAGAATAATTTACACGCTTACCCCCTACTAATTTGGCAATCACTGCGTTAAAACTTTCAACTATATTACTTGTACAATTATGAATTAAACTTCTAGAATGATATGACAGTCTTTTACTTAAAATGTGTACCGCGTCCATTAATCCGCATCCAACAATTGCTGGAAGCAACCCAACAGGTTCTATTCGACGAGTATCAGGTCTACAGAAATACTCCTTGCAATATTGGTGATTACCAAATACGTGTTGTGGACCATTTAGGATATCTCCACTAAGATTTTTTATTTTTTCTTCGAGTGACTGATTTTGATCGCCCCAATATTTAATAGCGCATTTTACACCCGTTCTTAAACGCAAATACCTTTCTTTTAAGAATTTCCGCAATTCGCAAGGATACTTAGTGTCTTTCGACAGTTTCTCCAAGCTATTGCAGTAGTTTCGTAAAAGATGATTTTTGCATTCAATTTTCTCTACTGTTAAATTACCGTACGGTCGCGAATCTAATATTTTTTTATAAGTACTGGAATCGCCGTCTGCTACAAATTTATTATAAATTACACCGTGATCAACAATGGAAAGTTTAAACCCCTCAACTATTATGGTCGATTCCATACCGGTAGATGATCCCGAATAATTCTTGAAACAACGGTGTTCCGAGGGCTGACTGTCGTTCTTTGCGGCTCGTGCACAAACTACGCAGTATTTATTTTTAACTCCAAAAAACAATACTTTATTAGTTTTAATGCCAATTATCGCAGCTGCGCCGGACAAGGCGGAAAAATTCTTACCATAAGATCTCTTGCTCCAACAACCGTCAACAGCAACAGATATTAATGGTGTACCATTTTTATCAACACTACCTATAGACACTGCGTACTCCGCTTCTTCCTTGACAGCTTCTGCCATGGAATGTGCTGCTGTCTTTTCCCACCAATCGCAAACCGTATTATTAATTTCATTGTATAATGAAGGTGACATGATTGGTAGGGCTACTGCGGCAGTTAATGTTTTTAACTGATAGTAGCTCCCACCAGATGATATGATACCAGATACAATTTGATGATTCACTTCCATTCTATCTTCTTTCTTTTCAATCAAACACACAGTAAATTTCATACTACACATACTACATTTCATGATGAGTTTTGAGTCCAGACCAACTTTTACTTCACCTATTATACTGAGGTAACTTAACTTACAATCCATTGGACCGTGGTCCCCTATGGCCTGAAGAGCTTTAAAAAAAAAGAAACGTCTACAACTCTACGCCCAACTTCCATTTCATCCACCTTTCCCTCTTGGTCGTTTTCAATAACTAGTTCCTGTAAAGAAAGATAATGGCTTGATTTTTTTTATAAAAAATAATTAAAAATTTAAAAAAATGCAAAAGAATTAATACAATATTAGGTTCCTGATGAATAGAAATTATAATTTCTTTACGCATTAGGTATTGTTTTTTTATGACGTCACCTATTTGATCGTAAATTTTCTTTTGAGAAAGTAATTGAGAAGTATTTCGGTACTAAGGTGTTTGTCTCTCGATGAAAATAATAAATATTGCAAGAAAAAATCTATAGGTAGGTATTGAGATTTTGTCTTCGCCCATCACTAACTAAGTAGTTTGTTTATTTATGTAACAAGTCTACAAGAATTACGTATAACAACTTACCTCTATACAGCGCGTAGCATTGTTGCTCAGAGTCTCGGCCCCAAGGTTTTCTTTATTTTCAATACTGGAAATATTATTCATCAATATTATCCACTTTTTATTTATTTTGTACAACCCTAAGCCAGCCGCTAGGCGCCTCGCGTCTGTTTGGCGGTATAGGTATGTCGACCAAGTTGCGCTGTCGCCTACCTACTTCCACAATTTGATATTTAGACAATACTAGCCGACCCGGCGAACTCCGTATCGCCTTTTTTTTTTTTTAAATCCTATTATTTTGATATTACATACAGATACTTCAATTTTATTTATCAGTATAGATATAGATAATACAAACCAATATTTACATGTTATTGTAGGTATATGTCTGAATCGGGCGATCTAAATCATATGACATATTGTATTAGCTTTGTAATGTACCCTGTTCAAATGCGATAATAAATAAGTAGGGAGGAACTTACATTTTATTCCGAGATCTTTTGGCTTTCATATTTTTATAATGCGTACAAAACTTTCTTTTCCCTGGCATGACACTAAAATTCAATCAGTCCTGCGAAAAAAATAGCCTATGTTACTCAGTGATAATGTAGCTTTCGAATGATAAAAGAATTATTAAAATCGGTCCAGTACTTTTTGAGTTTATTCGTTACATACAAAAATCCAAATCTTTCCTCTTTATAATACCTATTAGTGTAGATATTGTATTTTTTACGATTTATATCTAGTTCCATCATGGTTTTCTTTCAGACATATATATATATCGATACTTTCTACTAACTGAAAATAAATTAATTATAAAAATGTTATACTTACAGTTTTTTACAAAAAACACAAATTCACAATACGTAATTCTGCTGTCTGCAGCCGACAAGCATGGTGTCGCGTTCACTTACAGAAAGGAACTGCCGTAGTGACCACCGAGATTGCACGAATGAAATGAACGCTTTATCCCATACATTTGTGTATGAAAAATTTACCTTAAAATATATCTAGATTTTAGGGCTTTAAAAGAGGAAGTCTTTGTTTGTAAAGGTATAAAAAGAAGTATACAGCTATACTTATTGGTTTCTTCAGTGTTCAAAAAGTGTTTCTTTTTATCAATTTGTGTTGATTTATGGGGTTAAATCTGAAAAATACGAAGTGTTGTTTTTGCATTTTTACTCAATTTTGTGCGTTTGTTGACATTTATTATATAACAACTATTAGGTTTAAGAGTTTAATATAAGCATGAACATACTTATTGGTCTTTGATTGTAATATATACAAATTATCATTGATATCAATCATATGTAAATAGGTTAAATATGAAAAATCGTAACACTCTTTTCGGTGATTTTCACGATCTACACCCTTAACTAAATATCTTTATGATAATTGGTTCAAAATTTAAGTACCGTTTTTTTTTACATATTCGGTATCAGAATAGATTACTGAATACCCTCCTTCAATATGTACAATCTTTTACCAGTCACCCTGTATATGCGTACAATGATCGCAATGTAATAATTTTTCGTGTAGGGACAGAGTACGAATACAATTCACCATTCTCTTACCCGTGGATGTCGTATCAAATCGGACCGAGGCAATGGTATTAAGAACCCATGATAAAAGTTGAAATAAAAATATCGATTCGTTAATGAATTGAAAGACATGTAAAATTTTCAATTTTTCCATCGTATTTTCGTCTAAATCTGATTGAAATGTATAAAGTCAATGATACTTAATCTGCTAAAATACTGATAAAATAATTAGGAGTGGTAGGACCACACTGTCGACAGTTATCTGTCTACAGCCGCGGGCCGGTCCGTCCGGGGCAGTACCATGCTCTCGCAGAAAATCGACGTCTGAGTAGTAGCAATTTGTTATTGCGCTTCGTTCGGTGAGCGAGAGAGCCGGAAGCCCAACTTTCTGAGGGTGATTGCGTGTGGAGGGTTTTGGTGGTGCCCTTGGTATCACCGAGCCTCAATGCACGCATTCACACTCCCTTCGCTTTCTTCGCGGTAGGCAACGGCCTTGTAAAGGTCCATGAGCGGCAGCAACATTTACCATCAGGTGTACTGTTTGCTCGTTTGCCACCGTCTGCTATGAAAAAGTTTAAAAAAGCCATCAAGAATAGACTTTGTAAAAAAGCTTATTATAAAATCTCGGATTATGTAGATGATAATACAGATTGGTTGTCAGCAGCTCCTCATTCAGCAATTTCCTTGTTATTTTAAATATACTGTTTGTAAATGTACTTTTAACTTTTATTGTAAAGTGTAGCGTGTTTTGCCTAACGAATTTTTGTATTTTCAGCGTTTGTAACATATTGTGGTGTTGGTCATGCTCACATAAGGATCTACTTGCGGTAGCTGCGTGGAGCGGGTCTCTCCCTTCCCTCCATAGTGGTTGAGGGGAGTGATGGCTGCTCTAGTAGTTAACTCGTGATCGGGTGCCGCTTGTGGGATCTGGTCCAGCCATAATCGTTTAAATTATATTAAGTGTCTTGCGGTTCGAAGGGCATCACACTGGAGCTTGTTCTTACAAAACATGTACACAATTGTATAACTAGTAAGAAGAAAAAAAAAAAAATTAAAAATAATGACAAGCCCGCTGAGTTTCTTGCCGGATCTTCTCAGTAGCGGTCGCGTTCCGATCCGGTGGTAGTATATTTTTTTTGGAAATTGTAAACCTGACAATATGTAAGTGCCCTCTCAGGGTTTATGCATAATAAAATAATTTGAATTTGAATTTCTGCAATAAAAAAAAAAAATCTGCAACATATTCGTATTTTGTTAAATGTTCATTAGATATTGAATAAATCAATGCTTACGTTCGCATAAGCAAGACAAACTTCGCTTTAACATAAATCAGCTGATCGCTCGACGACTGTTGACGAGTCGCCTTTGCACCTACGTAACCATTGAAAGGTCGCGCAAATCTAATACCTATTTATACTGTCGAAGCTTTACATGCCTACATATATCCTGTCTATACATGCCTACATAATAAGTAAAATTTAAGGCATAAACTCTTAGATACATATTTTTGTAATCACTATAACTTTTATGTTATATTGTTTTTGTGTAATATACATTCTAATTATGATCTATGACTGTTGAACTACAACATACACGAACAGTTGCCCCATAACCTGAAACATCCTGTGTATATAACATATGTGCAAGAGAAGTGAAACTAGAAATAAAACCCTATATCAACATGTCTGACCAGCGTGGTTATAGTAGATCAATTTGCCTCTTACTGGAAGGAAGCTTAAGTCCAGCAGTGGTACTTTTATGAGCTGTGACGATGACGACGAATATCATACATTTGGTGACCCTCTTCATAGGTATTTTACCTATTAAAAACTATTACTATCCTATTAAAACTATTATTAATAGTGAACTATAGGCTAGCAGATGGATAGATAGGATAGGATGATATTTGATAAATTTAGTAGGATTTTTCATTGCCATGATAAATAACTGTTACGTTATTCGAACTGCAAGACTTGCAAGACTTTGCGAGACTCTTGCTGCAATACCAAGACTCGAGTGCGCAAGACCAAGACTGGTCCAAGTCTCGTCTTGGTCTTGCATTTGGGTAACACTAAGTGTTGCTGCCGCTCATGGACCTTTACAAGGCCGCTGCCTACCGCGAAGAAAGTGAAAGGAGTGTGAATGCGCGCATTGAGGCTCGGTGATACCAAGGGCATCACCAAAACCCTCAACACACAAATACTCTTAAAAAGTTGGGCTTTCGACTCTCTCGCTCACCGAACGAAGCGCAGTAACAAATTGCTACTACTCAGACGTCGATTTTCTGCTCAGTGTGGTACTGACCGACGGACCGGCCCGCGGCTGTAGACAGATAACTGTCGACAATGTGCTCCTACCACTCGTTATTTTAATATAACATGTGTTATGCGCTGCACTTAATGTATACAAATGCTTCTCATACCGGCACTAACGGCAAATCAGAATACCCGAAATTAAATTCAAATCGTTTATTATGCATAAACCCCGAGAGGGTACTTATATATTGTCAAGTTTAGAAAATTAAAATAAATTATCTAAAAAAAATAAACTACCACCGGATCGGAACGCGACCGCTACTGAGAAGATCCGGCAAGAAACTCGGCGGGCTTGTCTATTGTTATTTTTTTTTTCTTCTTACAAGATATGAAATTGTGTACAACATGTTTTGTAAAAACTAGCTCCAGTGTGATGCCCGTCGAACCACAAAATCCTTACTAATATTATAAATGCGAAAGTAAGGATGTTTGTTTGTTACGCTTTCACATTTAAACCACTGAACCGATTTCAAAAATTCTTTCACCAATGGAAAGCTATAATTTCAGAGAGTAACATAGGCTATATTTTATCCCGGTATCCCCACGGGAACGGGAACTACGCCGCAGGTAAGGCGACTGAAACCGAAGCGAAGCGAGGGCGGTTGCTAGTACAAAACATAATTCAAACGATTATGGCTGGACCAGATTTTACAAGCGGTACCCGATCACGAGTTAGCTACTAGGGCAGCCATCACTCCCCTCAACCACTATGGAGGGAAAGGAGAGACCCGCTCCACGCAGCTACCGCAAGCAGATCCGTAAGTGAGCATGACCAATATATTGGTTTGTTAGAATTAGGTTGGGTTAAACATAGATACTTTGCATGACTTGTATTAATTTGATAATATCATTAGAAACTCGATTAACCGGACTAATTCTTGTCGATAGGCATCCGGATAATCGAATATATGAAAAACCTCCTTTGATTTTGTGCATATGTTTAAGTAGTACATATGTCCATTCGATACATAACACTAATATTCGATACTCATTACTGTTATCGTAATATGACGAGATCCCGTTCGAGATTGACGGTATTGGACACAAATGTTCAACGTCTTATCGTGCCTTATCGTTTATCATCGTGTCTCATTCTGCCAACAAACTGTAATACAGTTTGGTAGAAGTAATCGATTTTTTTTTCAATTCAATTTATTTATTTCTCTTTAAGGTACAATACATGTTACAATTTTTAACAAACCTTAAGAAGAGCTGGTGTCTGTAGTAGCTACAAGACCTGTATGACAGATCACCAGGCCCTCTCTTAAATAAGGGTTCACAGTTAAGTACATAACAGTTCAAAAATATATAAAACCTAAAACTAAAAACTCTCACAAATAGTATATGTGTGTGCGTGTATGAGTGCGTGTATGAGTGTGTGTATGAGTGTGTCTGCGTGCGTGATTAATTGTAAATATGTGCATTTTTCCTTTAATAAATTTATTTCTATTCTATTCATCTTGTCTAAACGTGTCTCATCGTGTCTCATTGTGTCTCATCGTGTCTAATCGTGCCTCTTGTGTCTAAACGTGTCTTATCATGTCTAATCGTGTTTCATCATGTCTTACTCTTGAAATCAATTCTAATTTCGAATCCGATTCGATTTCAATCTCACCAAACTTATATTTGGTACTCTTGAACAAAATCGAGAATGAAATTTTCGCGTTCGTCGTTGTTATTTTCACCAAATGTGCCATGTTTACCTACTTTAAATTAATAATGTTATCGAACTCGATCACCACAAAGACGCTTTCTTGAAATTGTGCAACATTAACGATTTTAAACTACGTCAAAATCACGTCGGGAGTAGCAAATATTTGACTTATCGATGAGAGTCGAATTCATTTAGTTTAGAAACGTTCCACCTAATTTTATTCCAATCGGGCGCTAGTGTCGCTTTCAAGAGTACCAAATTTGCTCAAATTCGAGCTGCGATTGGATTTAGGATTGGAATCGAGATTCAAGAGTAGGCACAATGTCTAATCGTGTCTCATCGTGTCTAAACCTGTCTCATCGTGTTTAATAGTGTCTGATCGTGTCTCATCATGTCTAAACGTGTCTCATCATGCCTAATCGTGTCTCATCATGTCTAATCGTGTCTAAACGTGTCTCATTGTGTCTAATCGTGTCTCATTGTGTCTAATCGTGTCTCATCATGTCTAATCGTGTCTAATAGTGTCTAAACGTGTTTCATCGTGTCTAATCGTGTCTCATCATGTCTAATCGTGTCTTATCATGTCTTATCATGTCTCACCGTGTCTAAACGTGTCTAAATGTGTCTAAACGTGTCTCATCGGGTCTCCTCGTGTCTAAATGTGTCTCCTCGTGTCTAATCGTGTCTCATCGTGTCTAATCGTGTCTAATCGTGTCTAAACGTGTCTCATCGTGTCTAAACGTGTCTCATCGGGTCTCCTCGTGTCTAAACGTGTCTCCTCGTGTCTAATCGTGTCTAAACGTGTCTCATCGTGTCTAATCGTGTCTAAACGTGTCTCATCATATCTAAACGTGTCTCATCGTGTCTAATCATTTCTCATCATGTCTAATCGTGTCTAATCATTTCTCATCATGTCTTATCATGTCTCATCGTGTCTAAACGTGTCTAATCGTGTCTAAACGTGTCTAAACATGTCTCATCGTGTCTAAACGTGTCTCATCGTGTCTTATCATGTCTCATCATGTCTAATCGTGTCTCATCATGTCTAATCGTGTCTCATCGTATCTAAACGTGTCTCATCGTGTCTAATCGTGTCTAATCGTGTCTAAACGTGGCTCATCGTGTCTCATCATGTCTAAACGTGTCTCATCGTGTCTAATCATTTCTCATCATGTCTAATCGTGTCTTATCATGTCTCATCGTGTCTAAACGTGTCTAATCGTGTCTAAACGTGTCTAATCGTGTCTAAACATGTCTCATCGTGTCTAAACGTGTCTCATCGTGTTTAAACGTGTCTTATCGTATCTAAACGTGTCTCATCGTGTCTTATCATGTCTCATCATGTCTAATCGTGTCTCATCGTGTCTAATCGTGTCTCATCGTATCTAAACGTGTCTCATCGTGTCTAAACGTGTCTCATTGTATCTCGTCGGGTCTTGTCGTGTTGCCTTATCGTGTCTTATAGTGTGTCATAAATGTAGGGCGATTTGAATAGTATAAGTTGAATCCTATGTGCGGTATATTTTCGTATAAAAGTATTTTAAGAACATATTATGACGACACAAAGTTATGAGATAGCTGGCTGTATAAGATCATCTCCGTCTGAGTGGTAGCAACTTGCTATTGAAGTTTGTTTGGTGAGTTAAAGAGCTGGAGGTCTAAAGTACATCTGTAGAAGCAACAAGCTGGCTGTGCTTTTACTATTGCATAGGTTCGTGAGTTTTAGTTTCTACTTGACTGTTGACAATATGTAAACCAAAATGCATTATATATAAAAAAATATTAGTAACTTCGAAAAAATGCAGTAACATTCATCATGACAATATTCCTATCTATACCAATAAATAAAATTGGAGTGTCTGTTTGTAATGTGAAAATAATAGGCATTTTTCATGCTCACACGGTTATTTGCACGACACCTATGCCTAAAATAGCAATTAAAAAATTTTTGTCTGTCTGTTTGTTCCGGGTAATCTTCAAAACGGCTGGACCGATTTCAAAAATTCTTTCACCAATGGAAAGCTATAATATCAGGGCGTAAACTAGGCTATATTTTATCCCGGTATTCCCACGGGAACGGGAACTACGCGGGTAAAACGACTATAACCTATAACCGAAGCGAAGCGAGGGCGGATTGCTAGTTTTAAATAAAACTACTTTACGGATTTTATCACGTTAATTTCCTATTGACAAGATGACAAATTAGATAATCATATAATCTTGGTTACCGAGTACTTTAATCATGATTAATGATTACACAACAATTATGATTAAATGTATTGAATGTCGACTGCACAGATGGCATAGTGATTAAGATAGCGACTATCGGCGCTAGTATCCGTGGTTCGAATCCCACGCGGGACAATACTTTGTGCTATTCACAAATTGTTGCTCTGTGTCTGGATGTAATTTGTTTCCGTTAATTATATGTTTGTGAAGTCCCCCGCAACACAAGGATTATTTCCTTAGTGCGGGGTGTTGTCTAAAAAAATGTAATCATGATTACATCGCTCGACGAACCGACAACCGCTGGGGAAGAAAGGTTCTCGAGTGGCGACCACGCATCGGACGACGCAGTGTAGGACGCCCCCCCACTAGGTGGACCGACGACCTAGTGAAAGTTGCTGGGCGTCGTTGGATGCAGGGGGCACAGGACCGCACATTGTGGCGCAATATGAGGGAGGCCTACGTCCAGCAGTGGACGGCAATAGGCTGAAATGATGATGATTACTTTTAATAAGACAAATTAATTATCTATTTACAAAAGTAATCAATTACGCCCATCAGTTTCAAACTTACCTATAGTTTGGATACCAAAATCAAATATTACACAAGCCAATGTTTTACAAGTCCCTTTTCACTGAAGAAGCTATAGAATTATCAGAGGCTGTCTTTCATTGAATATCATGAAATTAGTCATTATTTTATTTTCACTGTGGAGCTCTGGCTTCTTCCACAAAAACGGACTCAGCATGGAATCATGCTGATCAATCTGGGTTTTATATCGAGTTTTATTTTTCTTGTATAAATATTACCTGCATCTCTTACGTTTAGGACACCTATGGGGCAAGAGGTTGTTGATTAATTGTATTCTTACTTCGTGACCGCAGGGATGTAATGAAAAAAAACCAAATTAATAGGTTTATAGCTATTAATTTATTAGAAAGTGTTATGCAATACTTTCAACAAAACATTTCACATTTAGCGCTTGGTATTGGTTGTATTTGAAAGCACATATCATTTCTCGATACAGGCGTTCGGTGACGATTACAGTGCCATGATTCTTTTGACGTGACAACGTCTAATAAATGAACGCTGGCTGCATGCACGAAAATGGATGACTCATTGTCCAGTTACGTTGAGTGTCCCGTTACGCTCATTGTCCCGTTACACTGATTCAATTTTATTCATAAAAGTATGGAGTCATTTCATCAATGTTTTGTTATGACGTTGTCACGTTAAACATAACAAGTTAAGTTTTTTTCGCCCAAAAAAGTGCTCGACGCGCCTAAAGAAATTGTCACTTTATAAAACAAAGTTGGCATATCAGGTAAGTTAGAACATACATATATCCAAGGATACACCATTTCTCACAACACATTTCAGTGGTTCTTCATGTGTTTACGTATATGTGATACTAAATATCTCTTTGTAGTAAAACTTTTCTGACATATGTCACATTTGTATAAAGGTCTCTCAGCAGAATGAGTAAATGTATGATTGACTAAACCCGCTTTGCTAATGAAACTCTTTTCACACAAGTGACATCTATATGGTCTTTCACCGGTATGTATACGTGTATGTCTTACTAAAATGAACTTCTGAGAGAATCTCTTCTCGCATATCTCACAGCTGTACGGTTTTTCACCGCCGTGTATGGAGCGGTTATGGCTTAGTAATTCACCCGATGTAACAAAACATTGTCCACATACGTTACATCTGTATGGTTTTTCACCGTTGTGTCGACGTTTATGATTTATAAGAGTATTTTTCTGACGGAAAGTTAGCCCACATACGTTACATTTGTATGGTTTCTCACCGGTGTGTATACGTCTGTGATTTATTAAAGTACCGATCTTGGTAAAGCTCTTCTCACAAACCTTACACACATATGGTTTTTCACCGGTGTGTAAACGTGAATGATTTATTAAAGAACTCTTGCGCGTGAAACCATACTCACATATGTTACATCTGTATGGTCTCTCACCAGTGTGCACAAGTGTGTGAGTTGCTAAAATGTCCTTCCGATTGTATCTTTTTCCACATATATTACACTTATATGGTTTCTTATCAGTATGGGTTTGTGTATGCTCAGTCAATTCACTCTTCCGAGCGTAGCTTTTCTCACATATCTTACACGCATATGGTTGTTTACCGGTGTGTATACAGTGTATATGTATTTGTAAATGATTCTTTGTAATAAAAATTTGCTCACATACCTTACATTTATATGGTCTTTTGTTACCGGTGTGCGTACATGTGTGCCTCAGTAACTCACTCTTGTCAGAGAAACTTTTCTCACATACTACACACTTATATACTTTTACACTGCTGTCGGCATTACTGGATAATTCAATATATTCTTTCTTTATGCGTTTCTCTATGAAAGATTTTTGTTCCACAATATTTTTATTTTTCTCCCTGGTCTGTATTTTCTTTTCAATATTGTTAGCTTGTACGACTGTCAATCCTGTTTGAGGTTTAATTGATATAGTACTGTCAGTATTTCCATTCGGTAGCCCTGGTTTTTTTGAATTCTTAGCGGCATTTCCACCTAAATTATAGAAATATGAAATTAATATGAGAAAAGAGAATGGCACAGATAGGATACCCAGCGGTAAGGCGGCAGTGAATTATACTACCAACTCTAAAAGCGAAAGTAAGAAAAATGTGAGTCGCCCGCTCGGGATGCCTGGCAGATGTGAAACATCGAAGTAAAAGAACAGACTACTACAATAGTGCTAATATGGAATAATGTAAATATAATAAAATATTAATTAGAAAAAAAATTAAAATCAAGCTTTTATTTAAATGCTCTAAAACGAAGAATATAAATTTTGAATGCAGTCAAACCCACCATTTTATTAAATTAATATTTATATTGATGTAAATAAAAGCTAATAGAATGTGCCGAAACCGGAAATTTAAAACTATTGTGGGGATAGAAATAGTATACAAAAGAAGAAATGCAGCGCAGAAGGCAATGCAAACTTTTTATTTAAACTAAATCAAATACATATAAGTTGTTACAGGTATTCAATGTATCGCCTTGAATGGTCAATCAATTCTATCACATTCAATGGTCACATTTGACCGTCAAGTGACATGAAAAAAGAGCTAATGCCCACAGAACAAGTACAATATGTTACGAATGCCGAGATAAAAAATGTCTAAGTTATTCGCTGATATTATAAGTTTAAATGGGTAAAAAAAAAATTATGAAATTCGAGACAAAAGTATCCTATGTTACTAATTGATAACGTAACTTTCCATTGGTGAAAGAATTTTAAAAATTGGTCATCATCGCAAGAGGATAAGATCTCGTTACCAGGCAAATACCGGGATGAAAATAGCATTCATATGTTATTCACTCATAATGTAGTTTTTCATTCGTGAATTAATTTTTAAGTCCATTAAATTCCCGCGATTTCACCGGCATTGTGTCCGGTCCCATAGGAATATCGGGATAAAAATAGCTTAAATATGTTACTCGCTTAAAAAATGATTTTCATTAGTGAAATAATTTTAAATCTGACTAAACTAGCTACACCGGAATAAAATATAGCCTAATTTATTCCTTATGTAAGGCTGGTAGACCTGGTAGTGAAATATTATTAGTATCGGTCCAGCCGTTTTGACGATTACCTGTAACGAATAGACAGACAAATCCAGTCAATTCCACAAGTTGCCTCAATGTATAGTTTTCTAATACTGGAATTTCATGGATTTAAAATGTATTAACAATAAAATATTAAACCTCAAATAAAATGTCAGATGAATATCTCTTGTTCAAAGATAATTTTATTAGAAACTAGCTGACCCAACACAAGTTGTTCTATTGATATCTAAAGATATAAAAGAATTTCTCCTTGAAACCATAACTTGTTTTAGAATTTTTTTACAACGCCATCTAGTGAGCTCACAATAAATTATTAACCCAAACATACCTATAGTATATACTAATGAATAAAAATCATCATTTTCTGGAAAAATAGTAATATTTTATAAATACTTTATGCCATATTAATTCCGGTCGTAATCTGTTCTTTTATGCATATACACGGTGACATTTATGTCGTCTTACAAAAGCAGGCCAATTAAAGTATCCAGTATCTACAATACATTCGTAAAATTAAAAGTTTAAAAAAAAAAAATTGGTTGCCTGTAAAGTCGGTATACGGGCGAAAGTTTTACGTGACAACGACTTTGAGTGGTAAAATAATTTTAATGTGAATATTCATTCGTATAGTAGGAAGAAGGATGAAATAATAGTAACAATTTAAAACATTTATTTATACAAAGAATTATATTTAAAACATTAATTTATACAAAGAATCTCGCACTGAATTTCATATTAACAAAATTTTATTTTTACCTTTACACATACACTCGGGCATGGTTAGCCCGCCTAAGAGCGAGAGAAACAGACATAAAAAGTGAAAGGGACGCGTGCCTCTCACTCGCTCTCATTGTGAGCGCATAACGTGAGCGGAGCGTAACGCAGTTTCTTGAAGTGTCACCCGGCAAACCAATTTATAAGACGTTGTCACGTCAAAAGATTTACTAGAATTTTTTTTAATAAAAATGATTATAAATAATTACAAGTTAAAATAGTAAGGAAACAGCATGTAGTGAGCGCGGCGAGCGCGTCTGTAGGTACTTAACACAGCTGTTGTACTACCGCCCGCGCGGTCATTCACTTTACACCTTAGAAAAAGTTCGATTGTCAACTCGTAAAATTGTACCATAATCTACCTACGTCCTTTTCAGAAATACCACTACATATTCAGTACGTGCGGAGCCAAATTTTTCCCTTAATACTTTCTACGCACTTAGGACCGCCAGGAACAATTATTTAAAGTGTTAGAGACTTGGTATCTACTAGTCTACTAGTAGGTCATTATTTCAATAAAGTAAATTGGTTCAGAGGTATTTAGATAAAATGGAATCAGCTATTTACAAATAATTGCGAACAAAGTAACAAGAATATCGTTCTACCGATATTGAAAGAACTGTTCAAATTGCTCACCATTTTTTGTCTATGCATAAACCACCATTTGTGCACTATTTGTACTACGTACAGGTACGATATTCGAGTATTGATAATGTCTATTAGACATTTCGTAACAACACAAACACACAACGATGTCGCGAAATATGTAATTACTTGTAGGGAAATTGTAAGTTAATGCGCACAACCTTCAACTTTCGCACACCGTCGGATACTAAAACAAAAAGGCAGCCAATCGGGGATCGCCAAGGATGCCTGGGTAGATAGGGATTACGCTTTGTAATAGCTGTCCACGTGGACTGCCTAGCTATGATTGGCTGTCCACGTGGACTTCCTAGCTATGATTGGCTAACGAAATTCCGCAAAATTTGTTTTAAAATGTAAACATGATAAACAGGCTGTTACAAAATATCAACTTTAATTTATTTTATTATTTTTTTATAACTACCACTATTGAACATTTAAATATGTTAGATATGTTTCTTAGGTCGGATACTTTTGTTTTTTTTTTGTAAGACGATAAAAAAGTCACCGTGTATACTTGTACAAAATAATTTCGATGTTTCACATCTGCCAGGCGAAGGCTCCCTGTTTTTAAATATTGGCATTATAACTATATAAAACAATTACTAAATACAAACCTGTTAAAAATATTTTTATTTATATGATAAAGACTAGAGACAGATTGGAGAAATTTGCAGATATCTTACGGACAGATTGGAGTCGCTGGAGCAGCGGAGAGACTTTGGGTCACTCTGTGTACTCTACCGACTCTTTCACGGGGAGTGCTCAGAGGAACTGTTTGACTTGGTACCACCGTCACCATTCTACCAACGCACCACTCGACATCGTAGCAGGGTTCATCCATTTCACTTGGAAACGTTATGGTCTTCAACTGTACGTTTCCAGCGATCATTTCTCCCACGTACGTGCAAGCTCTGGAATGAACTAACTGCTGCTGTGTTTCCCGAGCGCTATGACATGTCCTTCTTTAAACGAGGTTTAAGAAGAGTATTTCCTTCACGGTAGGCAGCGGCCTAGCTGTGCCCCTGGTATTGCAAAGGTCCATGTGCAGCAGTTTCACTTACCATCAGGTGTGCTGCTTGCTCGTTTGCCACCGTCGGCAATAAAAAAAAAAAAAAAATTGTGCCTCAATACTCCAATGTCGTATACAAAAATACTTTCGCTCTTCACAAAACTTATCATCTCTTACTAAAAGGTAATTTACAGTCGACACCACGTATTAACGCCACTAGGGAGGGAGGTGAGGGGGGAGGGGGCTGGTGGAGGGGGTAGGGGAGGGGGCTGGTGGAGGGGGTAGGGGAGTGTGGGGGAGGAGGTGAGGGGAAGTCTAGGAAGGGGGTTATTGAGAGAGACAGGTTGTTGTCTTAAAAAAAGAAACAAAATCAGTAACACTCACCTAGTTTAAATGCTTCCAAATCCATTCTCTCCAAAACAATCTTGACAGTTTTTAGATGTATATCATGTTCTAATTCTGTATTCTGTATTGTGTGTCTATTATCTGATATGTCACCATATTTTGCACAAATATCCTCTTCTTCAACAGTAACCTCTGATTTGATATGAACTTCCTCATCAGTATATGAATGATCTGTAAAGACAGTGGAATCTCTTTAATTCGTGCCTCGTTAAGTAGAAATCTATCCACTGAAAACCTAAATATGCGGTATCTCGTATCGGTACACTTTATATTAGGTCTTTACCTATGAAATTGCCGTTATGTATGAAAAAAATTAAACGATATTTTTTCATGTATTTTTTATTTGTATTAATCGAAGTAATCACCCATGCAATCAATGCATCTTTGCCAACGCAGCGGCAGTTTATCGATGCCCTTCTTAAAGAAATCAGCTGGACGGGAGGCAACAAATTCTTCAAAGGCATTTTGTACTGCCTCTCGGGTATTGAATTTCTTTCCCGCTAAGAAGTTATCCAAATTCTGGAAAAAGAAGTAGTCTGTAGGCGCAAGGTCTGGTGAGTATGGCGGATGACGGAGAGCTTCCAACCCCAGTTCTTGCAACTTGGAGACTGTCTGCTGTGCAGTATGAGGTCGCGCATTGTCGTGCTGGAGGAGCGGAGACGAGCGATTGACCAATGCTGGTTGGAGATGTGCCAGCTTCTCCATCATTGTGTTCAGTTCTTCACAGTATACACCTGCAGTAATGCTCACCCCGTTTGGTAAGAAGCTGTGATGTATCACACTGGCGCTAGACCACCAAACAGTGACCATCACTTTTCTAGGGATAAGTTTTCGTTTAGGGCATTGTTTAGGTGCTAAACCAGGATCCAACCAACTTGATGAGCGCTTGCGGTTATCAAACATAATCCATTTTTCATCGCAAGTAACAATGCGTTTCAAAATTCCTTCATTTGTGTGTCTGTTGAGCAATGCAAGGCATGTCTCGACGCGTACTTCGCGCTGGCGATCATTGAGTTCGTGGAGCACCCATTTGTCAAGCTTTCTTACCTTGTCAATTTGACGCAAATGGACCAATATTGTTTTGACGCTAATGTCAAAAGCTGCTACTAATTCAGCCGTAGATTATGTATCCATCGTGTTGAGCAATGCAAGGCATGTCTCGACGCGTACTTCGCGCTGGCGATCATTGAGTTCGTGGAGCACCCATTTGTCAAGCTTTCTTACCTTGTCAATTTGACGCAAATGGACCAATATTGTTTTGACGCTAATGTCAAAAGCTGCTGCTAATTCAGCCGTAGATTGTGTATCATCGGCTTCCACAATCGCCTTTAATTCGTCATTGTCGACCAAAGTCTGCGGACGACTGCGAGGTTCATTTTTCAGGTCGAAATTTCCAGAACGGAAGCGAGGAAACCAATAACCGGCGGTGCGTTGGTTTGTAGTGTTAGCTCCGTAAACGTCGTTGATGTTGTGTGCCGCTTGTGCCGCGTTGCTGCCACGACGATACTCATATTCCATAATTACTCGAATTTTTAACATATCCATGATGACGAAAAAGATTGAAATGCGATGAAAACGTAACACTAATCAATAAAAAAATGACTACTTTTGGAAAATGAATTCTATGTTTTAAAATAAAATTAATTTAAAATTAGAATTCTTAGCCAAACAAAAATTATTTTGATTTGAAATGGCCAGTACTGCAGAACGGCAATTACATAAGTAAAGACCTATTATAATGTAATGCAGAAAAGGTGCGAAATTCTAGGGAATGTGAGAGGAACCCATAGCTTCTTATAAATCCACTGCCGGTCCAATATTACAGCTATTGTAATATTGAAAGTGATGTGTTGACTTTCTTACAAAAACTGACCCTAAGAAGTAATCTCGTGGTACATAAACACTTGGCATAGAGTTCCAATATATCTGCGGTTATTCTCACAGTACTACTACTTTTTTACTTTGTTGAAGATTTTTGAATAGACGATGATATTAGTACTAAATCCTTAGTTATGTGGTAAAAAGGACATCGTCACTTGGGCATTTTAGTTTTGGATTGTTGTTTCCGATACAATGGCAAAGAATTATTTAATGAAAAATGTATACCTTCAAAGAGTTCATGTTTAACTTGAACATCAGTTGCAATTTCCAATGGATCAAATTTGAAATCATTGTCTTCATCAATTTTATTATCTTCAATGTCCTTAACAGTTAATGGCACACAACCCATAATTAATAATGGGTGTACTGTTTTGAGTGTGTTCAAATCTTGTAACATTGAGTTAAATTCATTGAACTGCAATAATAAATATTTACTTTTACTTCAATTTAACCAAATCTTACATCTAGAAACGGGGTCGCTCTACCAAACTTGAATTTAATAAACTGTAGTGAGTATTGAGTCCGGCCCTCGCCACAGCCGGTCTTCTAAGTAACAATGGACTCCCCGCCCCGTCCCTGTTTATTTCTGTGTGGTGATGGATTAAGAAAGCAATTCCTCACTCCCTATCTTGTCCGTGGATGTCGTAAAAGATGACTAAGGGATATAATATGCACATAACATCTGTGTAAGAGAAGGAAAACTCGAAATGAAACCCTATACCAACATGTCTGACAAGTATGGTGTAGTAGGTTGGGTTTCCTGCCATTGTGGAGGAGACCCGAGCCCAACAGTGGGACGTATGTGGGCTGCGATGTTGACTTCAATTTCATATCATCATCATGACCATTTCACCCTTCGCTGTGCACATTGGAGGTAGGCCCATCCAACAAATGAAACAATAGTTCCATATCTCCACACTTGTCACTGGGATTGGTGATCACAGTGAGGTGTTGTTTGACAAAAGAGAGATGCCACACACACTCCTGATGATATACCTTTTATATGGTAGGCTATGGTCTCGACTGATGATGGCAGGGTGAATGTGTGCAATGACGTTTAGTGATACTAAAGGGATCAACAAAAACCTGCATACACAAACACCCTCAGAACGTTGGGCTGCACGCTCTCTTGCTCACCGAACAAAGCACTATAACAAATTGCTAATACTCAGACGTTGATATTCTGCGAGTGTAGTACCATCCCGGACAGATCGGCCCGTGGCTGTAGACAGACAACTATCAATAGTGTGGTCCTAGAACCCACACACTTTGTAAAAAAACATGGGTTCATAATTTAATAATTAATTCTGTAGCGGAGATATAAATCTGTAATAACAATGACTTATTCTATGTGAGACATCTTAGTTTGTCCGTGATCTTGAATGCTGTAAAGTGTTTGAAGTGTCAGGCAGTCTTAGTCTGCCTGCAACCTTGTACGCTGTAAAGTGTTTGAAGTGTCGGGCAGTCAAAAATCAAATACAAATGTTATAAAATCCATAAAAATTGACATTATTTAATAGCTGACCCAACAGACATTGTTCTGTTTAAATCTAAAAAATAGTAAAAGGAATTCTCCTTGAAATCAATCACAGCTCCACCTACCGGGTCCAATTGTTAATCTAAACCATTCTCAAATCCCCTTCAATACACACAAAAAATTTCATCAACATCGATCCTGCCGTTTAGGAGTTCAGTGACATACACAAGAAATATATGTATATAAAGATATAGTTTAATGCAGACAGCACAAAATGCAGCACATTGTCAGTATAATTATGTAGTATAAAACACCCCAAACTAGTTAGGATGGATATTACAAAAAACTTACCTCACTATCTGCTATAAATTTATTGAAAAACTCTTCACTTTTAAGACATACAACCTGCAGACGATAGCAGTTCTGAAGTCTTGCACAGCATAAGTAGCATACTTGTATGGGTCTCTTATCTTTTGTCTCAAACTGAAAGAAAATATCATATTGAAGACCCAAGTCTTGTTGAGGTTGGACTATCTCACCTTACAATATACAGTATTTTCAGACTTTATCTTGCACAAGAACTGGCTCCTGTCTATCACTTTCCAACTTACAGACTTTAAACAAAGTAACAAGAGATGTTTTTTCCATGTGGTGACAGAGAAGGAACATCAATTTCTCTTTCATTGTGGAAGAGACTTGAATCAAACTGTGAAGGGATACATTTGAGTACACTTCCTGAAAACGCATATGCACTCGTGCTGGTTTAATTTTTGTCTGTGATGGCAGATAAGAGTATCAGGTAAGTGGTAGCTGTCGGTTACGAGCTTCAGCAATACCAGGAGCACAGCCAGGTTCATTGCCTATCTACCGGGACTCGAGCTCACTCTTTGCTCTTTGGAATGCTAAAATGATCACGCTTAGCAGGAGTGTTGGCGATTGCAGTGGATGTTATAAATTTATCAGGAAAGTGCAGCTACACATTCTCTTTTTGATCCCTTGGCTGGTTAATACGATTCCAGTGCGTTCTTAGGCCGTTATCAAAATGGAAAGGGTTGTTTGTGTTTAAGGTTAAGTATGTATTACAATATCTTAATTTTTCTTTTCTAGTTCAAGTATTGTTTTAATTTATAGTTACTTACTGGCGTGCTCGTCAGCCTCTCATACAATTCCTGCAGATTAGCACTAATCAAGGAATACATTTTAACATATTTAACCAGACATATTCTACACATAGATAACTTATCCATGTTTGAACTTGAAATGTAAAATACTTATTTTTTTACTTCACTTCTCATCCGTTCGTTTTTTTATAGTTTAATATTTATTTATATTAATTTAATTAATATTACAGACACCTCTAAGGAGAACTATTATAAATAAAACACTCTGTGAACTATTACTTGAGGCCACGAATATTTTACAAAAGAAGCACAGACTATTAAATACCTATTAAATCGAAATAGTGACCGTACTACGTCGCAATAGCGACATTTATCAGTGTAAATAGCAACCCCACGAATAATGTTGCCATTATTAACTGGGCTAATTTAAATCTGGTTTAAATCACTATTTAGTATTTATACAGGATAACAGGCTATGGGTGTTTTGTATCTATGTATTTCGTTATATATTAAGTGTTTTAGTTTCAAATAACTGAACTGAATGGGTTATGTAAGTCAATTTTAAATATCCATGCACATACCGCCATATTACCATATCAATTACATACTTTTTCTCATTCTCATCATCATCTCAGCCCATATATGCCCGACTGTTAGACCTTGGGCCGCCTCTAGGGAGAAAACTTGACCGACTATACCATGCTGGCCAGGCATGTAAATATAGAGGTTCATTTCGATTTTTTTTTATCTTGCATGGATGTTATCTGCTTATCACACATCCCTTAGTTGTCTTATGCAACACCCACGGGAGAGGTGGTGGTGAATTGTATTCTTATTCCGTCAGCACACGGAAATAGTAAATGATGGTGGTAAGGTTATGATATTGCAATACATATTACAATACCGTAAGAATTACTGCCATCATTTCAATCTCAACCTGTTGTTAAAGTATTATTAGTCGTAAGCTTCCATAATATTATATTGCAGTATAAGACCATATATAGGAACAAATTCTTTTGCGAGATGACTATGGTATATAATATATTTATATTACATGGCTTTGTATTGATGCAAGTTAATGTTTGAGCCAATCTCGCTCATTTAATTCAAGTGGAAAGTCCATGGTGAATGAAATGAATATTACAGTAAGGGAGTGGACCCCGAATGAATTCTACAGAGCCCGTCTGAGACTTGCTAAAATACAAAGTCAATTCAAAAATTCCAGCTCAGTCAATCAGTGTGAACTGGAAATCATTGTGGTTGAAGAATGACAGTGTTTATCTCAAGAGACACTTGACGATATCATTCTTAATATGCATTTACAAATTTTAGTTAGAGCATAAGGAGAAAATATATGTGGTATTAAGTCGTAATTTTTTAATGTATTAAACTTACCTTTTTTAAAGAGTGTGTTAGGAGTATATAAATAAACCAATAAATAAAATCGGAGTGTCTGTTTGTAATGTCAAAATAATAGAAGTTTTTCATGCTCACACGGTTATTTGCACTATACATAATTATGCCTAAAATACACTTAATATTTTTTGTCTGTCTGTCTGTTTGTTCCGGGTAATCTTCAAAACAGCTAGACCAATTTCAAAAATTCTTTCATCAATGGAAAACTATAATATAAGAGAGTAAACTAGGCTATAATTTATCCCAGTATTCCCACGGGAACGGGAACTACGCAGGAAAGACGACTGTAACCGAAGCGAAGCGAGGGCAGGTTGCTAGTTTATCATAAAGATTGATATTGAATTTACCTTTCATGTTAATTACAAGTGGTCACATGCTGAACTTGAAAGTTATAGTTATAAGTAAATAGGGTCTAATTTTTTCATTTCAAAATAAAAATATTGTAAAAGATTTCTTGGCTTCTTTTTATATTTAACTAATTATGCATGTGTATAGAATCATAATACTCATTTGTGGAATAAGAAACAAGATAAACTGTATTGATGGACTAACTTTGCCATTGGTATACAGTATTTATCCCCATACATACATAATGCGCATTAGTTTACCAACTCTAAATACGGCTCTTATCTCAAAATATATGTGATGTAGAAATAGATATATGTATATAAATATAATTTACAAGCCTCTTGCAAATCTTCCAATCACTGCTTATTGTTATTTTAACAAATTAATAGTAGTTCTGAATGTATGCTTAATTACTTTAACTGCTACAAACACTTTAATAAAGAATACCTTATGTAATAAGGTATACATATATATATTCATGATGGTGCTCCACTTACATTTTCATGTCCATGTTACTGTTTACAAAATATAGTACCTGAGGTGAACTGATTCAGATATTGTTCTATTATTATAAAGGGTATATGTGTCTGGTATAATTTTCTTGCTGTATTTTATTACTTACTATATATATATTAAAAAGTCGTTTTAGTTTCCTTCACGATATACATGACAAATGTTTAAGATCATCACTAAATCTACAATTAAATACACCAAAACATTCTACATGTTACAGCGGTAAATTTTTCACCGTAATTGCCATCCGTTTGTGGAATGATCTGCCGAAAAAAGTAAGGCATGCTGAATCACTAGAAATTTTCAAAAAGTGGTAAAGTCACACTATCTGGGACTGTAAAACAAACATTGCTAGTCACTGACTACTTACGTTCTATACAATATGTAACATAATTAACGGACACCCTCAAACACCCCAATTAGAATATAATAATACTAGCAGCCCGCCCTCGCTTCGCTTCGGTTTCAGTCACTTTACCCGCCTAGTTGCCTTAGAAGGTAAAAATTGACAAATGCTCTTTTTTCATTTTTGACGTGACAACGTCTTATAAATTGGTTTGCCGGGCGACACTTCAAGAAACTGCGTTACGCTCCGCTCACGTTATGCGCTCACAATGAGAGCGAGTGAGAGGCACGCGTCCCTTTCACTTTTTATGTCTGTCTCTCTCGCTCTTAGGCGGGCTAACCATGCCCGAGTGTATGTGTAAAGGTAAAAATAAAATTTTGTTAATATGAAATTCAGTGCGAGATTCTTTGTATAAATTAATGTTTTAAATATAATTCTTTGTATAAATAAATGTTTTAAATTGTTACTATTATTTCATCCTTCTTCCTACTATACGAATGAATATTCACATTAAAATTATTTTACCACTCAAAGTCGTTGTCACGTAAAACTTTCGCCCGTATACCGACTTTACAGGCAACCAATTTTTACTGAAGAGATTTTCCGTGTGATGACTGAATAAGAATACAATTTACCACCCCTTCTCCTACCCGTGGCTGTCGTAGGCGACAACTAAGGGTTTATAATATGCATACTAACTACATCTATGCAAGATAAAAAAAGTTCGAGACTAAAACCTATGGCAACACGTCTGACCAGCGTGGTATAGTAGGACATTTTTGCTCTCATTATGGAGGAGCCGAACAGTGGGATGTAGGTATAAGGGTTTTAATGATGAAACAAATGATTAATGAAGAGTATTTAAGCAAAAATTTAAGGTAATCGATGACGAATTTTGTCTCCTTATACAAACTATACTACTGCGGTTCACCTCTTAGGGGTTGAATTCCAAAATATCCTTTCTTAATGGGTCTCTACATCACAAAATAAAATTACAGTCAAAATTTAATATTTCTAGCTTCAGTAGTTTCAGCTCGGCGTTAATGAGTTAGTCGACCAACTTTTTTATACCTATTTACACCCTTAGATGGTGAAAATTAAGAAATGCTGAAACTCGTGTTCATTTATATTTATTAAATAGTATTTGTAGAGAATTTGAAGAACATCGATGTAGATTTTTTCTCACTATACAAACTTTGTTACTGCGGTTTACCCCTTAGGGGTTGAATTTCAAAAAAATCCTTTCTTAATGGGTTTCTACGTCACGCAAATAAACTAATGTCAAAAGTTCATGTTTCTGGCTTCAGTAGTTTCGGCTCTGTGATGAGTCAGTAAACCGACATCTTTATACCTATTTTACACCCTTTGAGGAAGAAAATTGACAAACGCTGAAACACGTGTTTATTTATTTTTATTAAAGAGTATTTGTGCTTAATTTGAAGACAGTAGCTAAAGATTTTTTTTTCATTCCATACAGACTTTACCATTGCATTTCACCCCCTTAGGGGTGGAATTTCAAAAAATTCTTTCTATATGGGTGCCTACGTCACAAAATGAAACTACGGTCCAAATTTCATTTCTCTAGCTTAGTAGCTTCGGCTCACCCTGTTCCTTAAAATGTGTATTATTGTTAAAGCCCCCGCAACACCCCTTGCAGGTGAAATTTCGTAAAATCCGTTCTTAGCTGACCTACACTCAGCGAAAGGAATATTCCTGCCAAATTTCAAGTCCGTACGCCTTATGGTTCCAGAGATATCGTGATGAGTCAATTTATCGCTCGCAAAACCCGCCTCTCCTATATATATATATATACTAGCAGCCCGCCCTCGCTTCGGTTTCAGTCGCCTTACTCGCGTAGTTCCCGTTCCTGTGGGTATACTGGGATAAAATATAGCCTATGTTACTAAGGGATACTGTAACATTCTAATGGTGAAAGAATTATCGTAATCCGTCCAGGAGTTTTTGAATTTATCGGTAAGGAACGTGTCCTCTTTATAATATTAGTGTAGATTACACCCTTAGAGGGTGAAAATTAAAAAATGCTGAAACACGTGTTTATTTATTTTTAATAAAGAGTATTTTTGGAAAATTTGAAGAAAATCGATGTAGATTTTTTTCTCCTTATACAAACTTTGTTGCTGCGGTTTACCCCCTAGGGGTTGAATTTCAAAAAACCCTTTCTTAGTAGGTTTCTACGTCACGCAAAGAAACTAATGTCAAAATTTCATGTTTCTGGCTTCAGTAGTTTCGGCTCTGTGATAAGTCAGTAAACTTATTTATTTAAGACAATTTATTTATGAAGGAAATAATCCTTGTATTGCGGGGGACTTCACAAACATATAATTAACGGACACAAATTACATCCAAACTGACATCTTTCTACCTATTTTACACTCTTAGAGGATGAAAATGGACAAACGCTGAAACACGTGTTTATTTATTTTTATTAAAGAGTATTTGTGCTTAATTTGAAGACAGTAGCTAAAGATTTTTTTTCTTTCCATACAAACTTTGCCATTGCGTTTCACCCTCTTAGGGGTGGAATTTCAAAAAAATCTTTGTTATAGAGTGCCTATGTCACGAAATGAAACTACTGTCTAAATTTTATTTTTCTAGCTTCAGTAGCTTCGGCTCATCCTGTTCCTTTATATGTATATTATTGTTAACGCCCCCGCAACACCCCTTGCAGGTGGAATTTCGTAAAAACCGTTCTTAGCTGACCTACACTCAACAAAAGGAATATTTCTGCCAAATTTCAAGTCTGTACGCCTTATCTTCCGTGTGGTGACGGAGTAAGAATACAATTCGCCACCCCCTGTCTTGCCCGTGGGTGATCGTACGAGACGACTAAGGGATATAAAACGCATATAACATCTATGCGAGAGAAGGAAAACTCCAAATAAATCCCTATACCAACACGTCTGACCAGCGTGGTATAGTGGGTCAATTACCCTTTCGTTGTGAAGGAGGCCCGAGCCCAACAGTGGGACGTATGTGGGCTGAGATGATGATGATGATGATGACGCCTTATGGTTCCAGAGATATGGTGATGAGTCAATATATTGCTCGCAAAACCCGCCTCTCCTATATATATATATATAGATAAACGCAATGCATACACCAAATATTATTTATATGTGCGTTAATATTGTTTATTTGTGAAATTAGTTATTCCCATTTCGTGGAAATAATATGGTCACCGATTCACCAACTCCGAGTGCCGCCCGACAATAATATGTAGGTAGGTAACACGAAATAACTACATTACGATTTATGATTCTTCTTTCCATCATACTTTTCGGGCTTTGGATTGTCGACATTGAATAATTTTGTTCAATGTGAAGACAATATTTCGTAATTACTGATTTGTTAAATTAAATTTATAAATAAGAATTATTAAACTGCTGATAAAGCGTGATTTGATTAGACGCCACATTACCTACGACAAAGTCAGCGTAAAAGGTGTGAATCAAAATATTTACAATAATTTAAAGATCATAAACAAACTTACAGTTTAATTTGCACTCACACGGCGTTGTCGTTTTAAAACATTTTCAAAATGTCCACCGCCTTGTTCAATGCACTTTAATGACCATTTTCGTAATTGTTGTTTTATTTTAGACTAGCAACCCGCCCTCGCTTTGCTTCGATTTCAGCCGCTTTACCCGCGGCGTAGTTCCCGTTCCTGTGGAAATACCGGGATAAAATATAGCCTATGTTACTCCCTGATATTATAGCTTTCCATTGGTGAAAGAATTTTTGAAATCGGTTCGGTGGTTTAAGCGTGAAAGCGTTACAAACAAACAAATAAACAAACATCCTTACTTTCGCATTTATAATATTAGTATGGATGCAGTGTCACTTTTCACTTTTTCAAAGGCGGTTATTATCTTATTTTTTAGTTCCTCGGCACTTGTTTTCTCTGTGTTATAAACTAGCGATTTAATTTGCCTCCACAAAAAAAGTCGAGTGGTGTCAAATCTGCTGATCTAGGAGGCCACTGGATAGGCCCTCTGTACCAGGTTCTCCGTACTCGGCATGAAGATGCTGGCGAACACTCCAGGTGAAATGCGCGGGGGCACCATCGTGTTGGTAAAATACCTCTTGTAAATTAATCTTGTTAATTATTCTTGTTAATTATTAGGTATTTTGTGTGTGTACGCATATTGTCTCCCCTATCGATAGCCGTGTTTGGACGAAAAGTTCCGTGGTCTCGAAGCCGTTGTGTTGCTGATAACATAGTCCGGCGGTCTACACTAGTACTGTATCTCGCGTTAAATGTTCTACACGCTAGTGCCACATTATGAACACCGCTCCAAGGTTCTCACCATTTCCGTGTATTGAACGTTAGTGTACCGAAAAGACATAGCGAAATGCGGGATTAAGATATTTTATTTGCATTTTACACTTGACCTCTTATCGATAAGATGCACGCGGGGTGACTGAGTTGTTCTAAACATATTTTGTTGACTTCGTTGTTTAGGTTTTCCTTTGATCGGCGCCGCTGCAGCCTGCCGTCTCGCTCTATTGTAAGGTTATTAAGCCGACGAAAGAAAGAGAAAGTAATTATGTTTTTTTGTATTACGTGGCTTTCTTTTATGTACTATAGTGTTGCTGTGTGCCGGCTGTTGCTGTTGGTATTGTGTGCATAGGTATTTGTAAAAGACTATTAGCCTTGAAATAGGTATCAGATTTCTTTAATTGAATGATAAAATTTGCTTACTAATTTAATATTTCATTTTAAAAAGTCTTAATACCCTGACTTACGTTACATTTTCGTTTCTATGAACCGTTTAGCTAGCTGTGTAGTATGACTGTAATATACTTAGTTCTAACTAAATTTGAGAAAAAAAAATAGCTACATAAAAAACAATCAAAATCGATCCAGATGCCGATTCTGAACAAATTACTTTCAGGGTGTGCGTTAATTATGTTACATGTTGTATATTATTTAAATATGTATTTAGTATCATCATCTCAGCCCATATACGTCCCACTGTTAGGCTGTTAGAGTAATTGACCTACTATACCACGATGGTCAGACGTGTTGGTATAGGGTTTTATTTCGAGTTTGCCTTCTCTCGCATAGGTGTTATATGCGTTTTATATCCCTTAGTCGTACTATTTAATTGTATTCACACACATTATATATATATATATATATATATATAATATATATATATTTATATATATAATATATATATATATATATATATATATATATATATATATATATATATATATATATATATATATATACATATATACAGGGTGTGTCGTAAATAGTGGTCCACCGTTAAGGATTCGATAAACCAGATAATTTACTATAACAAATCCCATTTTTAACCATTTTTAGCCGAGGGTTCCGTAAATATTAATTTTTAGTTATTTATTTACCAAATTTCTACCTCTTGTAACAAATTTGGTTGTAGTTTTATCAAAAACCATTATATTTTCATTTTGATTACTGTTAATTACTGCTGAATACAAGAGCTATCGTTTATTAACATGTTATTTAATGAAGATTTAGATCTTCTGCAAAAAAAAAATGATTGTACTCGAATTTTAACGGATTTTTTTAACATATCATGCTAATTCAAAAGCGATTTATGTAAAAAAAATGTACTACACTGTCAGTGCCCATTAATTTAATAATATGCCTATTTAATACCAATTTCAAAATGGTATCATAATACCAGATCCCTATAAAAAACAGCAAGATATCTAATTTTAATTGAAGAAAGTAAGATTTTCATTAAAATTAATTTAAACATTTTGTTGCATTAATTTTACAACAAAACGGATAATATGGTAATAAAACTTAAAACTAAATAAAACTGCGGACTGACTTGCCAATGCTTCTTCAAAACGTCGCTCCTGAAGTCCAAGAAGATATGTGGCTCCAGAACGATGGCTGTCCCGCTCACTATGCTGTTAGAGTACGAGAGCACCTACACACAGCGTATCCAAATAGGTGGATAGGACGCTTAGGTCCAATACTATGGCCACCGCGCTCGCCAGACTTAAATCCCCTGGATTTTTTTTACTGGGGTTGCCTGAAAGAACATGTGTACAAAGAAGAAATAACGTCCATTGATCACTTGAGGACTAGCATACACACAGCAGCTAGAAAAATAAACGAGAGTGGGTTTGCTCGGCGACTTAAACGGTCGTTTATTCGACGTTGCAGAGCATGCATAGCTGCAAATGGGGGCCATTTCGAGCACTTGGTGTAATTTAAATGTTAAAGAATAACAATAAATGATGTATGATGATGTATGACTTGTTTTTTTTCAATGCCTTGTTGTAATTTACAAGTTAGGTCTAGATCACTTTGCAACAATAGTAAAAAGTTGTCTTTTATAGTTGTTTTTAACTAAAATTTCATTACTTGTTTTATTAATGGGATAGTAAACCTTTTAGAATCGGTATTAAGTAGGAATATAATTAAATAAGTAGGCACTGATAGTAAAGTTTTTTTTTTTTACAAAAATCGTAAGTATTATAGCAATAAATTTTAAAATTAATCTTAATGAAAATCTTACTTTCTTCAATTAAAATTAGATATCTTGCTGTTTTTTATAGGGATCTGGTATTATGATACCATTTTGAAATTGGTATTAAATAGGCATATTATTAAATTAATGGGCACTGACAGTGTAGTACATTTTTTTTACATAAATCGCTTTTGAATTAGCATGATACTCGTATGTTAAAAAAATCCGTTAAAATTCGAGTACAGTCATTTTTTTTTGCAGAAGATCTAAATCTACATTAAATAACATGTTAATAAACGATAGCTCTTGTATTCAGCAGTAATTAACAGTAATCAAAATGAAAATATAATGGTTTTTGATAAAACTACAACCAAATTTGTTACAAGAGGTAGAAATTTGGTAAATAAATAACTAAAAATTAATATTTACGGAACCCTCGGCTAAAATTGGTTAAAAATGGAATTTGTTATAGTAAATTATCTGGTTTATCGAATCCTTAACGGTGGACCACTATTTACGACACACCCAGTATATATATAAATAAAATATATTTATTAGCAGTATGATAAAGTAGTAATAAATAATTATCACAGGGAACATGTAAGTATTATGGCAATGCTTTAGATTGTGCCGATGTGCTTGTGGAGGCTAAGGTGTAATGTCAAAAGAGGTGAATGGGATAGACATATCTTACTGTCTAAATTACTTGTCTAATCCAGCACTCCTTGTAATCCGACATGTCTATTATTATTGAATATTTTTCCTTGATCTTTGCTAATGTAAGTAATGCATGATTGAACCCATCACAACATGTCGCTATCACTTTTGATTCTGAATTTGTGATATTATTGAAGATAGATTGTTATTAAAGTTTGATTGTTTAGTTTGAATTTGACTTCGTGGGCCTAGTGTGTATTCATAGTTTAGTTTATTCATAGTATATTATGTATGTACCTGTTGGATTACTTGGTACTCTCTTGTAAAAAAAAAATCTGGACTATTATAGTTGTCACAAAATAAGAGGCCCGTTTTGACACTTGGTCTTACCGATGTATTTAGTGATGAACCATACGATTCAGTACTCGATACTCACGATAAATCGAATCAAGTTTATATGAGTATATAATCGATTTAAATATGTATTGTAAAGTGCATTGGATTAAAGTTCTTATTTGAAAATTTTACTTAAACTGTGATATTGTAGATTATTCTAAAATAATACAATGTTACGAATGGTCATTTCTCTATCATTTAATATTTTTCGGATACAATAACATTCACTCAATCACAAAAATATCGAGAAATAGTGAATCTTCAATCAATCATTTTCTTAAGATGATGAGCCAAAATTGTCAGTTGAGTTATCGTTACCCATATATATATTATTTCAATTTCATATTGTCGAATTTTCAGTAAAAATCACTACACAGCTGGTGAAATTCTGTAAATGGTTGGTCTAAATACTAGTATTCAAATTAATAAGTAAGGCAAGTACGAGTCCGCCTTAAAAATATATATCTTGATTGATTTATTTTTCCTTAATCGATTATTAATAGTCTGTGGATGATATGAAAAAAATCGTTATGCCACAGCACTTAACCCAGTAGGCGGTACCCGTCAATGAAAAATGTAATTACCTTCAAAACTTCTTGGGCGTGAACTGTCAAAACGGGCCTTTTATTTTGTGATTACTATAGGGTCGGCCAAGGGCAGTAATACTGCTACAGTACCTATTTTATTTGGTCACATGTAAATTGTGCCAGTAGTATAGTATAAGAGCGGCCGCAGACATACAATTGTAAGTTGGCCAACTAAATCGTAAGTAGGTGTATTAGGCGTAGTTAGTTATGCTAGCTCGCACATCGTGTCCAACTAAATTGTCTAACTAATTAATTGGAGACCGATCGTATCAGAATCACGATTCCCTTCCGATTAAAAAGTTGTCCAACTATCGGCCAACTGCTTGTTAGCATGGTTATCCTATGCATGTTCGCACACTATCCAACTTAGTTGGACAGTTGTACGGCAAAATGCAAGGTGACAACACGCGTGCGCATGATTTCCCCACGCTCGCATCTTCATCGACGGGTACGATGTCTGTCTCGTGATCATTAGTTTCAAACGAAAAAGTAGAAGAGCTCATAGAGGAAGTTAAAAAAAGGCCAGCGTTGTACAAAAAAACTTGAAACAATTTGTCAGGGTTATCTGAGTTTATAATGCAATGTATGATGCTTCCCATATTGTAATCTGTTACTTAATATGAGATGCACCCAAAATGATCTCTTTTATTTTCGTCTTCTTTTTATTAATAGAGCAATTAAAAGGTTTTTTACCCGCATTTTCACGCATACGTACTGCGCTGGCAATACTGGCACCGACTAAATCGGTTAAGTCAGTGGCGTGTAACCAATTAAATAAAGTTTGCCAGCTAAATTGTAAATGTACGCAATTTAGTTGTACGATAGTCGTCCAACTTGCAATTGTATGTGTGCGGGCTCTCTAACCGGCTGAGATTTAAATCGACTCGACATACCAACTATTTATTAATCTTTACGTCATGATTTATTAAATTAACCTCATATTGCATAGGTTCCCTTAATCGCACAGTTGACTTTTATTTGAATAATTTAGATATCTTATTTTTTGTGAAGGGAATTCTAAATTCGGTAAAATCTAACGATTTAAAACTTTATAGTAGATGTAACACTTGTCTAATAGATAAATAATTAAAAAATAAGACGGAAGTTTCTCTGTGTTTGTTACTTACTTTTCTTAGGTTACCATGGTTATCGTTTTTGGGTGGGCAACGGTGGTGGTGACGAAAGGGCAGCGCGTGGTCCCATAATTCACCGTATTCCTTCCCCATCGCCATTGGGCCAACCACCGGTACCACGTTTCTTGTCGTCAGTGGCCAGCCCGGCGTGATAGTCTTTCAGGTACCCGCTCTCTTTAACGTCCCTCTAGGGACATCAGTCGTCCTCACGCGGTCAGACTCTCTGCGGGTGAAGTACTATTTCCCGGTCCAGGCACACGTGGCCTCGGCTAAGACCTCATCATAAGGCGCAGCTACTCGCGCCTGCGTTGTATGATTTGTTAAAGACTAATTAGAAAAGTTTAATTTTGTTTTTATATTTATATTTTTTATATATTAGATACTCCTTGTCAATTAATTCCGTGAAATGGAAGGTACTCATTATTCGTATATAAAATGACAAGATCATATCTATAGCACAGATTATCTATAGCACACTAATGAAATTCCTAATAACCCAGGCACATGATCCCTTAAATACTCGAATTCAAATACCATTAGAGCTCATTCTATATTGGTAGTTTTGCGAAATAGAATAAACAAAAATCTGTCAGAATCAAATCACACATAGATGATAAATAGACACACATTCTCGTTAAGGGTGTAGATTGTTGGCCTGAGATCTCGATTTCGAGCGACCGCAACGCCAAAGTTTAATGTAACATCCGACGGGGCGGATGAATGACCTAGAGAGCGCGATTTTCAAAATGTTTTGCAACAAACGTTCCACGTTGAGAAATTGTTATTGAACTTGAATATTTACAGCATAACAATAACGTTGAATTTTTGGAAACTAGCTGTTGATTCTTTTTAATAGATTAAATAAGAGTAGTTGAGACACAATTTTTATGTTTTCCTATCATTACATTACATAGTATAAAACAAAGTCGCTATCCGCCGTCTGTCTGTCCCTATGTATGCTTAGATCTTTAAAACTACGCAACGGATTTTGATGCAGTTTTTTTTTAATAAATAGAATGATTCTTAAGGAAGGTTTATATGTATAATACATGCATAATATAGTAGAGAAACGCTGATGAGGTTTCTAATGTGATGTCGTAAATAAGCACGTTTTTTTGCGCTAATATTGCAAACGTTGGCTGAACCCTACGAGATAGACCAAAATAATGTACTACAGTATTATCCATCTTAAAAAGTTCAACAAAAAAGTCCACGATGGCATATGTCTATCTCTTAGTCAATCTCTTATCTAAAAAATGGTTATGGTGGGTTACCACCATAACCATTTTTTATCCTCTACTAAAAAATGATTATTTACTAAGTGATTTTATACAATACAGCATTAATCCTTATCCAATTAAGTACCTTAAATAAATTGTGCATTTATTATAGATCAATATGCTTTTTATAGTATGTAATTTAAGTGAATATTGCCGAAGATAGCGAAGATAGCGAGGGCGGGTTACTAGTTTATAATATAATATACAATCAAGAGCAGGTCCGGACTGACATTTTTGTATTCTACTTACCTAAAATTCCAACTATGTATTTATTTGTAATTTCACTACCAAAATTTATTCTAATTCGTAAAATATTCATTCAATAAAATAATTGCAAATTCAGTAGGAAGTGTGTTTATCTCTACGCAAGGAAATGTGCCTATTGCGTAAACTCAAATACTTACTTTTTGTTTACGATCACCTCGTCGATATCTAAAAAAATCCTAGGGTTTTAAAAAAAATGTCAATAAATGAAACACAAGTATAAAAATGATTTATTTACTACACAATAACAAATATGAGTCGCCATTACTCGCTATCTAAAAAGCGTGCTAGGGTTGTACAAAAATTAGTAAATAATTCATTTATTTACTAATTTTAACAGAAGTTTGTAAATTATTAATATACTAATTAAAAGTATGTAATTAAACAATAACGAAATATGAGTTCAAAATTCTAATGTTTTTTCATTCGATTACGGATCAAGTTCTGATTTCTGCTAATTTGATGATAAATTCAATGGCTATCACAAAACCTATCAGAATGAAAACGTTACCAGCTGCCCGATTCACGTAAGTAATAAAAACCGTAGCGCAGTGACGTCACTTCGTTTTTTGCAAATTTAGCCCTTTTAACCGACTTAAAAAAAGGAGAATTCTCAATTCGCTGTATTTTTGAACCAATTTTTATGATTCTTTACACCTCTCTTACTCAGAAATTGTATAGTAATTGAGCTATTGGAAGATTTATGACAATCCAAGACTAGATAAGTAAGTGCGTTTAAAACAGAAAACCAAAAGGCGATTTCTAAGTTCCTAAGTTAAAACGACTTTTGGACTGGCGTGTTTACGTGAATCGACTGGCTGGGTAGTTAAGTTACCTGTATCTTTCAAAATCATTAGGCGTTCTTCTCTTTCATAACACGTAAAGCTCTTTCTTTCCTCTCTTTCATAGCCTCTATGATACTGGGCGCGTCACGAATGGGCATGCTTCGTGACTGCCGAGGATCAACTAATTCTGGAAGTAGGCAATCGTAATAAAACCTAACTAATTTCATCTCCATTTTCTCCTCCCAAAATTTGTCGTCCTTTTCTATAATATAAACTTTCATAGGTACAGTAGCACCAAACCAGATGCCAAGCATGCAAACGTTTCTTTTAGTAATATGTACCTGTCCCTGAATTTGGAAATACCAGTTATGATTTTTATTTATGACATAACCCTTGGAAGCCTTGTCCTTAACCCAAAAGGTATGTTTGGCCATTGCTTCATCAAGAGTCATGCCAGCTAAAGAATGTGGGCACTTAATTTCAATTAAAACGTTTGCATAAATGCCATCTGGTGTAGTACCAAGAAATTCATATTGATCGTCGACGAACAAACCGCAACCTTGTATACTAATATTCTCTTGAATTTCTAACTGTTTAATTGCGGTTTCTTCGTTTTCGATACCGTACCGTACAGCAGGCAAACTGGAGATATTACTACCATAAACGATTTTACGAACAAGAACAGCACAACTTGTGCTCTCTCGTTTTTTACAAACTTCCCCGAACGATGATGAGGTTAGTAATTTTCTCCTTGTGCTCATCCACTCAGAACTACTTCTTTGCAAATGGGTCGACCTTTCAAGCTCCTCTCTTTCAGCACAAGACAACTTTAAATCGGATAAAAAAGATGACTTGGCTTTCTCATATAATTCTGGACTCAGATCAGGTTTTTCGCAGTTTGGTCCATAGTGAGCGTCTTTCGATACAGCGCTGTGGCTCTTTTTCAATCTTAATTTAGGTTTAGCAATTAAACGGATTCTACGATTACAATTTTCCACTTTCGCGATCAAAGGATTAGGACTAGATTTAAATATTACTTCATGAGTTTTACTATGAATCGATCCTGTATTAAAAGACACAACAGCAGCTGCGCATCGGCCCGCATAAGAACCACGGGAAGAATAATTTACACGCTTACCCCCTACTAATTTGGCAATCACTGCGTTAAAACTTTCAACTATATTACTTGTACAATTATGAATTAAACTTCTAGAATGATATGACAGTCTTCTACTTAAAATGTGTACCGCGTCCATAAATCCGCATCCAACTATTGCTGGAAGCAACCCAACAGGTTCTATTCGACGAGTATCAGGTCTACAGAAATACTCCTTGCAATATTGGTGATTACCAAATACGTGTTGTGGACCATTTAGGATATCTTCACTAAGATTTTTTATTTTTTCTTCGAGTGACTGATTTTGATCGCCCCAATATTTAATAGCGCATTTTACACCCGTTCTTAAACGCAAATACCTTTCTTTTAGGAATTTCCGCAATTCGCAAGGATACTTAGTGTCTTTCGACAGTTTCTCCAAGCTATTGCAGTAGTTTCGTAAAAGATGATTATTGCATTCAATTTTCTCTACTGTTAAATTACCGTACGGTCGCGAATCTAATATTTTTTTATAAGTACTGGAATCGCCGTCTGCTACAAATTTATTATAAATTACACCGTGATCAACAATGAAACGTTTAAACCCCTCAACTATTATGGTCGATTCCATACCGGTAGATGATCCCGAATAATTCTTGAAACAACGATGTTCCGAGGGCTGACTGTCGTTCTTTGCGGCTCGTGCACAAACTACGCAGTATTTATTTTTAACTCCAAAAAACAATACTTTATTAGTTTTAATGCCAATAGGCATGATGACTAATTTTGAAAAACTGTTTTATAATATTCTTAAATAACTACTATTATCAAAAAAAATATTATTTTTGCAATAAGTACGGTTTCTTCAGAAATAAATACTATTTTAATTAAATGCATTTAAATTAGCGCCAAAACGCTGCCTAGTGTCATGGCGTCTGCTTGTGACGTCACGTCTATTCACTTGAGTTGTACACGTAAGGGAGTTAAAGCAAAAAAACTGATATATTTTATTTAGACATGAATTCGAAAGTCTATATATAAGTGGTGTGCGGATCCTCAATGTGTTAATACATAAATAAAAACAGTTAACAAACTGTTCGTTTATGTGCCACACAATAAAATAATAAGATATGAGTGGCTTAATCTCGCACGGCGAGATCCAAAATCCATAAATTTAAATAAATAATTATAAAAAATAAATAGGAGACTATTTATTTCTGTGAAGATCATTTTGACGTAAGTAATTACTTTATAATTATATATAATTAATTAATATATATAATTACTTTCCGTGTGGTGATGGAGTAAGAACACAATTCACCACCCCCTATCTTACCCGTGGGTGATTGTACGAGATGACTAAGGGATATAAAACGCATATAACACCTATGCGAGAGAAGGAAAACTAGAAATAAAACCCTATACCAACACGTCTGACCAGCGTGGTACAGTAGGTCAATTACCTTTCTCTTATGGAGTAGGCTCAAGCCTAACAGTGGGACGTGTATATTTATACGTATATTTTATTTGGTGTGTAACTTTATTTAACTGCAGTTTAATACCAAGTTTACAGAAGCATTATTTAAATAATATAACCTCTAACATCTCAAGCGGTATTATTTTTAAATAGATTTTAAATTATTAGTGTTAGAAAATTATTAAATCAATATTTTACTTACGTCGTAGTTTAAATATTTCTAAATTCTGCTGAACAGAAGTCTTTGTTTGATGCTAGGTACTCTCTCAGCATTAACAAATCAATTCTAGGCAAATTAGAGCTGTTTGCCTTGGTGAATCCTTCTTCCATGACTTACATTTTTAGTAAGAACACAAAAGCAAGCAAGAGATCGATAAAAATCACGAAATACTCTTTAAATGCAAGTTAAAATAATTAATAAGTTTAACGATCGTAGACTTTCATACAGAATTTGCGATGATAATGACAGGTGTACATAGGAGTGACGTAACTCAATTTGATTGGTGTTTAGCTAAGCATGGCGGACTTGTGTATTTTGTAGTTTTATTTTATTAAATAAATTAATAATCTCACCTTATTAAAGAAAATAAATATTTATTTCAAGATATATTCTTTGAGTTACAGTAGATAAACACATTATTTTAGTGATTTTTAGTTACTGTCATCATGCCCATTATCGCAGCTGCGCCGGACAAGGCGGAAAAATTCTTACCATAAGATCTCTTGCTCCAACAACCGTCAACAGCAACAGATATTAATGGTGTACCATTTTTATCAACACTACCTATAGACACTGCGTACTCCGCTTCTTCCTTGACAGCTTCTGCCATGGAATGTGCTGCTGTCTTTTCCCACCAATCGCAAACCGTATTATTAATTTCATTGTATAATGAAGGTGACATGATTGGTAGGGCTACTGCGGCAGTTAATGTTTTTAACTGATAGTAGCTCCCACCAGATGATATGATACCAGATACAATTTGATGATTCACTTCCATTCTATCTTCTTTCTTTTCAATCAAACACAGTAAATTTCATACTACACATACTACATTTCATGATGAGTTTTGAGTCCAGACCAACTTTTACTTCACCTATTATACTGAGGTATCTTAACTTACAATCCATTGGACAGTGGTCCCCTATGGCCTGAAGAGCTTTAAAAAAAAAAGAAACGTCTACAACTCTACGCCCAACTTCCATTTCATCCACCTTTCCCTCTTGGTCGTTTTCAATAAATAGTTCCTGTAAAGAAAGATAATGGCTTGATTTTTTTTATAAAAAATAATTAAAAATTTAAAAAAATGCAAAAGAATTAATACAATATTAGGTTCCTGATGAATAGAAATTATAATGTCTTTACGCATTAGGTATTGTTTTTTTATGACGTCACCTATTTGAACGTAAATTTTCTTTTGAGAAAGTAATTGAGAAGTATTTCGGTACTAAGGTGTTTGTCTCTCGATGAAAATAATAAATATTGCAAGAAAAAATCTATAGGTAGGTATTGAGATTTTGTCTTCGCCCATCACTAAGTAGTTTGTTTATTTATGTAACAAGTCTACAAGAATTACGTATAACAACTTACCTCTATACAGCGCGTAGCATTGTTGCTCAGAGTCTCGGCCCCAAGGTTTTCTTTATTTTCAATACTGGAAATATTATTCATCAATATTATCCACTTTTTACTTATTTTGTACAACCCTAAGCCAGACGCTAGGCGCCTCGCGTCTGTTTGGCGGTATAGGTATGTCGACAAAGTTGCGCTGTCGCCTACCTACTTCCACAATTTGATATTTAGACAATACTAGCCGACCTGGCGAACTCCGTATCGCCTTTTTTTTTTTTAAAAAAATCCTATTATTTTGATATTACATACAGATACTTCAATTTTATTTATCAGTATAGATATAGATAATACAAACCAATATTTACATGTTATTGTAGGTATATGTCTGAATCGGGCGATCTAAATCATATGACATATTGTATTAGCTTTGTAATGTACCCTGTTCAAATGCGATAATAAATAAGTAGGGAGGAACTTACATTTTATTCCGAGATCTTTTGGCTTTCATATTTTTATAATGCGTACAAAACTTTCTTTTCCCTGGCATGACACTCAAATTCAATCAGTCCTGCGAAAAAAATAGCCTATGTTACTCAGTGATAATGTAGCTTTCGAATGATAAAAGAATTATTAAAATCGGTCCAGTACTTTTTGAGTTTATTCGTTACATACAAAAATCCAAATCTTTCCTCTTTATAATACCTATTAGTGTAGATATTGTATTTTTTACGATTTATATCTAGTTCCATCATGGTTTTCTTTCAGACATTCATTATATCGATACTTTCTACTAACTGAAAATAAATTAATTATAAAAATGTTATACTTACAGTTTTTTACAAAAAACACAAATTCACAATACGTAATTCTGCTGTCTGCAGCCGACAAACGTGGTGTCGCGTTCACTTACAGAAAGGAACTGCCGTTAGCGACCACCGAGATTGCACGAATGAAACGAACGTTTTATCCCATACATTTGTGTATGAAAAATTTACCTTAAAATATATCTAGCTTTTAGGGCTTTAAAAGAGGAAGTCTTTGTTTGTAAAGGTATAAAAAGAAGTATACAGCTATACTTATTGGTTTCTTCAGTGTTCAAAAAGTGTTTCTTTTTATCAATTTGTGTTGATTTATGGGGTTAAATCTGAAAAATACGAAGTCATGTTTGTGCATTTTTACTCAATTTTGTGCGTTTGTTGACGTTTATTATATAACAACTATTAGGTTTAAGAGTTTAATATAAGCATGAACATACTTATTGGTCTTTGATTGTAATATATACAAATTATCATTGATATCAATCATATGTAAATAGGTTAAATATGAAAAATCGTAACACTCTTTTCGGTGATTTTCACGATCTACACCCTTAATGCAAGCACACGTATGCT
Source organism: Lymantria dispar (assembly GCA_032191425.1). NCBI lineage: Eukaryota > Metazoa > Arthropoda > Insecta > Lepidoptera > Erebidae > Lymantria > Lymantria dispar. The sequence continues at coordinate 14,339,986 of CM063467.1, forward strand.
GTTCTGAATAATTTTAATGCCAGTCTGCAAAACAAATAATCACTTATACATTTTATCAAATTATAATATGTGAAATAAAGGAAATTGAAAGGTTTTATGAAATGAATAATGTTCAGCATAATTTTTTAAGTAATTGCGAATATCAAGAATATTTTATTACCTACTGTTATTGACTCAAACTTGAAATTAGAATTTATTGTTACTTTTGTGTTAATAGCATCTCCCATAGATTAGATTAGAAAATGGCGTTGACAGTTATCACTGACAGTCACGATAATTTCTGCATTTTCACTATTGTAAAATATCCACTGGACTTTTGACGCGAATGTCAAAATGTCATGTAGCGCTTTTATATTTTTTTCATTATTTTAGTGTTTTACGGTGGTATATTGAATAATTATTCTGTTGATATTTTATGTAATATAATGTTGATAGAATGCTGATATATAGTGAATATGATATAATAGCGAATTGCGTGTATTTTCACATTCTGTCAAATTTCCCAGAAGAAGCTTGATTTGGCTATCAACAGCAAATCAATGCTAACGACGGACTACTTACGAAGACTAAAGACGTGACTAATTAATTATAACTCGACATTGGCACCAATAGCTCATATTATTGCAGCTCATTGCCATTAATCAAGAAGAAGAAGAATATCCACTGAGCCACTGCGAAATAAAGTGTAAAGTAAAAGTAGCAGCTCTCGCCCCGCGGCCTTGTTTTTGTTGGGGTCTAAATAAATATAAACGGTTCAAGTAATAGATTTCTCCTTTTAACATGTCGGTAATATTAAATATTAATGTTATGAAACTATAAGAAAAACGAACGGTTGAGAAGTTAAGTAAAAATTAAAGTATATATACCTATGTATATTACATTTTAAACATGGATAAGTTATCAATGTGTAGAATATGTCTGGTCAAAGACGTTAAAATGTATTCCTTGGTTAGTGCTAATCTGCAGGAATTGTATGAGAGGCTGACGAGGATGCCAGTAAGTAACTGTAATACTTGAACTAGAATAGAAAAATTATGATATTAATTCATACTTAAACAGCCCCTACCATTTAGTTAACACTCTAAGAACGTACTGGAATCGTGCATTACATATCCAAGGGATCTAAAAGCGAATGTATAGCTGCATTCTCCTGATAAATTTATACAACATCCACTGCAATTGCCAACACTCCTTGCTAAGCGTGGCCATTATAGCATTCCAAAGAGCAAAAAGAGTTCAAGTTCCTAACCACAGCAGATAGGCAGTGACCCTGGCTGTGCTCCCGGTATTGCTGAAGCTCGTAAGCGGCAGCTACCACTTAATCGATGCTACTCTTAGCAGATTACTTATCTGCCATCACAAACAAAAATTAAATCAGTACGAGTGCATATGCGTTTTCAGGAAGTGTACTCAAATGTATCCCTTCACAGTTTGATTCAAGTCTCCTCTACAATGGAAGAGAAATTGATCTACTGTACCATATTTCTTACTCTGTCACCACATGAAAAAATATCTCTTGTTACTTTGTTTAAAGTCTGTAAGTTGGAAAGTGATAGACAGGAGCCAGTTCTTGTGCAAGATAAAGTCTGAAAATAACTGTATATTGTAAGGTGAGATAGAGCCAACCTCAACAAGACTTGGGTCTTCAATATGATATTTTCTTTCAGTTTGAGACAAAAGATAAGAGACCCATACAAGTATGCTACTTGTGCTGTGCACGACTTCAGAACTGCTATCGTCTGCAGGTTGTATGTCTTAAAAGTGAAGAGTTTTTCAATAAAGTTACAGCAGATAGTGAGGCAAGTTTTTTGTAATATCCATCCTAACTAGATTGTTTTATACTACATAATTATACTGACAATATCCTGCATTTTGTGCTGTCTGCATTAATCTATATTCTTATATATACAGTAAAACCCGTTTAAGACGATTTCGCAGGGACCTGACCAAAAACGCGTCTTAGGCGGGAAAGCGTATTATGCGGGAAAGGGAAAAACGTGCCATTATTATTTATTTTATATTCTATTATTATTTGGAATACCTACATATTGAATTTAACATTTAAAAATTACCTAAATAAAATGTTGTTTATTTTCTTTATTCAATATACTTACTACTAGATACATTTTTAAATATTAAAAAATAAAAAATATTTAAAAACATAAAAAAATGTTGTTTATTATTGTTACGTTACTTTAAGTAATCACTTATTTTAGTTTGACAAAAAGATTTTGAGGCATTAGCAATTACAAGGTTTTCAATGAAATTTAATTATCGCAGTGCGTCTTCGCTTGATTCAAAGAAGTTACATACCATCTTAAATCATTAACTGCTGATAATGCCTGGGCGTGTGACAAAATCGGAGTTGACTCAGCTTTTTCTTGGTCATTATCACCTAGGGTCGCTCGACAGTCGTCACTTAGGCAGTCTCTGGCCGCTGCCGCAAGGGGTAATGTATGTATTTGAGTGGCACGTGTTGGCGTATTAAACAGGATGACGATCGTATTAAGCATTAAGAAATGTATGAAAACATGTCTCAAGTTGCTGGGACTGACGCAAAATGGCATATTATGCGGGAAATCGTATTTAACGTGATCGTATTAAAGGAGTTCTACTGTATATATATCTCTTGTGTATGTCACTGAATGCCTAAACGGCAGGCTCATCATCAGTCATCTTTTACGACATCCACGAACAAGATAGGGAGTGGTGAATTGCATTCTTAATCCGTCACCACACAAAAATAAACGGGGACGGGGCGGGGAGTCCGTTGTTACTTAGAAGACTGGCTGTGGCGAGGGCCGGACTCAATACCCGCTATAGTTTATTAAATTCATGTTTGGTAGAGCGACCCCATTTCTGGATGTAAGATTTGGTTAAATTGAAGTAAAAGTAAATATTTATTATTACAGTTAAATGAATGTAACTCAATGTTACAAGATTTGAACACACTCAAAACAGTACACCCATTATTAATTATGGGTTGTGTGCCCTTAACTGTTAAGGACCCTGAAGATAATAAAATTGATGAAGACAATGATTTCAAATTTGATCCATTGGAAATTGCAACTGATATTCAAGTTAAACATGAACTCTCTGAAGGTATACATTTTTCTTTAAAGAATACTTTGACTTTGGTATCGGAGACAAAAATCCGAAACTAAAATGCCCAAGTAGCTATGTCCTTTTCACCACATAACCAAGGATTTAGTACTAATATCATCGTCTACTCAAAAATCTTCAACAAAGTAAAAAAGTAGGAGTACTGTGAGAATAACAGCAGATATATTGGAACTCTATGTCAAGTGTTTATGTACCACGAGATTGCTTCTTAGGGTCAGTATTTGTAAGAAAGTCAACACGTCACTTTCAATATTACAATAGTTGTAATATTAGATCAGTAGTGGATTTATAAGGAGCTATGGGTTCCTATCACATTCCCTAGAATTTAGCACTTGTGAAACATCTATAGGCGAGGGTGACCGTGATCGTCGCGTGGCGTTTAACGCCACGCTTCGCAGTCCCCTTTTTTTTTTTTTTTTGTTCTGACAAGGAGTGTTAGCCTCAGATGGCTGTTACACCCTTACGCGGACTAGTGGTGAGCGCTGAGAGCTCTCAACCCAAAAAATTTAAGCAACGGGGTCCAAGGGCACCCCCTGTGGGGTACGAACCTCGGCTTGGGGCGTTGCTGAGGGCAATGTGGGAGGTCTCACTTTAGATTTACTTATTTTTGCGCGGCACGGTTTCGCACCTCGACGGCGAGGACGGAACCGTGGTCTTTTCTTTGTTGCGGCTTCGCGGGCCGTGTATGCTGTATTCTGAGCTATCGTGATCTCGTCGTCGGGCTCGTCGAGAGAAAGTCTCGGTCGAGTGACCTTCGAGATGCGGACGGGATATAGTTGGTCGCAGCGACCACTAAGGGGTTGGGGTGTGTTGTGGCAGAATCAAAATATCTACGGGCACACTGTTTCATATATTGCCTGATGGTCGGCAAGTGCAAGTCGATGTGGAGATCGGCATTGCGTATGAACCACGGTGCGCCCGTAGCCTTACGCATGAACCTATTCTGAAGTGTTTGTAGCCTATGGATGCTGTGTGGCCTAACGTGAGCGAATACTACACTGGCATACAACATGATGGGGCGTATGCAGGCAGTGTAAAGACGGATTTTTTTTTTTATTGCGAACGGTGGCAAACGAGCAAACAGTACACCCCATGGTAAGTGTTGCTGCCGCTCATGGACCTTTACAAGGCCGTTGCCTACCGCGAAGAAAGCGAAGGGAGTGTGAATGCGTGCATTGAGGCTCGGTGATACCAAGGGCACCACCAAAACCCTCCACACGCAATCACCCTCAGAAAGTTGGGCTTCCGGCTCTCTCGCTCACCGAACGAAGCGCAGTAACAAATTGCTACTACTCAGACGTCGATTTTCTGCGAGAGCATGGTACTGCCCCGGACGGATTTTGAATTTGAGCGACAGCTTACTCTTTGGGTTGAGTAAGTTGTGTAAACGACCCATAACGAACGCTGCATGCGAGCGCACAGTGGTTATGTGTCGAGCGAAGCTGAGACGATTATCAAGGGTGACGCCTAGGTACTTGGCATTTGACGCCCAGGGGATGGGCTTGTCAAAAATGCGGACTGGAGTGAAGCTCTCGGGGGGGTGCAGGTCGGCACGTCTCCTGTGAAACATGACCGCCTGACTCTTTTCTTGGTTAATGTCTATTCTCCATTTCCGGAACCATTTGCCAAGGGCAGTAGCTGCAGTTTGGAGATTACGAGTGACGGCGTCCGGGTTAAGCCCGGATACGAATATAGCTGTGTCGTCAGCGTAGAGGGCTGACTGCACGAGCTTAGACTTGGGGATGTCGCTAGTATATAGCGAGAATAGAAGGGGAGAGAGGACTGAACCTTGCGGTACGCCAGCTCTGATCGGGTGCGGGGAAGAGAGTGTCCCTTCTACTCTGTAGCGGAAGCTACGATTTGTTAGAAAGTCTCGTATGATAATTACGAGGTAGTGGGGAATTCCTAGTTGGAATAACTTGAAGATAAGGCCATTATGCCATACCCTGAAGGCTTTGGCTACATCGAAGAAGAGTATCCCCGTAAAAAGGTTGCGTTGCAGTTTTACGTTGATGCTTTCCACGATACGATGGACTTGATGGACACACGAGTGTTTGGGTCTAAAGCCAAACTGCTCGTGTGGTATGAGGTGGTTTTCCTCGGCGAAGGTTCTTAGTCTTTGGTGGATTACGCGCTCGTACATTTTGCTAAGACCGTTAAGAAGACTTATCGGCCTGTTACTACTGGGTTCGGATCCCGGGTTTATGGATTCCTATTACCACGGCTTCTTTCCACTGAGCGGGAAAGATTTTGTTATTGAGCGCTGCGTTGAAGATGCAGGTCAGAAGGACCAGTAGGGACGTGGGAAAAAGTTTAATAACTCTATTGGTTATGCCGTCCGAACCGGGGGCTTTCCTAGGGCGTAGTCCCTTGACGATCGAAGCTACTTCATCTATGGTGACTGCTGGGATAGGCTGACTTGGGGCGTCGTCCCTACCTAATTCAGTATCTAGCGGCGGTTGTGGGAGAGAGGCTCGCCACACCACTTCCCTATCGACGTGAGCGTGCTGTTCGGCATCGGGGTATGTGGTACTTGGCGTACATTGTTGCTCTAGTAGGCTGTCGGCCAGGCATTCGGATTTCTCCTCGTCCTCAAAGGCGGGGGGGGGGGGGGGGGGGGAGGTTGGGTCTCTTTAGAGGAGGCATAGTGGAAACTATGTCTTTCTTAAGGGATCGGGCGAGTTGCCAGTAGGCTTGATGGTTAGGTTCTAGTTCACTAAGAGTGGTGTTCCATCTCTTTTCGCGGACTTCTGCTACTGCGGATTTGACCGTCCTCTGCAGGAAATGCATACGTATGCGGTTTTCCTCGCAGGGGTAACGGTCGTATGCACGTATGGCTGCATTCTTCTGTCTCAGAAGGTCGCGGACGTCGTCTGGCAGGCGCCAGCCGTGATCGCTCGCTGCTGGTACTTGCCGCGAACAATCATTAATTAATGATTGTACGTGACTTGTGAGACAGTCGATTGCCGTCATTATGTCCTCCGGGGATTTAATGTCGGCGGGGATCCTATCTAAGTGACTGGTGGATTTAGACTTGAGTCCGGACTCTAGTCTATTCCAATCAGTTACTGTTATGGTGGGGGCCTGCCCAGGTCCTGAGGGGACTGGCAGTCTCGGGGCAAGTTCGACAATGACCGGACGGTGGTCTGAGTCTAGTTGATGTAGCACTTCTATAGACGTTAACCGAAGGTTAATGTTCTTTAGCAGTGCTATATCTAGAATATCGGGTCTGTGCGCTATGTTCCCTGGGAAATGCGTCGGCTCCATAGGAGCGATGACGTCAAACCCCAGCCGTTTGGCAAGGGATTCGAGGGTTTTTCCTCTTGGGTTGGTGGTGTTACAACTCCATGAGGTGTTTTTGGCGTTTAGGTCGCCGCCTATGATGACGGCTCCGCCTAGGTCGAGGAGTGATTTAAGATCATTCTCGAGGAGTTCGATATTGTTTTCCCTACCGGGGGGGGAGATATACTGATATAAGGGTGATGGGTTGGTGCCCCGTGAGGGCTAGCCTGCAGACTGAAGCCTCAATGTACGTCAATTGGGGCGGATCCATAGGTGTGCAGTGCAGTGACCTCTTGTAGTAGATGAGAGTACCTCTCTTAGGCGAGTTAAGCCTGTCGTTGCGAACTATGTTATAGTTCGCAATCTTGGGGTCCCTATTGTACGGTTTAAGGAAGGTCTCTTGAATAAGAAATAGGTCGAGCTGCTCGTCGCTCAATAGAGCGCCGATTTGGTCCCTCTGTTGGGCTAGGCTGTTAGCATTAAAATACCCTACTCTAATGTCTCTGGGTTTAACTCTGCCTGATGGGTGTCTATCCATTTTAGTAGTTTTATTCCATCCATGTGAAAGAGGCGAGGTTCTCGAGGACCGGAGAGAACCTAATGGCTACGTTGAGGAGAGCGTGGCTGTTGCCTACGTTTGCTCTGATTTCGGAGGCGATTTCACGTATCTCATTGAAATTTATTTGAGATGCGAATTTAGCTACTAAGAGCGAGATCCGGATCTACGCCTTGTAGGGTTTTTACGGACCTCGGGGCTACATGGGGGTTCGAGGGTGCGCCCTGTTGGGGCTTGGGTTGGCTCGCGGGGGGTGGGCAAGGCGCCGTGTATGGCGTTGCTGCAGTATGGGGGGGTGGTGGGGTGGTGTTAGGCACCGCCCGTTTATTAGGTAGCGGTGGGAATTCCGCCTGGGATACCCGCCATGCGTTGACCTGAGGCGGCTTCGGCACTGGGTTTGCAAGAAGAGGTTGAGGGGGCTGGGGTGGGAAGCCCCAGTTTGGGGGGTTGCGAGGGCGTCTGTACTGCCTGCGGGGAGCCTTGGGGCACCCGCGGTAGTTTGCAGGGTGACCTTCCTCGCGGCACAAGACGCACGATGGCGGTGTGTCGCATTGGATGTGGTCGTTTCTTTTCGGCCGTGGACAATCACTCGTGCCATGGTCTTCGAGGCACTTAACGCACCTGGCGGGCGCATGGCAGTTACGGGCCGAGTGCCCGTACATCTGACAGTTGTGACACTGCGAGATGAGCCCTGTTTTGTGCGGTGGCTCTACATGAATGCCGGACAGGCCACAGATCTCACTAATGCGGAAGATCTGTTTGCCTTTTCGAGATAATTCGAGGTGGACTAGAACCATCTCGAAGGGTTTGCGGGTTTTGCCGCGGATCATACGGTGCACGGCTAAGACAGGGAGGCTTTGTTCCTCTAAGGACTTGTGGATCTCATCTTTTGTGAGTTCCGTGGGAACGTTTTTAATGACGACACGTAATATTCTCTCCTCGGGGAGAGTGTACGTGTGGTACGGGAGTTTTTTCACCGTTAGTAAGCTCGACAGCTTACGGTGGTCGGCTGAGGCACACAAGGAGATTTTTATCCCTTGTGGGGTAGATCGGGACGAGGTGAAATTAATGTGGTGCTCGGTACACCACCCAGAGACGGTAGTCCATTTGGACTTGTCCTGTAGATAAATAGGAGGTGGGGTCGGTTCCTTGCGCGGAGGCGCGGCGGTTGGCGTCATTGACTCGGGCTTAGAGGGGCCGGCTTGGGTGGCGGGCTGAGTTGAGGTGCGTGCCTCGGAGGCAGCGGGGTGGCTTGACGTGGTAGCGGTCGTTTTAAGGGCCTTAGTGGCGACGTTTTTTGCAGATTTCTTACTCCGTTTTCGCGAGCGAACGGTAGTGAAATCGCCTTCATCGGGAGAAGAGGAGTCGGAGGAGTTATCCTCCTGGTCCGATGAGCTCTCTGAGAGCCGGGCTACCTCGAATCCATTGCCGTGGGCGTCATTGGTTTTGAGGGTGGTGGTATAGCCGATGTTGTAGCGGTTACCGTGGGATACGGGGGTGACGCGGGAGAGAACACAGGTTGAGGAACGTTTTCCTCCCCGTGTAGGGCGACTAAAATGTCACGGATGGCGGGAATGTTTAATAAGTAATCTAGTGAGTACTGGATTTTGTTGTGGCACTCCATTGCCATGCTGGGAGCTTTACGACTGTTTCCTAACAGCCCTAACGCCCTGAGTAGGGAAAAAACCCAGGGGTGAGTGGTGTGTGTGCCCCTCACAACCGGGTGTAGGTCGGGAGGATGAGTACTTAATTAGTGTGCCCTAAGCTTCTAATCCTTCGCCAATCTTAATGTGCGATAGGTTCCTAGCTGCTCGGGCCGTTAGGCCTTCGCAGAAAAATGTTGAAAAGCCGTAGATTAGGTCCGACTAGGAGATCCCCCAAGGCCGGATGCTCTAACCCCTTCCGATTGTTAGCTCTGCCCTGAAGGGGCTCGGCAGGCAAATCGGGGCCTTGCCTCACCCGGCTTCGTTTACACCGTGAGGTTTCCGCCGGGGACCAAACAATATGGTTTTCTGCCCTGAGGGGGCCAAAATGGGTTGACTTTTTATCTACCAACGGTAGAAATCTGCACTCGACGTCTTGAGAAAGTCGACTTATGCAGTTGGGATCCGGCAACACCTGCGTCCAAACAGCGGAACTGCCACAGACAACCATAAACACGGCCACCCGGAGCGGGCCACTGAACGGCTACAGACGCTGAACAAGATGGCCGCTTGACGCGACGCGACGCGTGGTTCGCTGCGAGAGCGAGCGAGATGGAGCGAGAACGCACGACCGCATGGGGCGGGTGCGGGGTGAGCGCGGCGAAATGGAGAGCAGCGAGGCGCACGTCCGTGCGCTACGGGTCTCCGACGCGGAATCGCTTCGCGGTTCCCTAATAATTAAATATTAAATAAATATTGGATGCATATACCTACATTTTTGTAACGAAACCATGGTGCGATTTAAAATTTTGTACAACGCCATCTAGTGAACTCAAAGTAAATTGTTACTTATAATGTATATTAATGAAAATAAATGTTTATTGAATAAAAATCATCATTTTTTGAAAAAAAAATCGCGATATTTCATTAATACTTTATGCCTTAGTTTTATCGTATTAGTTCCTGTCGTAATCTAATGTTATTTTATGCATATATACTTGTTTTATAAATTAATGTAAAATTCTCTAACTTAGTAATATAAATATACCAGTAGGTATGGTATTTAGTTTACTTTCAGCTACGAAAACTGGAGAACCGTTTTTTATAGGCTTTTATTAGTTTCAGGTGTATATATAAAATATCTAAGAATGTTCGTGACTTTTAACCACCCTATTTCCGGCCATTGAGAACGAAAAGTAGCGTAAACGCACACTAATACAGCATATTACTAACAAAAATTGTATTATAGGTAATAAGTTTACGATTTCAAGTGAATGGTTGAAACGTTTTCTCTAATTGGTGTTTATTTTCTTTTTCACTTACACCCATACATATTGCTTAGTCTATCCTCTCTAACATAATCTTAATCAACCAACACTTTCCCCCATGCACGTTTTCGCATCTATTCATCTTTTTCGCACTATTCATAACATCCCATACTTCGCTGATCCTGTTCGCTCTCTTTCTAACACCCTAGTGCACTCAATCATTCCTCTCACTCTTTTACTTATTATGTTGCAGAATACAATATTAAATAACATCCTTACACAATTTTTCTCTATCCAAACATCAAACGGGCTTAAGGATCGTCGTAATAAACAGATACAATAAAATACTAGTTTATTAAAGTCACATAATAATGTTCGTATTTATTTATTTATTTATTTATTTAGTACTTGGAAAACCAACAGCTGTACAAAATAGTAATGAAAACTAGAGTAAGAAACATAAAGCCAATAACAGGTTTTCACGGATAGCAATGGTACACACCTACAGTAAGTCCGATAATAATTTGTAACATCTTAATGAACAATAACACAGAGTATGACAGAAAAAGGAAAAACAATGATAATTAATTATTAAAAAAGTTAAGATTTAGCTGTCTCCGTGCCACCTCGCTCCCAGTATTGAAAGGGTCAAAAGAAAACTCTTTACATAATTTGTTAAAATCTTTGCTCGCTCGCACAATATATGAATTCTGCCTATAATTAGAGGACGATAATGGAATACCTATTGGTGGGTTGAACCTAATCGATCTCTGAGGTACATTAAAAAACAGCTTGTGTAAAATGCTGGGACAGTCAATTTCGTTGCTCAATACCTTCAATAGGAAAGAAAAGTCAGCCAATCGTCGTCGATTTGATAGAGGCTGAATATGGAACCTCTTGCATAGATCGATGTAATCAGAAGAGCTATAAGGGATGTTTAGTCGATAGCACAGAAACTTCATAAAGCGCTTCTGAATACTTTCGATGCGATCGATGTATTTATTGTAGCGAGGATTCCATATTTGCGATGCGTATTCAAGGTGGCTTCTAACAAAGGTACAATAAAGTATTTTAAATGTTTTAGCTTTTTTGAAGCCATTCGACATCCTCATTACAAAACCTAATGCTTTTGATGCTTTGGCTATAATTTGTTCGATGTGGATGTCAAATTGCACCTTCGAATCGTGAAAGACGCCAAGGTCACGTACCCCATCACACCTGGGCAATAATTGACCCTTGAGTTCGTAAGATGTCGATATTTGTAATCGCTTTCGACTAAAGGTGACTACCGAACATTTAGCTGGGTTAAGATTAAGCTTATTTAATTGACAGTAATCATCTAGGCGCAAAAGATCTGATTGGAGAGCATCCATATCTTTTACCGGCGATATAGAAGAGAAAATCTTCATATCGTCGGCAAAACAGAGAAGGTTTGAGTTCTGAATACAAGAGTCAATGTCATTAACAAATATAATAAATAGTAAAGGCCCCAATAAGGATCCTTGGGGCACACCACTAGGGATCCAAATCCAACTAGAGATATAGTTACTGATAACAACTGCCTGAGTCCGATTTTCTAGATAAGAACAGAACCAGCCTAATAGATTACCGTTTATGCCATTGTTGAGTAACTTCATTTTTAGAATGTTGTGATCAATCCTGTCAAAGCATTTACTATAGTCGGTATACACTACATCGACCTGTGCCCCACAGTCCATTTGTTTCGTAATATAATCATTTAATAAAATTAAATTTGAGATAGTTGACCTACCCTTTAAGAAACCGTGTTGTGAAGGGCTGAAACTATTTTTAAGTGCGGCATAAGCTTGATCGTAAACAATTCTTTCAAATATTTTAGCAAGTATACACAATTTAGATATTGGCCTGTAATTGCCGATCTCATGCTTAGAGCCCTTCTTGTGAACGGGAGTTACATACGCAGACTTCCATATATGAGGGACAGTAGACGTGGACGTTTATTAAGACGTTTATTAAAGAGTATTTAAAAAGTGGAATCAACAACAATTAAACTTATCTATTCATTCGGGTCCGTGAAAAAACTCTATCACTGATATTTTAATAATTGTTCAAAATGTAGGCCGGTCCTCTCAATACAAAGCCACCCGGCTTTGTATTGAGAGGACCTACATTTACGTTTGATTAAATTGTTTTTAAATTTATTTGTGTCCGAGCACTTCGTTTCACTTCACTAAATGCAGTGATTATTTTATTACGAAGGTCTTCATAACTTCGCGCTTCTTCTACGTACACCCGTCTCTTAATCTCTCCCCACAAATAAAAGTCTAACGGGGTAAGATCTGGTGACCTTGGAGGCCACGGTGTCGGACCGCCGCGTCCTATCCATCTATCACCATATTCACTATTTAAATAATTACGCACAGCACTTGAATAATGAGGTGGTGCGCCGTCATGTTGATAGTGTAGGTTGTTTAACAGTCCCAGGGGCACGTCATCTAATAAATCAGGAATTACACTTTGCAACATATCCAAATAGTTACCGCCAGTCAATCGGTCGTCAATAAAGTACGGACCCACGATAACGTTATTAATGATCCCAGCCCAAACATTAACACTAAATCGCACTTGATGGTAACTGTCTTTGATTACGTGAGGATTGCTCACTGCCCAATAATGTTCGTTACGACTATTATAAAGTCCTATTCGTGTAAATAAGGCTTCGTCAGTCCAAAGAATGTTAGCGGAGTCGATGTTTGCCAATAACCACTGACTAAATTGCATTCGCAACGATCCATCATTTTCATGCAGTACTTGAACGCGTTGATAATGATACGGGTGGTATCCTAAGGAATTTAGCAGCTTCCACACGTAATAACGGCTTACGCCGAATTATCGAGCTGCGTCATTAGTACTAGCACGAGGGTCCCCTTCAAAAAACTCGATTACAGCATTCTCGACTGCCGGGGTAATCGCAGCAGTACCTCCTCGAGATGTTGCATACCCCGGTGTAGTGAACTGCCCAAAATCCAATAACCTTTGGTTGGCTGCTAAAATCGTCCTCAAATTAGGTACTCTCGAGTTAATACCTTGTCGTAAAGTCTTTGAGCTCCACGTAGACTTTCAGCACTTAATATGTAGCACCGTACCATCTCATAATACTCGCGGTTTGAATATGTTATTTGATCTTGTGTCGTCATTGTAGAAGATAAGTAGTAAAAGATAAGCAATACGCACTCGTAATTAAGTCACGGTCAAACGTCAACTGAAACTGACTGACCTGCCGCGCGTGCGGCGTGTGTTCGGGGGTGAGGGCGCCGGCGGTTGCAAAGCACAGGCGAGGGAATGTACCTATAGGTAATCATACGATATGACGTAACGATTTATTACGATGTCTTAAATTTATCTTTGTGTGCGTTCGTGGCGTAATTATAAAATTTATGAATGGCTACGCAATATCAACAAGTTTGATTTTTTGGGAATGCATAAAATGTAATATGGATATTTTTTTGAAAAAAAAAGCATATGTTTTTATTTCAATAATCAATATACTATATAATATAATATATAATATACTATATAATAATCTATATACTATCGATTCTGAATCTCCTGTGCAAATTTGTGCACCCTTTGAAAAAATACTCTGTATATTTATTTCTTCGTATATTACCAACTTCATAGGAATTGGATTTTGACTCACTTTAAACAGTCAAATTTCATTTAAAAGTTGAAAATTTAAGGAGGACGTTAAAATTATTTAGATAGCTTGTCTTATTATCATTACAGGATTAAAAATTTCTTTATTAAATATATTGAAGCTGAGAGTTGGTCGTTAGCTCGATAAATGCCGCCATTTCTGTTTCCTAAATCACACTCTTCGTGCGGAAAGAATGTCTGTGAACGGATGAAAGCATTTCATTTTTTATAGGCTTTAATTAGTTTCAGCTGTGTATTTATTTGTTTGTATGTCACCAACTCCTTAAGAATTGGATTTTGACTCACTTTAAACAGCTTGTCTTATTGTCATATCAGGATTAGAGAAAAATATATTGTAGCTTAGAGTTGGTCGTTTGCTCGATAGATGGCGCTATTTCTGGTTTATAAATCGCAAATTATTTCAAGCTACGTTTTAGAAGGTTCATTTCGTTTGTACTAAATGACGTTACCATAAATATGAGTCGTAAAGTCAATTTTAAAATGGATAATTTATTCGATACGATACCTACCAAAAAGTACTTATTGACTAAAATATCGAATACAAAAGTATCGGTATCGAAAGAAAAGTACTCGATACCTAAAGATAAAGTAAATAAAAGTACTCGATACTTTAAACAGTACGTTACTTATCTTTCGATACAATTCATGAGTTCAGTATCGATACTTTATATTCCATACAGTGTCTCTACTTGTACAAAATAGTTTCGATGTTTCACATCTGTCAGGCGTCCTGAGCGACGGCTCCCTTTTTTCTACATTACATTATATAAAGTGTACCGATACGAGATACCGCATATTTAGGTGTTCAGGGGATAGATTTCTACTTAACGAGGCATGAATTAAAGAGACTCCACTGTCTTTACAGAACATTCATGTACTGATGAGGAAGTTCATATCAAATCAGAGGTTACTGTTGAAGAAGAGGATATTTGTGCAAAATATAGTGATATATCAGATAATAGACACACATTACAGAATACAGAATTAGAACATGATATACATCTAAAAACTGACAAGATTGTTTTGGAGAGAATAGATTTGGAAGCATTTAAAATAGGTGAGTGTTACTGATTTTTTTTTAAGACCACCATCTCTTTCTATCTCTCTCTCATTCTTTCTCTCAATACCGACCATGCGTGATCCTTTCCTTCCATAAAGTGCAAGTAGGGATGATCGATTTTGAAAAACATCGATGTTAACATCGAAAGCCCAACATCGATGTTCGATGTTTATCGAACACCTAACATCGATGTTAGGGAAATCATCGATGTTACAAAAGTATCGAACAGCGATGTTACGATATTTCTCGTGGCGAATTTTGATGAGCTTTTTTTTTTAGGACATCTGTCGAATATTTTTGACATCTGATGTTACTACGATGAAATCGTCCAGGCAAATTTTGATGAGCTTTTTTTTTTTAGGAATACTGTCGAATATTTTTGACATATCGATGAAATCTTATAGACAATTTTTGATGAGCTTTTTTTTTTTGGAACAACAGTCGAATATTCTTGACATCGATAGTAAAATTTCGTTCTGCTCCTAGTAACATCGATGTTTTCCTTTCAACATCGATGTTAAAAACAGTTAACATCGATGTTACGATGTTTTGCCTATAGCAACATCGATGTTAAAACATCGATGTTTTTCCTTTCAACATCGATGATCATCGATCATCCCTAAGTGCAAGTGGTCTTGGCCCGGTTCCTTCCAGAAATGACGACACCGGCTGCTGTCATAATAAAAGTTATAACAACCTGAACACCATTACTCACACAGTAGGCATATTAGAACTTTATATGACTTACGACGGCCATTTTATTTACGGAACTGCCATTATTGGCAGGAAGTTCCATCGGTGGTAGGATCATACTGTTGACAGTTTTTTATCTGCAGTCACGGGCCGGTCCGTCCGGGGCAGTACCACACTCTCGCAGAAGATCGATCGTTTGAGTAGTAGCAATTTGTTGCAGCACTTCGTTGGGTGAGCGAGAGAGCCGGAAGCCCAACTTTTTGGGTGTGTTTGTGTATGGTGGGTTTTCGTTTCTTTTTCGGGAAGTCATTTAGGAAAAGAGCTAATACTTTTATGTTGCTGGACCGATATTAACCAAACATAGCTAAGAACCACCGCCAGGAAAATGGCTTTTAAATAGAAAAAAACCGTATCGAAATCCGTCCATCCATTTGAGAGCTACGATGCCACAGACATACAGCACGTAAATAGACAGACAGTTATCTCGAGTTGATTTGACGTCACACGCACACGAAACAAAATGTATGTTTTGGAAATTTGAAAAAGGAAAGCTCTCATAAACTTTCCACTCCAAGATGAATTGAATGAGGTCGGATTTTTTCTGTATAGGGACGAAGTAAGAAAACAATTCAACATGACATATTTTAATCCCCGTGAATGTGGTAAAAAATACTAAGGGATGTTATATGCAAATAACATCTATCTATGTAAGAAGATATACTTGAAATAAAACCCCATACCAAACCATCTGACCAGCGTGGTATAAGTAGGGTTACGACTTACTTTTATTGCCAGAATTTGCAGTGTGTGGAGGTCCCAATTAACTGCCGCCTTACCACTGATCATCTTATTTGTATTTTGCCTTTTCTCTCTTCACATATTAATATAGTATTTTTATAATTTAGGCCGATTTGCCGCTAAGACGCCAGAACTAGATCTACCCAATAAAGATACTGAAAGTACTGCATCAACCCAACCGCAAACAGAAGTGACAGTCGTACAAAATAACAATATTAAGAAGAAAATACAGACCATTGAGAGCCCTGTTATAGTGAAAAATAAAAATATTCTGGAGCCAATATCTTATATAGAAAAACACATACAAAAAAAAATATGCGTGCCTACATAGTATGTATGTCAGGAGGAAAACATCTTTGGTGCCACATGTTATTTACAAAAGCATAGCCGTATACACACCGGTGAGGGACCATACAGGTGTAACATTTGTGAGCAAAATTTCACTGAGAAGATTGATTTAGTAAATCACACACGGCACACCAGTGATAGACCGTACAAATGTAATATATGTGAGCAAAGTTTCACTCGGAAGATTAATCTAGTTGATCACACACGTATACACACCGGTGAAAGACCGTACAAATGTAACATATGTGAGCAAACTTTTACTCAGAAGACTACTCTAGTAAATCACAAACGTATACATACCGGTGAGAAACCATACAAATGTAACATTTGTGACCAAAATTTCACTCTGAAGAGTCATCTAGTTGATCACACGCGTAGACACACCGGTGAGAGACCGTACAAATGTGGCATTTGTGAACGAAGTTTCATTCTGAAGCTTCATCTAGTTGATCACATGCATAGACACATGGGTGAGAGACCGCACAAATGTAACATATGCGACCAAAGTTTCACTCGGAAGTATGCTTTAGTGGTTCACACGCTCAAACACACTGGTGAGAGACCATACAAATGTAACATATGCGAGCTAAGTTTTATTGAGAGGTATCCTTTAGTCAGACATATGAGTGTGCACACCAGTGAGAGACCGTATATATGTGACATATGTGAGAAAAGTTTTAGTAGAAAGAGTTATTTAGTAAAACATATCCGTATACACACGAAAAGTCACTGAAATGTGTTATGTGAGAAATGGTTTATCATTAAATAATGTTCTAAATTACCTTCATCCATTCCGCATTCATGGACAGAATGACCTTTAACATGGATTTTAGAAAGAAAACAGTAAAGCACATAAATCCTAAACTTAACTGATTATCACTGATGTGAACAATTTGCTTTATGATGTGAAACATCTATGAGCAAGGGTGAACCTGACGGTCGCGTGCCGTTAAAAGCTAGTAACGCCACGCCTCGCGATAGCATCTTATTCTAACTATTTTTCATGTACGTTGTCTGGCGACCCTGTAAGGGGCGCGAAAATCAAGATCAGGGCTTATACTAGCTATTGAAAAAACATCTAGCTATATATATCATAATATGTTTAACGATACCATAGCGCGTTTTAGAATGTTGTACAACGCCATCTAGTGAGGTTAAAATAAATTATTAACCTAAACACACATGTATACTAATGAAAATAAACATATATTGAATAAAACTCATCATTTTCTGAAAAAAAAAAATCACTATTTTATTAATACTTTATGCCGTATTAGCCCCTGTTATAATCTGTTCTTTTATGCATAAATACATGTTTTATAAAATCTATACCAATAAATAAAATTAGAGTGTCTGTTTGTAATGTCAAAATAATAGGCTTTTTTCATGCTCACACGGTTATTTGCTTGATACCTATGCCTAAAATAGCAATTAAAAAATTTTTGTCTGTCTGTTTGTTCCGGGTAATCTTCAAAACGGCTGGACCGATTTCAAAAATTCTTTCACCAATGGAAAGCTATAATATCAGGGCGTAAACTAGGCTATATTTTATCCCGGTATTCCCACGGGAACGGGAACTACGTGGGTAAAACGACTATAATCTAGAAGCGAAGCGAGGGCGGGTTGCTAGTAATGTATAATTCTCTAACTTCATAACAAGTATGCCATACCTACTTTACTTTTACGTACGAAAACTGGACAAACGTTTTTATAGGCTTTTTAATAGTTTCAGCTGTATAATTATTTGTTTGTATGTCACCGACTCCTAGGAATTGGATTTTGACTCGCTTTAACAGACAGATTTCATTTAAAATTTGTAGACTTAACAAGGACTAACGACGATAAAATAATTGAAATACCTTATCTTATTATCATTACAGGATTAGAGATTTCTTTATAAAATACTAGCTGACCCATCAGACGTTGTTCTGTTCAAATAAAGCGCCACCTACCGGTTCCAGTTGCGAATCTAAACCATTCTCGAATCTCCTTGAACACACGCAACAAATTTCATCAACATCGGGCCAGCCATTTAGGAAGAGTTCAGTGACATACACACATACTCAAGAAAAATATTAGGTCATTCAATAAGTCCGTAGGATAAGTTCGAAAAAAAATTTTTTGATAAATCTCGGTTTATTATTCAACATAGTTGCCTTCGAAGGCGATACAACGAGTATAGAGATTTTCCAATTTTTCGATACCACTTTTGTAGTACGATTTGTGCGGGACGGGCCTCCAGACAAATGTGTCGTTAGTCGGCTGACGTCCCGGTTGGTCGCTGGTTCGGTGGTTTATGTGGACTGTATCTTCGGGTTCGGTTCCCTACTGGCGGGCTTCAGTGAAGAAATAAAACGATCGATTTTGAAGTAACTTGCACATCGGACGAATATTACACCGTTGCTGCCTAGCCCCTGAATGTTAATGCTTGAAGTTCGCTATTTTTTCATATCATTACTTCATACTATGGTTTCAAGCTTCCATCGCGCGCCGCTAGGTGTCTTCGGTAGTCTATGCTACAATGTGTTCATTAAACGAAGAGCTTAAGTACCTTGAAGTTATAGCGTAACGTGAGCCGTGAGGCTCCGGCGTAAACGGTTGTCGCATTCGTCCGATTTGTGCTGACATTCCGCGTTGGAGACCCGTAGCGCACGGACGTGTGCTTCGCTGCTCTCCATTTCGCCGCGCTCACCCCGTACCCGCCCCCTGCGGTCGTGCGTTCTCGCTCCGTCTCGCTCGCTCTCGCAGCGAACCACGCGTCGCGTCACGCCGCCATCTTGTTCAACGTCTGTGGCCCGCTCCGGATGGCCGTGTTTACGATTGTCTGTGGCAGTTCCGCTGTTTGGACGCAGGTGTTGCCGGATCCCAACTGCACGAGTCGACTTTCTCAAGACGTCGAGTACAGATTTCTATCGTTGGTAGATAAAAGTCAACCCATTTTGGCCCCCTCAGGGCAGAAAACCATATTGTTTGGTCCCCGGCGGAAACCTCACGGTGTCAACGAAGCCGGGTGAGGCAAGGCCCCGATTTGGCTGCCGAGCCCCTTCAGGGCAGAGCTAACAATCGGAAGGGGTTAGAGCATCCGGCCTTGGGGGATCTCCTAGTCGGACCTAATCTACGGCTTTTTATCATTTTTCTGCGAAGGCCTAACTGCCCGAGCAGCTAGGAACCTATCGCACATTAAGATTGGAGAAGGAGTACAAGCTTAGGGCACATTAGTTAAGTACACATCCTCCCGACCTGCACTCGGTTGGGAGGGACACGCACTACACACAACCTAGGGTTTACCCCACCCAGGGCGACAGGATACATTTCCGCGAACGTTTTTCCCGCCAGCCCACCATGGCGGAAAAAACTATCACTATTGACGTCTTTCTGGCGATCCCCGAAATAAAAGCTTACATCGCTCAAAATTTTGGAGCGATAACTATTCTCCCACCATAACCCCTACGCGCTCACTCCACCGTCCTGCCGCTCAAACCGGAATTACTGGCCACCGGCACGGCGATGGATACGGAATCGGTCCCCTCCTCAGTCTCAGCTTCATCTTCCTCCGAGTCGAAAGATTCGCCCAATGAGGGCTCCTTCACAACAAAGAGGCCCCTCTAAGGCCCCTAAAATCAAGCCAACCGAATCGGCCATAACTTCAGCCACAATCCCGTCTGAAACGACCGCTACGACCGCCTCGGCCCCCCCAGTCGTCTCGCAGACAGCCCCAATCTCTGTCCCATCCACTACGGACAGCAACACCGTCACCCCACAGGCGGTCAAAAAACCACTGGCTCCGCCGCCCCTATACATTAGGGATAAGTGTATTGGGCCCTCTTTTGTTTATTTTGTATATCAACGATCTGCCAAAGTCAACTAAATATCCTATGACGCTATTCGCGGACGATAGTACTGTAACTGTTTCAAATGATAATAATGACCTAATTCAATACAAATTTGACATTTACAACTGTATAAAATCAATAATACAATGGTTAGATAGTAACAATTTAAAGATTAATTTAGACAAAATTAAAATAATGCATTTTAGTCAGAGACTTGCGCCAGATAATATAGATATTAATATCAACAACAAAAAAAATTACAATGTGGAGGATAGTAAATTTCTTGGCTTAATAATTGACAGAAAATTGAACTGGAAATCACACATAGAGGCTCTTAGCAAAAAAATTTGCAAATCTGCTTTTGCATTGCATTCCCTTAGTGCAATTGTCAACTTAGATACCGTAATAATGGCCTATCACGGACTAGCAGGGACACATTTAAGATACGGCATCATCTTTTGGGGCAATTCCACAGATTTTGACGTCGCATTTAAAGCCCAAAAAAGATGCATTAGATCTATGTTCGGGTTGAAATCAATAGAAACATGCAAACCATATTTTAAAAAATACAAAATATTGACTTTGCCCTGTATTTATATCCTGGAAACTGCAATGTTCGTAAAGAATAATCCTAATATATTTCCTCGCATACAAAACACGGTTACGCGTAATAGACGTGATATTACCAGAGTCTGTGTACACCCAGCTAGAACTGCACTCATGCAAAAAAGTATTGTTTGTATGGCTCCAAATATATTCAATAAATTCCCTAAACTTTGGAGGGAGCTGAGCGGCAAGGCATTCAAACGTCTCGTAATACAATTTTTAGTACATAAAATATATTATAATGTTGCTGAATTTCTAGCCGAAAAAGACTGGACTGGACCGAATTAAATTGACTACTATAATAAAACTAATGGACATATTTGTAAAATTTAAATAAGTATGATTTGACAATTTTCTATTTTCTAATATGATATTTGTAAAAATTTATTACTTATTTGACATGTAACATTAATATTCTTGACTTTGACATTTATATTATTTTATTATTATTATTATTTTTTTATTTAATTAGGGAATAGTAATTTATTTAGACTGATTTATTTAGTGTTCTACTTGTATTAAAGCCATTGATGGTATAATTAATGTAAATAATAATTAATACCGAAATGAAATATTTGTACGCCGATACAAACGGCCAAACATGAATGGACTCTCTACTAATTCGATCTTGCATGCTTTGTTGTATGTATACACGTGTTTGAACAAATAAAATTTTATTATTATTATTATTATTATAAGGAGAAGTGGCTAGCCATCTCCGCGTGGCTAAACACCAACAGGATTTCGTACAAATCTGCGAAATCCACCCCCCAAGGCATACGAATGGACCTTCACTCGTCAGCTGACCACCGCACCGTGTCAAGCATGCTAGGGAATCAACAGATTTCCTACCATACATACACCCTCCCCGAAGCCAAACTTCTGCGTGCAGTAATACGCAATGTCCCGAGGGAAATCGACACCAAAGAGATCTTAGAATCTCTTAAAGCCCAGGATCTGCCGGTTGTAGAAGTACATCGGATGATCCGAGGCAAGGGTCGTTACCCTCTCAATATGATATTAGTCTGCCTAGCAAATACCTCTGAGGGTAAAGGCATTTTCAAAATCAAGACCATATGTGGTCTATCCGGGGTCTCAGTAGAGCCCCCACACAAAAATGGCAACTTGGCACAGTGCCACAAGTGCCAGATGTATGGACACTCGTCCAAGAACTGCTTCGCCCGTCCTACGTGTGTCAAGTGCCTAGGTGACCATCACACCTCTCAGTGTGAACGGCCAAAAGACATCTCCCTCTGCAAAGAGCCACCAGCGTGTGTTCTCTGTGGAGAAAACGGCCACTCGGCTAACTATCGCGGCTGCCCAAGAGCGCCGAGAAGACTAGTCCGCCAGCCCAACTCAAACTGCAAGGCCTTGTATTATAACAAGACCTTCGTCCCAGCCCCCTTACCAACCCACAATGCGTGGGCTCGCCCCCTGCTAACTAGCAAGGAGGCTTTCCCAACCCTGCCCAACAAACAGCCCGCTGCCCCGCCCGCACCATTGAGATGCTTCGTCTCAGCCCAAACCACCAACAACCGGGCCAAGCCAGCTCACCGGTGGTAATCCCAAGCCCCCTCAGGGCGCCCCACTTCCCACCGTCGTCGCTAAAAGCGTGACCCCAAATGCCCCCCAGGGACCAGATCCAGATCTAGCCCTGGTGGCATTCTTCGCGGCTCAAATCAATTTCGCGGAAATCCGCGAAATTGCAGCCGAACTTAAAAAGAACGAGGGAAACAACCTCGCCCTCCTCAATACTGCGATTAAATTCGCCCCCACGTTAGAGCGTCTAGGCTCACTCAAATTCAAATAAAATGGATAGGTACACTCCCGGCAGAGTTAAACCCAGACACCTCAAAGTAGGGACATTCAATGCCAATAGCCTTACCCAACAGAGGGATGAAGTAGGCACATTCCTTCGGGAACACCAGCTCGACATCTTGCTAGTACATGAAACGTTCCTAAAACCATTTAACAAGGACCCTAGAGTCGCGAACTATAATATAGTTCGCAACGATAGGACAACCTCACTAATGGGCGGAACGCTTATTTACTACAAAAGGTCGCTGCATTGCACACCTGTGGATCCGCCCCCTCTGATGTACATTGAAGTTTCAATTTACAGGCTAGCCCTCTCAGGCCATCAGCCTATCACCCTTGTATCCGCATATCTCTCTCCCAATAGAGAACATTCGAAACAGTTAGTTGAAAAAGATCTAAAAGCCTTGCTAGAATTGGGAGGCGCCGTCATCATTGGCGGTGACCTTAACGCCAAGAACACCTCTTGAAATATTCTAATGTTACATGTAAAATTGATGAACAGGAAGAGCTTATTGTAGGGGTAAACTGTGAAGACTGTGTAGCATCTGCCGGTTTGCAGGGACACGAAAAAAGTATCGACACTTTCAGGGGCGAGTACTTTTCTTTCGATACCGATACTTTGCTTTCGATACTTTTACTGAATGAGTACTTTTTGGCAGGTATCGTATCGGATAAATAGTAGTGAGTATCCATATGAAACTTGACCTTACAGCTTATATTTATGGTACCGCAATCTAGTTCAAACGTAATGAACCTTCTAAAATGTGGCTTGCAATATTTTAATCACCATTCAAAATTCCTAAAAGAAAAAAAGCTCATCACAACAGATTCCAGGCAAAGCACTCAGTACTCGATACTTTGAAGTATCGATACATTATTGAGTACGATACTTTTTCTTCGATACTACTCATGAATACAGTATCAATGCTTTCTGTTCGATGTCAATCAGTTAAGAGTATGAAGAATTAACAAACCACACAAACCAAGTATCATCTTTATAATATTGGTAGGATAATAACTTACATAAATCTAAAACTCTTTTTTTGTTTTCAGGTGGTTGCAAGCATTAGTAACTCCTCCTTTTCTGGCTAGCAAAAAAAGTTCAGAGCCACCATCAACTGCAGTTGAATGTTACTGGAACAAACCAACTCTTTCCAGTGCTAGTACAAAACCAGTGACTAGTAAAGAAATAGCAGATTGTTTTTGGTGTGAATATATATTTCTAAAACTAATTGAAAGTGCTAAAAAATAATAAAACACATCACATTTTAATAACTCTTTATTATTTATTCATATAGATTATTTATACCACTAGCAATCCTTACAATTTCATCCAAGTAAGGTACATCTGTGATTGATAACGGAATGAGGTTTTAGCAGTGCATATTCCCTTACCCTTCTTATCACCCTCTCAACATGGATTTGTAAACTTGCAATCACTATTCTGTTGTACTTCAAAAAGACTGCTTGGTGCCTGAATAAACACTTGGTGGTCTCAAAAGTTTTATACCCCGTGAACTTAATAATGATTCTATTTCTTTAAACCTATCATATCCTTTAAACCTATCAGCTGAAATAACAGAACCAGAATTTAAGAAATTTACAAATTACTTTTGTCCACAATCACTATCTGATATTCTTCCCCCGTAACCCTATAAAGCTTATAAATCCATTAGGTGTACAACCAATCAAATATTTTACAGTATTGCAATTTTTATATTGTGACCATGACTGAGCTTGCTTTAATGGACTGGAAGGCTTAGAAATTTGAATTTCAGAGCAATTAATAGTCATCTGAATAATTTTAAACAAGTAAGTTACAAACAACAATTTTTAACAACCAATTTTGGCAAGTTTGCTTTTATTAGTTTAGGTTCTGGATTATAAACAAAATTTTGAATAAAGTTACCTAATACTTCTATCATCAATATTATTGTTGATAACTTTGTTCAAGATATATCAAATTGACCACTTATTCTCTCTAAGGAGTAATTTTGTTTTATTTAGTGCTCTAATGTTACAATGAGGTGAACAAACTCAATTTTTGCTGAACTTCTACTGATAATCTAATCAATAAGCCATAAATATTGTTTAGGTTATTTGATACTTAACATACTGTCCCTGCAATCATCAAGTACATCTTTCTTTGAATCGCACACTAGAGACTCACACTAGGCACTCTTCTGTTTCTGAAGTAGCACCAAATAGAGAAGGAGTAGAGGCAGAAGATATTTCTTGAGAAGATTGCACTTCCATTGTAGCAACATTAGTTGGGCCTTTCCCAATTTTATAGTTGGTACTTTTGTCTACCATCTTAATTTCAGACTGGCTTGCAGCATCTGTAAATGAGGTTATAAGTTAATTCGGATAATAACAGAATATAAAAGCAATAGCATTTCCCAACAAAAAGTAAGAATAATAGAGATTAAACAAATGAAACTTCCTAGGTAATATTGAGCAGGAAGATGTTGTTGGCATTCTTATATCTTCATGCTTTCTTTTTAGTGGCTTGCTAGTGCTTGGCTGTTTTAAAAATATCTTAACTAAGTCAGATGAATCTCTCTTTGTGTCCTGAGGAATATTTCGAAATGTAGCCGTTTGTTTCAGTCGGGGTTCTTACTTCCTTGGCAGCTAGACATTAAATTTTTCACAACGTGTAGATGCACTCGAGTTCGCACTAGTATATAATGAATGAAATAGGTCTTAAGAAACTTACATCCAAATGATCTTTGCAACAATAAATAGAGTAAGTCTTGAAGTATTCTGTTTACACTTCTTTGCACCATTTCTCTCTCAAGTCTTCCCGTACACAAACAAACAAAAAATTTTGTTGGGACTATTGTTAGTGTCATTATTGCAGAACGGAACAAACACTTTCTATACTCCTTTATCTAATACTAGCAATCCGCCCTCGCTTCGCTTCGGATTTAGTCGCCTTACGCGCGTAGTTCCCGTTCCCGTGGGAATACCGGGATAAAATATAGCCTATGTTACTCCCTGATATTATAGCTTTCCAATGGTGAAAGAATTTTTAAAATCGGTCCAGTACTTTTTGAGTTTATTCGTTACATACAAACTTACAAATTTTACCTCTTTATAATATTAGTATAGATATAAAAATCTCGTGTCACAATGTTCGTTCCCATACTCCTCCGAAACGGCCTGACCGATTTTCATGAAATTTTTATGCATATTCAGTAGGTCTGAGAACCGGCTACTATCTATTTTCCAAACCCTTAAGTGATAAGGGGTGTCCACCGCAAATTTTTTCTAAAATTTTTATGAGCTTTTTAATTATTTTAATTTTTTTATTATGTGGCATTAAAAATACATACAACCCTAAATTTTCATTTTTCTATCACCAACCCCTGCTTTTTAATAGTCATTTTAATAATTTCATCTTTTTTATGCCGCTCGATAACTTCAATTATTATCACTTGGTAAGTTATCCCCTCCATGTGTCTGCCGGTGTCACTTCTCATTCAGTAAACAGCACGGAGTAGGGATGACAACGAAGATGGTCTCCTATTTCTCTCAAACAATAAGCCTTCTTTTACTCCCTCTACAGTTTTCGCGAAGCCACCATAATAAATGCAAAATTTCGAGGTGAAAATATATTAATACCATGAATACCTATTATATCCATAGATGTGCCGATTCAATTTTCGATTAGATTGGCATTTACAGTGACTATTAATAAATCCCAAAGCCATACAATGTCTGTTTGTGCCTTAGATTTGAGCACACCATGTTTTTCACACGGACAATTGTCGTTGCATGCTCTGAGTGGGTAAACCATCAAGTCTGTAGGTATTAGCTGAAGACGGGCTAACAAAAAATATTGTTCACGCTTTAGCATAAAGAGATTAATATTATGTTACGAATTAATGATATAAATAATTATTACTTAAAATAGATTATAATAAACTAAAACAAAAAATGTTTGGTGTTTTGTTATTTTTATATTCCCTCATTGTTCACAGTGCTCCATGCCTTTTTCACTCATATACCATATCCATTTCCAATAAGTTAGTTATTTTCTTTCTACACTATAAATTCTCAAGAAATTATTTACATGGCAAAACAACGTTTGCCGGGTCAGCTAGTCTATCTATATATATATATAGGAGAGGCGGGTTTTGCGAGCGATATATTGACTCATCACCATATCTCTGGAACCATAAGGCGTATAGACTTGAAATTTGGCAGAAATATTCCTTTCGTTGAGTAGAGGTCAGCTAAGAACGGATTTTACGAAGTTCCACCTGCAAGGGGTGTTGCGGGGGCTTTAACAATAATATACATTTTAAGGAACAGGGTGAGCCGAAGCTACTGAAGCTAGAGAAATGAAAGGGGAATGCCCATTTTCAGTATCGCCTGATGCATCTAATTTTAAATTGTGACACGAGTTCATGACATGGATAATCTTAGTTTATTATTAAAATAATTTTATCACGTATTGTGGAGTCTCACATTTGCCGGGTTTATGTGCGTGTAATAATAGTCTTTTTGGATCGTAGTTTTCCGTTAAATAGATTTGTTGTAGCAACATTATTACACAGATAATTATGATTAATCGATGTTCTACTGATATAATGAAATTTCAATTAAACGTAATTATTTGTGATTATTAACAGTTCAAAACAACAATAACATTTTTATTCAACGAAAAAAAATGTGTTTATTAATATATAATTTTAGTTTAGTTTCGTACAAACAACTGTACGAAACTAAACACAGTTTTTAGTTAGCCAATGTAACAAAACATTAGCTTTGAAACACTAAAAACTAGGTGAGATTTGAGATCATATTATCATAAACAGAAAAACTTACAAAAATATTTTGCCTTCTGTTTTATTGTGAGTGAATACTTGTGTTTTTACATCGGTAAGAAAAATCGAAATAATTAATCTTTATCGATTATTGATGTATTTTTTTGACGTGACAACGTCTTATAAATTGGTTTGCCGGGTGACACTTCAAGAAACTGCGTTACGCTCCGCTCACGTTATGCGCTCACAATGAGAGCGAGTGAGAGGCACGCGTCCCTTCCACTCGGGCATGGTTAGCCCGCCTAAGAGCGAGAGAGACAGACATAAAAATTGTATATTTGTATATAAATACGTATGTATGTGTAAAGGTAAAAATAAAATTTTGTTAATATGAAATTCAGTGCGAGATTCTTTGTATAAATTAATGTTTTAAATATAATTCTTTGTATAAATAAATGTTTTAAATTGTTACTATTATTTCATCCTTCTTCCTACTATACGAATGAATATTCACATTAAAATTATTTTACCACTCAAAGTCGTTGTCACGTAAAACTTTCGCCCGTATACCGCGACTTTACAAGCAACCAATATTTTTTTTTTTTTATTTTAGTAACACTGTAACCTTACTTGTCAATTTTATCATGTTTGTTGTTCGCAGCTAAACAGATTGGCGCGAATATGAAAATGTCATGTCATGCTCTTGTATTATATTCATTTCTTTAGTGGTTTGTAGTGTTATATTCAATAATTTTGCTGGTATTTTATGGAATATGATAGAGTTAAAGTGCTGGAGTGTAGTGAATATGGTATAATTGTGGTTTACGTGTATTTTCGTGTTCTTAAAAGATAAGTAATAAGTTTCATACTTTTTAACTACAAAGTTCACCCATCGATTTCTCAGAAACCCGGCAAATTACGCATACTTATGAAGTTTATTTTTACTTAAACTACGTACTAATACGAATCTTAGACAGTGGTTTTCGTCTTGTCACTGTAATATTTATACCGATACTATTTTCCTTAGTCACTTGGGCATTCCCCTTTGGACCGTAGTTTCATTTCGTGACGTAGGCACCCATTTAAAAAGGAATTTTTGAAATTCCACCCCTAAGGGGGTGAAATGCAACGGTAAAGTCTGTACGGAAAGAAAAAAAAATCTTTAGCTACTGTCTTCAAATTAAGCACAAATACTCTTTAATAAAAATAAATAAACACGTATTTCAGCGTTTGTCCATTTTCATCCTCGAAAGGTGTAAAATAGGTATAAAGATGTCAGTTGATTGACTCATCACAGAGCCGAAACTACTGAAGCCAGAAACATGAACTTTTGACATTATTTTATTTGCGTGACGTAGAAACCCATTAAGGATTTTTTTTAAATTCAACCCCTAGGGGGTAAACGGCAGTAACAAAGTTTGTATAGAGAGAAAAAAAATCTACATCGATTTTCTTCAAATTCTCTACAAATACTATTTAATAAATATAAATGAACACGAGTTTCAGCATTTCTTAATTTTCACCCTCTTTTTTTTTTTTTTTTTTTTTTTTTTGGGTGGGTCGCGGTCGGCGCGCCTCCGCACCACTCCGTCCGGGGCGACAGAGGGGCTTAAGCACGCAACTCCCGCAACCCACCCGAAAACCACCTCGCCTTCGTCATTGGGCCGACCACCGGAGCAGGTTTACTTGTCGTCAGTGGTCGGCGGAATACCCCCTACTCGGGGTACCCTCCCGTCGACCGACGTCCCCCCCTCGGGGAGGACGTCGGTCTTTCCTCACGCGGTCGGCCTCTCGGCGGGTGACGGACTAATCCCCGGTCACGTCACCCGCGGCCTCGGCTAGGGCGGCATGAGGCGCAGATAGTTGCGCCTGCGCCGCCCCAGTCGCCGGCGGCGGATCTCCTCATCGAGGCTGCGCTCCACGCGCAGACGATCCGCCGCCTCCTTCTGCGAGATCACTGTCTCGCAGAAGGCTGCGACCGCGTCCCAGTTCCCGACGCTGTCGACCATCGCCCTAGATGGCCGGCAGCGTCAGGTCGGCACCGATGATTGCGACGAGTTCACGGCGCTGCACTGCCCAAGCCGCGCAGGCCTCGAGCGTGTGACGCGCCGTGTCCTCGTCGCAATCGCAGTGGTGGCAGGACGGTGTACTCTCCCTCCTTACGACCCTGTGCAGGTATTTGGCGAAGCTCCCGTGCCCCGTCAACACCTGCACTAGTCGGAAGGAGAGCACCCCGTGCCGCCTTTCCAACCACTGCATCAGCACCGGCCGGAAGGCCTCCACGGTTCGCACCCCGAACCGAGGCCTCTCCAGCCGGACTGCCCAACGGGCAATGACGTCTCGGCGGGCGTCGACGCGCCAGGCGGTGAGATCCCTTAACGAGATCACACCGCCCTCCCCGCGCACCCCCGACCCCCGCCGATACAACTCGGCGAGCATTTCCGCCTCCAGGTCCCACGGGGGAGTCCCGGCCAATAGGCACGCTGCCTCCGTCGCAACCGTGCGGTATCCGCGGATGGCCCTGACCGCCATGACCCTCTGTGGTCGCCACAGAAGGGCCCTAAGTCGGACGGTCAAGGACCCCGCCCACACCGGTGCGCCGTACAGGGTCATCGACCGGATGACCCCCGTGTACAGCCGTCGGCACGTAGCGCTCGGTCCGCCCACGTTCGGCATTAGCCACGATAGGGCGGACGCCGCGCCGACGAGCCGCGGAGCGAGCCTGCGGAAATGCTCCCGGAACCACCATTGCCCGTCGAGCACCAGGCCCAAGTACCTCATATGGGCCCGGATGCTGATGTCAACCGATCGGACGGTGATCGAGGCGCCGATGGGAGGGCTCATAAGGCGCCCATGGAACAAGAGGGCCTCCGTCTTGTCCAGGGCGACCCTCAACCCCAGCGCCTCGATCCGCCTGACGACCTCTTCGGTGCCATAGGTCGCCAGGCTTACCGCCTCTTCTAGCGTCCCACCGCGGGCTGTGACGAGCGTGTCGTCGGCGTAACAAATCACGCCCAGCCCGGGCGGGAGGCTCCCCCGCAACGCCCAGTCGTAGCCGATGTTCCACAGGGTGGGTCCGAGGACCGACCCCTGTGGGACACCGCACGTCATGGGCGTTCGCACAACGTCCCCTGCTCGGTTGGTACAGAGGACGCTGCGCCCCACCAAATAGTCTGCCACTAGCCGCCTCAGGTAAGCTGGCACTCCGTGATACCGGAGCGCCTCCCTGATGCAGCTGAATGGCAGACTATTGAATGCGTTGGCGATGTCTAGGGACACCGCCAACAGCACTCCCCCACCGGTGACGGCCTCAGTCGCCACGGCCCTCAGGCGCAACAGAGCCGCGATCGTCGAACGACCCCTCCTAAACCCAAACTGGGCGTCCGACAGATCGGGCCCCGTGCCGACGAGGTGCCGCTCGATGCGGGCAGCTACCACCCTCTCCAGTAGCTTGCCCGTGTCATCGAGCAGCACGATAGGCCTGTAGGCCGAAGGCGACCCCGGAGACCGTCCCGGCTTCGGCAGGAGCACCAGCCTTCCCTCCTTCCAGCACCCAGGGAACCGTCCGGACGCTAAACACGCGTCGAACAGCTCCCTGAGGCGGGGACCCAGGTGGTCGAGGACCAGGCCCAACACGCGGTTAGGAACACCGTCGGGCCCGGGGGCGGTGGACTTTGCGCACATGCGCGCCACCGCCACTCCCATCTCGGGTTCCGTGATGGGCGGAACACTTTCGTCGTCGGCCTCCCGGTCAGTGTCTGGCGGAGCCATGACCGGGGGCGTGTGTTCCGCCCGCCGCGGGAACAGGTCCTCGACGACCCGGGTGAGAAGGCTGGGCTGGAGAGTCTCGGTGAGGGGAAGGCCCCGCGCGCGGAGCTTATTCAGCACCGCGCGATAGGGGCGTCCCCAGGGGTCACGGTCGAGACCGTCCAGCATCTCCTGCCGACTGACGTCCTTGGCGGAGCGGACGGCCAGCCTGAAGGCCGACCGCGCATTGCGGTAGCCCTCATACAGCAAGGCCTCCCGCTCCGCGTCGCGTTGGCGCCGCCGGCTGCGGGTGTAGGCCCTCCGGGCGCGAATGCACGCGGCCCGGAGATCCGCCAGCTCCCGGGACCACCAGTGGACCGCCCTCCTCGGGGGCGGACGCCGTACCCGGGGCATGGCCGCATCGCAGATCTGCGTCAACGCACTGCGGATGCGGCCAGCCTCGGCGTCCACCCCGTCCGACTGGTTGGCAGAGGACAGCCACGAGTAAACGATGGCTGCCTCCGCCAGCTGGTCCCGGTCTAAGCGACCCACAACCCATCGCGGGAACGCAGGACGTCCATTTTTATTACGTTTTTTTACGTACGTTTTTTTATTATTTAATTAGGTTTCATTAAAACTACGAGCACTCCTTACAATTTATCCTTGTCCTAATAATTTGGTAACTATCTTATTCATTCACGACAATAATCCCGTAATTTAAGTTATAAGACGTAATTAAAATACGTAATAATAATAATAGACGTAATTTAAATTTAAGTTATAAGAAGTGAGAAATAGATGTTAAAGAATATCCTTACTATATATCGTTTTATATTGAGTCCTTCGAAGTTCGAAACCACACTTGTACATTATACGTATTATTGCTTACACATAATAATAGCTTGGCCTCAGAATAAATCCACTTGTTTCAAACTAGATGCATGCAATTTTATATTACGGCATGTGACCAAATCATTTAAAGGTTTCCAAGCAAAAATAATTCACTAAAAGTTTTGAGAGCTTTCTCTCCAGAAAATGTAAAAAAAAGGTGATATATTACAGGGAAAAGGTGGTAATGTGGTCCCCACAGGTATTATGGCCCCTTTCGATATTTCTAATTTAGAATCACGTCATCTAGAGTAACTTTTTAATAACGAAGAGTAACAATGACAATTTTAATATAATGCAAAAAAAAATAAGCGAGGGCAGCACATGCGTTTGTTATTCGAACTAGTTTGAACTTGCACTCGTAAAAACTTTTTTGTTGTGTTGTATTTAATTGTATAATTCTGGATATACCGAGTTTATGCATCTGCAATTTGGATATTGTGTTGGATTAACGTTTTCTTATTGGGTTTTAAAGGTACGTACGCAAAATATTTGATGTTACATTTTTTTAGAGGTTCGTTTGTAGATTCCAGAGTACTGGTAATTTGGCCCCCTCATATTGGTTGTATTATGGTCCCGGGGGCTATATAACATATACGAGTGATATTGATTTTTTTCATTTACTTACAGATGCCTCGACTAAGTTTAGTGCCTCCATCTTCTAAGAAAAGAAAAACTTGGGACTCAGACCAAATGAAAAAGGCTATTGAAGCAGTGAGAACCACGACCAGGGGCTATAAAAAGGCAGTAAAAATATTTTCCGTACCTAGGTCTACATTAAAATGATTAGTAAAAGACTCTCAAGAATCTTTAGATTTACTTGTGCATAAGCCTCTTGGTAGTTGCACCGGCCCTGAAGGTGAATATTATATTTGCGATTTCTGTCGTTAAGTATAATACATTTATTTTGGCCCCCTGGGTGCCATATAACCCTCACTTGATCTCAAACTGCCAAATTTCCTCTTTTTTTTAATAAATATATTTAAAAGTTATTTGTTGCATTTTTATTTGTTCCATACTATGTCGTGTATTGGCAAATAAATAAGAAAACTAATGATGAATTTATTACCTATGTCTGCCTTTTATTTTTTACATGAGACCTCAAAAACAAACTGGGGGGCCACATTACCACCATCTCCTCAATACCAATATATAGACAATTTCCCAATTTAGTAGGCATTAATAACTATTAAAATATTGACACGGAATGGCGTTTGCTTTGTAATACTTAAGAAATCAAATCTTTAAGTGAAAAAACGGACGAATTTTGTTTTAGTGTTAGTAATTTGAAATATGGTGATGGTTTGAACATATTTGTTCCGTTGTTTTTAAAGTTTTAAGTTTGCTGCACTTGTCTGAAAACGTGGCAAGAATATTTTCAACGATTAATTTAATGAAAACAACACAAAGAAATATACTTTCCTCTAATTCAATAGTAGGGCTTCTCCCACACAAAAAGATTTGTGGAAGAAAACAATCAAAATTATTTTAATTTTCAAATTGATGACAAAATGTTCCCTAAAATAGCGAGTAAGGGGTGGTACGAAAATCAAAATAAATAAAAAAAGTGAGCCGTCGCTCAGGACGCCTGACAGATGTGAAACATCGAAACTATTTTGTACGAGTAGAGACACGGTATCGAATATAAAGTATCGATATTGAACTCATGAATAGTATCGAAAGATAAGTAACGTACTGTTTAAAGTATCGAGTACTTTTATTTACTTTATATTTAGGTATCGAGTACTTTTCTTTCGATACCGATGCTTTTGTATTCGATATTTTAGTCAAAAAGTAGTTTTTGGTAGGTATCATATCGAATAAATTATCCATTTTAAAATTGACTTTACGACTCATGAGCTTGAAATAATTTGCGATTTATAAACCAGAAATAACGACATCTATCGAGCAAACGACCAACTCTAAGCTACAATATATTTTATAAATAACTCTCTAATCCTGTAATGATAATAAGACAAGCTGTTTAAAGTGAGTCAAAATCCAATTCTTAAGGAGTTGGTAACATATAAACAAATAAATACACAGCTGAAACTAATAAAAGCTTATAAAAAATGAAATGCTTTCATCCGTTCACAGACATTCTTTTCGCACGAAGAGTGTGATTTAGGAAACAGAAATGGCGGCATTTATCGAGCTAACGACCAACTCTCAGCTTCAATATATTTAATAAAGAAATTTTTAATCCTGTAATGATAATAAGACAAGCTATCTAAATAATTTTAACGTCATTGGTCCTCCTTAAATTTTCAACTTTTAAATGAAATTTGACTGTTTAAAGTGAGTCAAAATCCAATTCCTATGAAGTCGGTAATATACAAAGAAATAAATATATATACACCTGAAACTAATAAAAGCTTATAAAAAAACGGTTCTCCAGTTTTCGTAGTTGAAAGTAAACTAAATACCATACCTACTAGTATATTTATATTACTAAGTTAGAGAATTTTACATTAATTTATAAAACAAGTATATATGCATAAAAGAACATTAGATTACGACAGGAACTAATACGAAAAAACTAAGGCATAAAGTATTAATAAAATATCACGATTTTTTTCCAAAAAATGAAGATTTTTATTCAATAAACATTTATTTTCATTAATATACATTATAAGTAACAATTTACTTTGAGTTCACTAGATGGCGTTGTACAAAATTTTAAATCGCACCATGGTTTCGTTACAAAAATGTGGGTATATGCATCCAAATATTTATTTAATATATAATTATTAGGGGATCGCGAGGCGTGGCGTTAAACGCCACGCGACGATCACGGTCACCCTCGCGGTCGCCTATAGATGTTTCACATCAAAAACCTTGTTGATTTATTATTGGTATTATTAGATAATTTTATTCATGTTAATATTCTGTTTTCGTTAGAAAAAAAAATCTTCCGATTTCTCCCGATTTTTAGGTAACAGATTTCCCGATTTAAAAAATTTCAATTTTGCAACACTAACTCAACGCAACAGTACACTGCGCCGGCTCATTGCGCTAACTCAAAATTGCGCCATGGCGCAACAAAATGTAAGCACGACCGAGTGAGCTACGAATGAAATGTGCGCCATCTACGCCACTGCAGGTATAACTCCATTTCTAACTCATTGCGTCATGGCGCAACACATGAAACAACCGAATGAGCAACTAAATGCGCACCTAGGTATAACACAATTTTTAAAAGAGTTATTTACACTTCACAGAGTTGTTCAACCTTGAGTTTTTCGGCGGGAATATGGGAGTGTCATGTTACGTTCTTGAATGAATTATTGTTTTTAGTTAAAAAAAAAAATGTTTAAATAATTTTGCTGATATTTTATCTTTACATTATATAATTATATTTGTTGTGTACGTCACTGAAACTCCTCTTAAACGGCTGGACCGATGTTGATGAAATGTTTTGTGTATGTTCAAAGGGATACGAGAATGGTTTAGATTCACAACTGGACTCGGTAGGTGGCGCTGCTGTCGATTTCAAAGAGCATTCCTTTATTTTATTTGAACAGAACAACATCTGTATTGAGTCAGCTAATTAATATGTAACACAGTTGAAGTGTTGTGAATATCATATAATAGTGATTTACGTAAATATGTATAATAGTGTATTTGGTTTTCAGCACCCAATTAATGGTAACGACTTACTGACGGATGTTACTTATCTCTTACGCTTATAATAAATTATATGTAAAGAAAATTATGTGTAAGCTACGTAAGACAAGGCAGTAAGGTCGACTATAGCCTGCCTTATAGGCGCATAAATAAAAAAATTGTTCAGATTCGCCGGCGCTGCGACGATTGCGCCGTGCGCTAACACATTTTCTAGAAGTGAGTTGATACTTCCAGCGCAGTGAGTTGGCGCAATTGCGCGGCGCAGCGCAGTGTTACACATGTCTACTTGAGACTTTTAACGCGAATGTCAAAATGTCATGTAGCGCTTTTATATTCTTTTCATTATTTATTGTTTTAAAGTGTTATATTCAATAATTTTGCTGATATTTTATGCAATATAATGCAGATAAAATTCTGAAATGTAGTGAAAATGATATAATAGTGAATTACGTGCATTTTGACTTTCTGCCCAAATTTCCTGAGACGCATGACTTGTATCAGCACCAAGTCATGCTAACGACTGACTGAAAGACTAAGACTAAAGATGTGAATAATCTGGGGGCACGGCAGTGCCCCCGCCAAGTGGAGCATAATCAATATACTCGACACTGGCACCAATAGCTCATATTATTGTAGCTCATTGCCATTAACTAAGAAGAAGAAGACTGATTTTTGGACGGACTTTTGACGCGAATGTCAAAATGTCATGTAGCGCTTTTATATTCTTTTCATTATTTTAGTGTTTTAAAGTGTTATATTGAATAATTTTGCTGATATTTTATGTAATATAATGCAGATAAAATTCTGAAATGTAGTGAAAATGATATAATAGTGAATTACGTGATTTTGACATTCTGTCCAAATTTCCAGAGACGCTGACCTGGATATCAGCACCAAGTCATGCTAACGACTGACTGAAAGACTGAGACTAAAGACGTGAATAATAATCAATATACTCGACACTGGTACCAATAGCTCATATTATTGTAGCTCATTGCCATTAAATAAGAAGAAGATTTTTGGACTTTTGACGCGAATATCAAAATGTCATGTAGCGCTTTATATTTTATTCATTATTTTAGTGTTTTACAGTGTTATATTGAATAATTTTGCTGATATTTAATGCGGATAAAATTCTGAAATATAGTGAATATGATATAATAGTGAATTGCGTGCATTTTGACATTCTGGCAAAATTCCCAGAGAAGGCATGACTTGATCAGCACCAAATTATGCTAACGACTGACTGAAAGACGAAGACTTAAAGACGTGAATAACTAATATAGAACTCGACAATGGCACCAATAGCTCATATTACTGTAGCTCATTGCCACTAAATAAGAAGAAGAAGAAGAGACTGATTTTTAATTAACATTTTGGTGATTTTGCATTCAAACTCAAAACAGTTCCCAAAAATCTCAGTCATTATAAACCATCGCAATGAGTAATAATTTTCTCAAGGCTGACTCACGAAACCTTCCGAAGGTGGAGAACGTTATGATACTAAAATGTGTCTAGGAGTAACCTGCATAATATGGCTGAAATAAGAGGATCAAAGATTTTAATGTAAGTTTAGACATTCGTCGTTTCATTTGCGAGCTTTATTTTATAT
This sequence comes from Lymantria dispar, assembly GCA_032191425.1. Taxonomy (NCBI): domain Eukaryota; kingdom Metazoa; phylum Arthropoda; class Insecta; order Lepidoptera; family Erebidae; genus Lymantria; species Lymantria dispar. The sequence continues at coordinate 14,377,356 of CM063467.1, forward strand.
GATTCTACATAAAACAGTTTTATTTTCTTTATTTCAGGTCATCTCGAGATTCATATGTGTATGTAAAACTAAACCAAACCGCTAATATTTGCGTAATCAAAGCCAAAATTGTGCTTGAGCATAGAATTAACAAGAAAATGTTACATGAAAAATTAATGAACAGGACGAGCATACACAGTTACATGTAAAATTGAAGAACAGGAAGAGCTTATTCTAGGGGTAAACTTTGAGGACTGTGTAGCATCTGCCGGTTTGCAGGGACACAAAAAAAGTATCGACACTTTCAGGGGCGAGTACTTTTCTTTCGATACCGATACTTTGCTTTCGATACTTTTACTGAATGAGTACTTTTTGGCAGGTATTGTATCAAATAAATATAGTGAGTATCCATGTGAAACTTGACATTGCAGCTTATATTTATGGTACCGCCATCTAGTTCAAACGTAATGAACCTTCTAAAATGTGGCTTGCAATATTTTAATCATCCATTCAAAATTCCTAAAAGAAAAAAAGCTCATCAAACGGATTCCAGGAAAAGTACTCAGTACTCGATACTTTGAAGTATCGATACTTTATTGAGTACGATACTTTTTCTTCGATACTATTCATGAATACAGTATCAATGCTTTCTGTTTGATGTCAATCAATTAAGAGTATAAAGAATCAACAAACCACACAAACCAAGTATCATCTTTATAATATTAGTAGGATAATAACTTACATAAATCTAAAACTCTTATTATGTTTTCAGGTGGTTGCAAGCATTAGTAACTCCTCCTTTTCTGGCTAGCAAAATAAGTTCAGAGCCACCATCAACTGCAGTTGAGTGTTACTGGAACAAACCAACTCTTTTCAGTGCTAGTACAAAACCAGTGACTAGTAAAGAAATAGCAGAATGTTTTTGGCGTGAATATATATATGGGCGCATATCGCCCTCTATCGGCAATATTTGTAAATTGTTGATGTATGTGTTATCAATTATAGTTATAAACATGTTTGAAATATTTGCAACTAATATTTAAATAATTATTTGTAGTAACAACACTGCTATTTACCATGCTATGATATTTAAGACACTTTTTGAATGTATTTCTAGATATATTTGATTTAGTTGTTTAAATATTTATATAGTTGATTAAATTAAAATCGATTAGAATTAATGTAATTATTTGTAACCATATTTAGTTGTTTTTTACACAATAAATATTGCAATTTATTTCTAGTTACAGCGCCGTCTGTTGAACAATATATGAGAACAATATTTCCTTTAATTACATTAATGTAAATTGTGTAAAATTGACTATTTGGAATTATGTTAAATGCATTAGAATATTTATCATTATTATTTAGCTATATGCCGATAATTATTTAATAGTTGTTTTATTTGTTTGTTATAAAAAGTAATTGTAGTTGCTAAGACTAGACCGTTTCATTGTAAAGCGGAGGTTATAAAAACATTGTAAGATTAGAATAGAGGACAGTTTTACTTCACTCACTGCTCCGGCAATAACTTGTAATAAATACAGTGATTACATACTCGATATTTTAATATGGACAACCTAATTCCTGGCGTAACGCCGACAGCAGCGGTGGGATCACAGCCCCAAAACTCTTCAAGATCTACGGATGACCTTCACTATGGAGCAACTGATGGATCTCCTGACCTCTATTACAAAATACTGCTGCAACAACAGCTGCGAGAGCCGCATTTTCTACGGAGGCTACAATGTAACGGCGGCACCAAAATTTTTATCTACCGCCGTTCAACCCCGACGAGAGATCGCATCGATAACCATCGACATCGCGGACTGGTGGGCAAATGTTAACGAGACGATCATGGCTTTCAACATATAAGACGCAAGAAGCAAGAATGGAAGCTATTCTTGAACTCTACGGTATGGCAGACACATGGGCGCTTCAATCAATTACATGGCGACAAGTGGAAGATGACATCGTTACAACCTTCAGCAAGGAGTTCCGGTATGCTGGCTACGTCCCGTGGTGGCGCAGGACTACGCTACAACGGGCCGGGCTCTGCTCAAACGTTTGAGACGTGAGGCTACGGACTCTGAGGTGATCGACGCCGTAATAACAGGTATTTATCTTGAATTAATAAGATCTGAGCTATTGCGAAACACGCCTAGATTATGTAACTTTTCGTTAGCGAAAACTACCGTCTAACAGTAATTGTAACTGTCTGAAGGCGACGCCGGGGTTTTCACCGGTGTGCAGGCGGTGAAGAGTTATGTAATGACTATTGGACGCCAAAAAGTACTGATGTGTTGAATAACTAGCAACCCACCCTAGCTTCGCCTCTGTTTTAGTAGTTTTACTCGCGTAGTTCCCGTTCTCGTGGGAATACCGGAATAAAATATAGCCTAGTTTACGCCCTGATATTATAGCTTTCCATTGGTGAAAGAATTTTTGAAATCGGTCCAGCGGTTTTGAAGATTACCCGGAACAAATAGACAGACAAAAAATTTTTAATCTGTATTTTGGGCATAGCTGTCGTGCAGGTGACCGCGTGAGCGTGAAAAAAGCCATTTTGACATTACAGACTCTATTTTTATTTATTGGTATAGATATTGACTAATAATAATAGTAAACAGCACGGGACATTTAAAAAAATGATAAGGCTCGTATTTGATACCTAGTTCTGGTGACATGAGCGCGGGAGTGCGCGAGAACCTCTCCCCGCGCGACCAATTAGCCCGCGCGCCAGTTACCCCGCGCGCACTTGCATAGCAACAATAGAATGCCTACTACATATTTACAATTATTGAATGGTTCTTATTTTGAATAATTCGCGTCGCTTACACTGTCTAGTAATTGTGTTAACTGTAATAACCTAGGACCTTTTTGTGATGTAAATAGAAGCTTCTACTTATCACGCTTGCAGAGTCCTTGATTTATAACTTTCATAACCTCTTTAATACGACGAAGTTTATAGTACCGTTTTTGCTATAGAAAATGCCATAGTGAAAATAATTATTTCCGTAAGCAAATCGATAATTTATGGTTAACTAACAATCGGACTATTATTTTTTACTTCTAGAGATCGCATTATCACAAGGTAAAGTTTTCAATAGCTTATTCCATACTGGTGTTGATTGTTCTCCGATCCGAAATAAGTTTACTGGTTCGATTCCGGGCAAACGCCAGATCGTTGATGTTGCTTGTATTACAACCAAAGTTAGTTTCCATGACGTGTCGAGGTAGAATTGGTTATGACATTATTAGTGCTGTTTGGTATTACCGTAAGTCTTAAAGAGTGTATATATAGAAAACTGTAATTGCTGATAAATGAACCCTCCATGCTATCTATAACTTTGATTTTAACTTCAATCTAAACTACTCAATATTGTTTTAAGTTACATGATGGTCTCGAGCTTTAAATCTAGTTTCATACTCTGCAACTGTGTATTGCAAATAAAGGCCAGTGCGTTAACAATAAAACTAAATGGCTGATTAAATAGTTCAACGCAGACCCTATAGATTATCACCTCTATAACGCTATGAAAATGAGATAAGCTGCCATCACTTTAAATATCACTAAATGCTCAAAAGTCCTCGCGTAGTTCAGTATGCGAACCATGTGCGTTGAAATAAATACCGCTCGTGAGCTGAAGACGCTAGACTTCGTATAAAGCTATTAAGCATTTCCGTCGCTTCTTAGGTGGTCAATTATTTAAAGTGGTAACTGATTATGTTGTAACTGAAATTCACTTAAGGTTTCAAGGCAAGGCAGAAAGAGCACACTCCAGGAGTGCATAACTGGTAGCATTTCTTTAAAATTTTTAGTTTAAAGTAGAATATCGAAAGCGTGACTGCTTAGTTAATACAGATTATAGTCTTAATCTGTGTTAAGTAAACCATATGCTCTAAAACGAAGTAATTGTTTATCTCGTCGTAAATTCATCCACTCTTGACCATACTTGGCTTCATGTAGGGCAGAAGAGTGATCCTTCAATAAAGGAGATTGACTCTGACAGTAGTCTATACTTTATGTCATTTAACAAGATATTGCTGAGCTATATATAATGTTTAAATAGTATCGTTTCACGTAATTACCGTTAGTAACTCGTGTTACGATCACACTGCACTGCACAGATGACGTAGTGGTTAAGATATCGTGCCAGTGTCGCGGGTTCGAATCCCGTGCAGGACAGCTCTGTGCGATCCATAAATTTTGGTTCTGAATTTGGATCTAATTTGTTTCCATTAATATGTGTTTATTACTTCCACCGCAATATAAGGACTATTGCGAGACTACCACAACTTTTGTTGCGAAAAAGTACTGGCTAAAATCGGCGAACAATATTTGTACCCGAATATGTTCGAAAATTTGTGAAGAATTGTGTTGGCTAACATTCGTAAAGCTGAAATCGGGCGTAAAACAATCGACTTCCAATCTATAAAATTGCAATATAATTTTCATACTGTGTGCGCTGACATTACAGGCTTTTTTTTTTTTTTTTTTTTTTTTTTTTTTGTGTGTGTACAGCTGTTGGCCGCAGATGGCCTTGACAGCTTGACGCGGACTATGGGTGAGCGCTGAGGGCTCTCAACCCGGAGAAAAGTATGTTAAGCGACATCGCCCAAGGGCTCCCCCTGTGGGGAACGGACCTCGGCTTGGGGCGTCGCTGGAGGCAAAGTGGGCGTGCCCACGTTTTTAGTAGTGACTTTTGCGCGGCGCGGTTTCGCACCTCGACGGCGAGGGCGGAACCGCGGATATTTATTTGTTAAGGCCTCGCGGGCCGTGTAGGCTCTTTGTTGAGCGAGTGTGATAATGTCGTCCTCTTCGTCGAGGACGTGACGAGGACGTCGGATGGAGGAGATTTTGGAGGGTCTATAGGAAGCCGCCCCAACCACTAGTTGGTTGGGGTGTGTCATGGCAGAGTCAAAGTAGCTCTGAGAGCACCGTTTCATAAACTGCTTGATGGTCGGCAGTTCGAGGTCGATGTGGAGATCGACGTTTCGTATGAACCACGGTGCTCCCGTAGCTCGGCGCATGAAACGATTTTGTAGTGTCTGTAGCCTGTGGATCCTGTGTGGCTTAACATGCGCGAACACCACGCTGGCATAGGTCATGATAGGCCGTATGCAGGTGGTGTAAAGTCGGACTTTGCTACTCAGGGGCATACGCGACCTAGAGTTGAGTAGACAGTGGAGACGGCCCATCACAAAAGCTGCTCGTGCGCGGACTTGCTTTATGTGAGGGGCGAAGCTGAGTCGATCGTCAAGGGTCACACCCAAGTATTTGGCCTGCCTGGTCCAAGTGACCGGCTTGTTGAAAATTTTAAGGGGGGGAATGCTATCGATAGAGTAGGAACGGGCAGTTCGTCTAGTGAACATGACCGCCTGACTCTTCTCGGGGTTGATTTCTAATCTCCATTTCCTAAACCAATTGGCTAGGGCGGTAACCGCTGTTTGGAGAGTCTTGGCTACTGTTGTCGGGGATCTACCAGCACAAAAGAGTGCGGTGTCATCAGCGTAAAGCGCTTTATGTACCCGGTTGAATTTGGGCATATCGCTAGTGTATAGCGTGAAGAGAAATGGGGAGAGGACCGACCCCTGAGGGACGCCGGCCTTGATAGGGTGGGAGGTCGACAACGTCCCTTCCACCCTGTAGCGAAAGCTGCGATGACTTAAGTAGTCATGTATAATGTGAATTAAGTAGTGAGGGATCTTGAGGAGATAGAGTTTGTAGATTAGGCCTTCATGCCAAACCTTGTCGAATGCTTTCGCTACGTCTAGGAATAATACACCCGTATATCTGTTCATGATGAACTGACTACTTGTGTATTCTACCAAACGGTGAACTTGTTGTACGCAGCTGTGTTTAGCTCGGAAGCCAAACTGTGCGTCGGGAACGAGGTTGTTAGCCTCGGCGAATGTACGTAGTCTACTGAGAACTATTCGTTCGTAGATCTTACCTAGACCTCTTAGTAGACTAATCGGGCGGTAACTACTGGGTTCGGTACGGCGCTTGCCGGGTTTGTGGATTCCTATTACCACGGCCTCTTTCCATTGCGCGGGAAAGATGTTATTATTTAGTGCTGCATTGAAGATGCAGCACAACAGGATTATCAAGTGGGCGGGGAATAATTTAATGACTTTATTTGAGATTCCGTCCGAACCTGGGGCTTTCCTGGTTTTGAGACCCCTGACTAACGATTCGACCTCATCGGTGGTCGACATTACAGGCTGCATTCATGGCGTCTTTATAGTACTTTAACACTAACGATCGCACGTCACAATCGGCTATGAGGTCTTTTCGTGAAGTTGTAACTATATTTGGAACTCCTCTCGTCTTATAATAGTGAATAAATGCGGTATTGAATATACCTTATAGGCCTTGTAGCTAAGGGAACTAGTAGAGCAAATGTTCAAGTGGTACGAATTGTGAAAATTATCAAAGATATTAATGTCTGTAGTTGAGCTTGAAAACCATGCCACAGTGCTATTCACGATTTCCAGTTGGCTATAAACTATGCAATATTACTGGGAGTATTGTTCAACAAAAATATTAACCGCTGTTTTATCGAGATGTTGCAGGTAGAGGACAACGAACGGACAAAAGATTAAGCGTCTGTAAGAAAAGGATGGACGAGCGATCTTTTCTAGAGTTAATTGATTTGACAAAGGTAAAGCCAAAATAAATGTATTTTTTGGCAATTTTGTTTTCGTGCATCGCCATGATCGACGCACTCTCTTCGAGGGTCCCATGGCACTTTAGGAGGTATTGCCTAATGACCGATATATTATTGAAGCATAATTATCTCCGTTGATGTGATGTAAGTATCGCTAGCCATGACTTTTTATGACAAGCGCCTGTTGCAAAAACTGTTTTTATTTTTTTATCAAAGTAATGCCGTATGGGCGGGTGAATACTAATTTGGAAACATGCTTTTTATTTTTCCTATCCGAAACATCCTTCCTAAAGCGCTGACTGGCCACTATGCGTATCCTTAAACCTGGTCTTGTGTTGGCTAGATCCCAGGATGGGTGATGCCTTGTGGTTGGCTAGATCCCTTGGTGGGTGATGCCTTGCAAATGCTTTTTCTATCCAAAACATCCTTCCTAAAGCGCTGGCTGGCCATCATGCGTATCCTTAAAACCTGGTCTTGTTGGCTAGATCCCAGGATGGGTGATGCCTTGTGGATGGCTAGATCCCTTGGTGGGTGACGCCTTAACAGCGCAAGGGACGCGCTGGAGTCAGTATGGCCGTATGGGCGCATATCGCCCTCTATCGGCAATATTTGTAAATTGTTGATGTATGTGTTATCAATTATAGTTATAAACATGTTTGAAATATTTGCAACTAATATTTAAATAATTATTTGTAGTAACAACACTGCTATTTACCATGCTATGATATTTAAGACACTTTTTGAATGTATTTCTAGATATATTTGATTTAGTTGTTTAAATATTTATATAGTTGATTAAATTAAAATCGATTAGAATTAATGTAATTATTTGTAACCATATTTAGTTGTTTTTTTACACAATAAATATTGCAATTTATTTCTAGTTACAGCGCCGTCTGTTGAACAATATATGAGAACAATATTTCCTTTAATTACATTAATGTAAATTGTGTAAAATTGACTATTTGGAATTATGTTAAATGCATTAGAATATTTATCATTATTATTTAGCTATATGCCGATAGTTATTTAATAGGTGTTTTATTTGTTTGTTATAAAAAGTAATTGTAGTTGCTAAGACTAGACCGTTTCATTGTAAAGCGGAGGTTATAAAAACATTGTAAGATTAGAATAGAGGACAGTTTTACTTCACTCACTGCTCCGGCAATAACTTGTAATAAATACAGTGATTACATACTCGATATTTTAATATGGACAACCTAATTCCTGGCGTAACGCCGACATATATTTCTAAAACTAATTGAAAGTGCTAAAAAATAATAAAACATCACATTTTAATAACTCTTTATTATTTCTCCATATAGATTATTTATACCACTAGCAATCCTTACAATTTCATCCAAGTAAGTACATCTGTGATTGATAACGGAATGAGGTTTCAGCAGTGCATAGTCCCTTACCCTTCTTATCACCCTCTCAACATGGACTTGTAAACTTGCAATCACTATTCTGTTGTACTTCAAAAAGACTGCTTGGTGCCTGAATAAACACTTCGTGGTCTCAAAAGTTTTATACCCCGTGAACTTAATAATGATTCTATTTCTTTAAACCTATCCTATCCTTTAAACCTATCAGCTGAAATAACAGAACCAGAATTTAAGAAATTTACAAATTACTTTTGTCCACAATCACTATCTGATATTCTTCCCCCGTAACCCTATAAAGCTTATAAATCCATTAGGTGGTACAACCAATCAAATATTTTACAGTATTGAAATTTTTATATTGTGACCATGACTGAGCTTGCTTTAATGGACTGGAACGCTTAGAAATTTGAATTTCAGAGCAATCAATAGTCATCTGAATAATTTTAAACACTAATGGCAAGTGTGCTTTTATTAGTTTAAGTTCTGGATTATAAACAAAATTTTGAATAAAGTTACCTAATACTTCTATCCCCATCAATATTATTGATTTTTTTTTTTTGTGTGTACAGCTGTTGGCCGCAGATGGCCTTGACAGCTTGACGCGGACTATGGGTGAGCGCTGAGGGCTCTCAACCCGGAGAAAAGTATGCTAAGCGACATCGCCCAAGGGCTCCCCCTGTGGGGAACGGACCTCGGCTTGGGGCGTCGCTGGAGACAAAGTGGGCGTGCCCACGTTTTTAGTAGTGACTTTTGCGCGGCGCGGTTTCGCACCTCGCCGGCGAGGGCGGAACCGCGGATATTTATTTGTTAAGGCCTCGCGGGCCGTGTAGGCTCTTTGTTGAGCGAGTGTGATATTGTCGTCCTCTTCGTCGAGGACGTGACGAGGACGTCGGATGGAGGAGATTTTGGAGGGTCTATAGGAAGCCGCCCCAACCACTAGTTGGTTGGGGTGTGTCATGGCAGAGTCAAAGTAGCTCTGAGAGCACCGTTTCATAAACTGCTTGATGGTCGGCAGTTCGAGGTCGATGTGGAGATCGACATTTCGTATGAACCACGGTGCTCCCGTAGCTCGGCGCATGAAACGATTTTGTAGTGTCTATAGCCTGTGGATCCTGTGTGGCTTAACATGCGCGAACACCACGCTGGCATAGGTCATGATAGGCCGTATGCAGGTGGTGTAAAGTCGGATTTTGCTACTCAGGGGCATACGCGACCTAGAGTTGAGTAGACAGTGGAGACGGCCCATCACAAAGGCTGCCCGTGCGCGGACTTGCTTAATGTGAGGGGCGAAGCTGAGTCGATCGTCAAGGGTCACACCCAAGTATTTGGCCTGCCTGGTCCAAGTGACCGGCTTATTGAAAATTTTAAGGGGGGGAATGCTATCGATAGAGTAGGAACGGGCAGTTCGCCTAGTGAACATGACCGCCTGACTCTTCTCGGGGTTGATTTCTAATCTCCATTTCCTAAACCAATTGGCTAGGGCGGTAACCGCTGTTTGGAGAGTCTTGGCTACTGTTGTCGGGGATCTACCAGCACAAAAGAGTGCGGTGTCATCAGCGTAAAGCGCTTTATGTACCCGGTTGAATTTGGGCATATCGCTAGTGTATAGCGTGAAGAGAAATGGGGAGAGGACCGACCCCTGAGGGACGCCGGCCTTGATAGGGTGGGAGGTCGACAACGTCCCTTCCACCCTGTAGCGAAAGCTGCGATGACTTAAGTAGTCATGTATAATGAGAATTAAGTAGTGAGGGATCTTGAGGAGATAGAGTTTGTAGATTAGGCCTTCATGCCAAACCTTGTCGAATGCTTTCGCTACGTCTAGAAATAATACACCCGTATATCTGTTCATGATGAACTGACTACTTGTGTATTCTACCAAACGGTGAACTTGTTGTACGCAGCTGTGTTTAGCTCGGAAGCCAAACTGTGCGTCGGGAACGAGGTTGTTAGCCTCGGCGAATGTACGTAGTCTACTGAGAACTATTCGTTCGTAGATCTTACCTAGACCTTACCCTTACCTAGACTAATCGGGCGGTAACTACTAGGTTCGGTACGGCGCTTGCCGGGTTTGTGGATTCCTATTACCACGGCCTCTTTCCATTGCGCGGGAAAGATGTTATTTTTTAGTGCTGCATTGAAGATGCAGCACAACAGAATTATCAAGTGGGCGTGGAATAATTTAATGACTTTATTTGAGATTCCGTCCGAACCTGGGGCTTTCCTGGTTTTGAGATCCCTGACTAACGATTCGACCTCATCGGTGGTCACTGCTGGGATTGGCTGATCGGGGCTGTCGTTTCCTAACGAGCGCGAGAGAGTGTTACGACGTTCTACTTCGTCGGCGATGAAGCGGTGATTCACGGCGTCGGGGTGTAGTGTACTCGGCGTACACTGAAGCTCCAAGCAGTCGGCCAGGCATTCTGACTTTTCATCGTCCATGAATGCCGGAGGCTGGTTGGGTCTGGTGAGAGGAGGGAGAGTGGACACGATGTCTTTTTTGAGTGAGCGGGAAAGCTGCCAAAAGGCTGTGTGAGAGGGTTCTAGCTCCTCGATCATGGCGTCCCATTTGCTCTGTCTCAATTTTTTAATTGCTTGTTTAACCTCCCTCTGGAGTGACCGTAGGCGGGTACGGTTGTCCTCCGTAGGGTAGCGGTCATAAGCGCGTGTCGCGGCGTTTTTCCGTCTCAACAAGTCACGGACGTCGTCTGGCAGGCGCCATTTACGATCTCTCGTATCTGGTACCGGCCGCGAGCAGTCGTCCATTATCGACTGCACGTGACTTGTGAGCGAGTCGATCGCCTGAGAGGTATCTTCCTTAGACGTAATGTCTTTGGGAATTTGATCAAGGTGGACCGACGAGGTTGACTTGAGATTTTTCTCTAGCCGTGCCCAGTCAGTCGCTATCTTGGTCCTTTCGTTGTTGTGGCCTGAGGGGCCGGGGGTGCGGGAGGCTAATTCCAGAGTCACCGGGCGGTGATCTGAGTCTAACTCGAATATTATTGATGATAACTTTGTTCAAGATATATCAAATTGATCACTTATTCTCTCTAAGGAGTAATTTTGTTTTATTTAGTGCTCTAATGTTACAATGAGGTGAAGAAACTCAATTTTTGCTGAACTTCTACTGATAATCTAATCAATAAGCCATAAATATTGTTTAGGTTATTATGATACTTAACATACTGTCCCTGCAATCATCAAGTACATCTTTCTTTGAATCGCACACTAGAGACTCACACTAGGCACTCTTCTCAAAGTTATCAACTTTCTGCCTCGAAGATATTCCACGCTTCAGCTATATGCTGATTCTAATGTGCTTACGGTAAGACAGTTATATATTCTCCAGTCTACACTGCGAAAACATTCGTCTCGCCCTCCTAAACTTCCCACTAGCAGGCTTAGATATAAGGTGTTTGCTATGGTACGGTATAGGACTACATTTGCACAACGCCAATTTTGTTAGTAGTGCAAAAATATATAACTCTCTTAATAAAATACTAAATTTATTTAATAAACTAAAAGTATCATGTAAAAAATCTATTACGGACTATCTTAAAACACTAGGGTATCGAGAGACCGAGGCTTTTGTTATGAATCCTTAATGTCCTGAAATATTATTATTATTTTATTTTATGTTTTTTTTTACTTACGCACAAACACTTACACATCTTACGTACATACACTTACACTTCTTCATACACATTCATAACTAGGCATGGGTAACTCAACGATAATCCTTGCGTTAACTCAGTAACTCAGGCGCAGTAGACTGCGCCGGCTTATTGCGCTAACTAAAAATTGCGCCATGGCGCAACAAAATGTAAACACGACCGAGTGAGCTACGAATGAAATGTGCGCCATCTGCGCCACTGCAGGTATAACTCCATTTCTAACTCATTGCGTCACAACACATGAAACAACCGAATGAGCAACTAAATGCGCACCTAGGTATACCTAGGTATAACTCAATTTTTAAAAGAGTTATTTACACTTCACAGAGTTGTTCGACCTTGAGTTTTTCGGTGGGAATATGGGAGTGTCATGTTACGCTCTTGAATGAATTATTGTTTTTAGTTTTATATTTTAAATAATTTTGCTGATATTTTATCTTTATTTACATTATATATATTTGTTGTGTACGTCACTGAAACTCCTCTTAAACGGCTGGACCGATGTTGATGAAATGTTTTGTGTATGTTCAAAGGGATACGAGAATGGTTTAGATTCACAACTGGACTCGGTAGGTGGCGCTGCTGTCGATTTCAAAGAGCATTCCTTTATTTTATTTGAACAGAACAACATCTGTATTGAGTCAGCTAGTTTAATATGTAATACAGTTGAAGTGTTGTGAATATCATATAATAGTGATTTACGTTAATATGTATAATAGTGTATTTGGTTTTCAGCACTCAATTAATGGTAACGACTTACTGACGGATGTTACTTATCTCTTACGCTAATAATAAATTATATGTAAAGAAAATTATGTGTAAGCTACGTAAGACAAGGCAGTAAGGTCGACTATAGCCTGCCTTATAGGCGCATAAATAAAAAAATTGTTCAGATTCGCCGGCGCTGCGACGATTGCGCCGTGCGCTAACACATTTTCTAGAAGCGAGTTGATACTTCCAGCGCAGTGAACTGAGTTGGCGCAATTGCGCGGCGCAGCGCAGTGTTACACATGTCTATTCATAACTCTTCCACATACATTCGATACAATGCACCTACATTCTATTTTACCTCACTAGAATTAGATATGTTTTTTCGTTTTTGGAACGAAGTTCCTTATCGCGCGTTGTGAAAGGGGGCTAGACGGAAAAAATTCTTACGAAAAGTTGTCACGACACTTTTTGCTATAGTAAGCTATTGTAAGCTGTGCGGCGTCGCATGTTTCTCTGTCTGTCTCTCTCTCTCTCTCTTATAGAAAGCAAGCCAGATATTTTCATTTCTATTTCGCATTGAACAGTGTGGTGTCGCGACGATTATTTTTGTTGAGTGTATACAGGTTTTTTGTAAATAATAAATAATACAAAATAATAATAATAATGAATCCTGACAGTGTTTCTGCACAAGTTCCGGATATTGCTGATGGAGTTAGGTAAGTAGAGATTATATACAGATAATAATATGTTATTTTAATATTATTATAACTTAAAAAAAATAAAATTTTATTACAATTCCTTCACTAATTAATCGAAAGGAACTTCGTTCCATCCGGGTGTCCCTTGACACCTCTCAATTTCATTTTTTATTATTTTGTTTTCTTTGTATAATTTTTGCTTTATTGATTTATATTACGAATGTTATTACATAATGTCAATAGTTCACCTACGTTACGGTGGAATACTGTTTCCTAAAACACAGGGACTAACCTAGTTTAGGATTCAGGGATCACTTACATTACCTATTATGCTTCAATTGTAAACATTATATTCTAATTGTAATGCGATGTTATGGCTTGTACAACAAAGAAATTAATTAATTAATAATTCTATTTCTGAAGTAGCACCAAATAGAGAAGGAGTAGAGGCAGAAGATATTTCTTGAGAAGATTGCACTTCCATTGTAGCAACATTAGTTGGGCCTTTCCCAATTTTATAGTTGGTACTTTTGTCTACCATCTTAATTTCAGACTGGCTTGCAGCATTTATCTGTAAATGAGGTTATAAGTTAATTCGGATAATAACAGAATATAAAAGCAATAGCATTTCCCAACAAAAAGTAAGAATAATAGAGATTAAACAAATGAAACTTCCTAGGTAATATTGAGCAGGAAGATGTTGTTGGCATTCTTATATCTTCATGCTTTCTTTTTAGTGGCTTGCTAGTGCTTGGCTGTTTTAAAAATATCTTAACTAAGTCAGATGAATCTCTCTTTGTGTCCTGAGGAATATTTCGAAATGTAGCCGTTTGTTTCAGTCGGGGTTCTTACTTCCTTGGCAGCTAGACATTAAATTTTTCACAACGTGTAGATGCACTCGAGTTCGCTCTAGTATATAATGAATGAAATAGGTCTTAAGAAACTTACATCCAAATGATCTTTGCAACAATAAATACAGTAAGTCTTGAAGTACTCTGTTTACACTTCTTTGCACCATTTCTCTCTCAAGTCTTCCCGTACACAAACAAACAAAAAATTTTGTTGGGACTATTGTTAGTGTCATTATTGCAGAACGGAACAAAACACTTTCTATACTCCATTATCTAATATATAAAAATCTCGTGTCACAATGTTCGTTCTCATACTCCTCCGAAACGGCTTGACCGATTTTCATGAAATTTTTATGCATATTCAGTAGGTCTGAGAATCGGCTACTATCTATTTTCCAAACCCTTAAGTGATAAGGGGTGTCCACCCCAAATTTTTTTTTAAATTTTTATGGGCTTTTTATTAATTTTTTTTTATTATATGGCATTAAAAATACATACAACCCTAAATTTTCATTTTTCTATCACCAACCCCTGCTTTTTAATAGTCATTTTAATAATTTCATCATTTTTTATCCCGCTCGATAACTTCAATTATTATCACTTGGTAAGTTATCCCCTCCATGTGTCTGCCGGTGTCACTTCTCATTCAGTAAACAGCACGGAGTAGGGATGACAACGAAGATGGTCTCCTATTTCTCTCAAACAATAAGCCTTCTTTTACTCCCTCTACAGTTTTCGCGAAGCCACCATAATAAATGCCAAATTTCGAGGTGAAAATATATTAATACCATGAATACCTATTATATCCATAGATGTGCCGATTCAATTTTCGATTAGATTGGCATTTACAGTGACTATTAATAAATCCCAAAGCCATACAATGTCTGTTTGTGCCTTAGATTTGAGCACACCATGTTTTTCACACGGACAATTGTCGTTGCATGCTCTGAGTGGGTAAACCATCAAGTTTTTAGGTATTAGCTGAAGACGGGCTAACAAAAAATATTGTTCACGCTGTAGCATAAAGAGATTAATATTATGTTACGAATTAATGATATAAATAATTATTACTTAAAATAGATTATAATAAACTAAAACAAAAAATGTTTGGTGTTTTGTTATTTTTATATTCCCTCATTGTTCACAGTGCTCCATGCCTTTTTCACTCATATACCATATCCATTGCCAATAAGTTAGTTATTTTTTTTCTACACTATAAATTCTCTAGAAATTATTTACATGGTAAAACAACGTTTGCCGGGTCAGCTAGTCTATATATATATATATATATATATATATATATATATAGGAGAGGCGGGTTTTGCGAGCGATATTGACTCATCACCATATCTCTGGAACCATAAGGCGTATAGACTTGAAATTTGGCAGAAATATTCCTTTCGTTGAGTAGAGGTCAGCTAAGAACGGATTTTACGAAGTTCCACCTGCAAGGGGTGTTGCGGGGGCTTTGACAATAATATACATTTTAAGGAACAGGGTGAGCCGAAGCTACTGAAGCTAGAGAAATGAAATTTGGACCGTAGTTTCATTTCGTGATGTAGGCACCCACTTAAAAAGGATTTTTTGAAATTCCACCCCTAAGGGGGTGAAATGCAACGGTAAAGTCTGTATGGAAAGAAAAAAAAATCTTTAGCTACTGTCTTCAAATTAAGCACAAATACTCGTTAATAAAAATAAATAAACACGTATTTCAGCGTTTGTCCATTTTCATCCTCGAAGGGTGTAAAATAGGTATAAAGATGTCAGTTGACTGACTCATCACAGAGCCGAAACTACTGCAGCCAGAAACATGAACTTTTGACATTAGTTTATTTGCGTGACGTAGAAACCCATTAAGAAAGGATTTTTTTAATTCAACCCCTAGGGGGTAAACCGCAGTAACAAAGTTTGTATAGAGAGAAAAAAAATCTACATCGATTTTCTTCAAACAAATACTATTTAAATAAATGAACACGAGTTTCAGCATTTCTTAATTTTCACCCTCTAAGGATGTAAATAGGTATGAAAAAGTTGGCCGACTAACTCATTAACGCCGAGCTGAAACTACTGAAGCTAGAAACATGAAATTTTGACTGTAATTTTATTTTGTGACGTAGAGATCCATTAAGAAAGGATATTTTGGAATTCAACCCCTAAGAGGTGAACCGCAGTAGTAAAGTTTGTTTAAGGAGACAAAATTCGTCATCGATTACCTTCAATTTTTGCTTAAATACTCTTCATTAATCATTTGTTTCATCATTAAAATCCTTATACATCCCACTGTTCGGCTCGAGCCTCCTAGATAATGAGAGCGAAAATGTCCTACTATACCACGCTGGTCAGACGTGTTGCCATAGGTTTTAGTTTCGAACTTTTCTTATCTTGCATAGATGTAGTATGCATATTATAATCCCTTAGTCGTCTCCTACGACAGCCATGGGTAGGAGAAGAGGTGGTGAATTGTATTCTTATTCCGTCATCACATGGAAAATACTCTTCAGTCAAAATGAATAAAGAGCATTTGTCAATTTTTACCTTCTAAGCTAAGGGAACTAGGCGGGTAAGGTGACTGAAACCGAAGCGAAACAAGGGCGGGTTGCTAGTCTATATATATATATATATAGGAGAGGCGGGTTTTGCGAGCGATATATTGACTCATCACCATATCTCTGGAACCATAAGGCGTACAGACTTGAAATTTGGCAAAAATATTCCTTTTGTTGAGTATAGGTCAGCTAAAAACGGTTTTTACGAAATTCCACCTACAATGGGTGTTGCGGGGGCGTTAACGATAATGTACAAATAAAGGAACAAGATGAGCCGAAGCTACTGAAGCTAGAAAAATGAAATTTGGACCGTAGTTTTATTTTGTGACGTAGGCACCCATTACGAAAAATTTCCTTGAAATGCCACCCCTAAGGGGGTGAAATGCAACGGTAAAGTATGTATCGAAAGAAAAAACAATCTTTAGCTACTGTCTTCAAATTAAGCACAAATACTCCTTAGTAAAAATAATTAAACACGTGTTTCAGCGTTTGTCCATTTTCATCCTCTAAGGATGTAAAATAGGTAGAAAGATGTCAGTTTACTGAGTTATCACAGAGTCGAAACTATTGAAGCCAGAAACATGAACTTTGACATTAGTTGCTTTGCGTGAAGTAGATACCCACTAAAACAGGATTTTTCAACCCCTAGGGGGTAAACGGCAGTAACAAAATTTGTATACGGAGAAAAAAATCTACATCGATTTTCTTCAAATTTGCCAATAATACTCTTTAGTAAAAATAAATAAACACGTATTTCAGCATTTTTTAATTTTCACCCTCTAAGGGTGTAAATATGAATTAATAAAAAATTTGGTTCTCTGATTTATCAACGCCGAGCTAAAACTACTTAAGCTGGAAACATGCAATTTGAAACATAATTTTATTTTGTGATGTAGGGACCCACTAGGAAAGTATTTTCTGGAATTCAACTCCTAAGGGGTAAACCCCAGCAGCAAAGTTTGTAAGGGGAGAAAATAAATCTTCATCGATTTTCATCAAATTCTCCACAAATACTATTTAATAAAAATGAATAAACACAAGTTTCAGCATTTCTTAATTTTCACCCTCTAAGGGTGTAAATAGGTAGGGAGAGAAAACCGTCCTGCCACCACTGCGATTGCGACGAGGACACGGCGCAGCATACGCTCGAGATCTGTGCCGCTTGGGCAGAGCAGCGCCGTGAACTCGTCACAATCATCTGTGCCGACTTGGCGCTGCCGACCATCGCTAGGGCGATGCTCGGCAGCATCAGGAACTGGGACGCGAGGAGCACAGCCTCGACGAAGCGACCCGCCGCGAGCGACTGGGGTGGCGCAGGCGGGATTACCTGCGTGTAATTTCGCCCTAGCAGAGGCCGCGGGTGACGTGACCGGTGATTAGTCCATCACCCGCTGAGAGACCGACCGCGTGAGGAAAGACCGACGTCTTCTACGAGGGAGGGACGTCGGTTTATGGGAGGGTACCACTGATGACAAGTAACCCTGCTCCAGTGGTCGGCCCAACGACGAAGGCGACGTGGTGTTCGGGTGGGTTGCGGGTGTTGCGTGCTTAAGCCCCTCTGTCGCCCCGGACGGAATGGTGCGGAGGCGTGCAGACCGCAGCCCACCCCAAAAAAAAATGGTGTAAATAGGTATGAAGAAGTTGGTCAACTAACTCATTAGCACCGAGCTGAAACTACTGAAGCTAGAAAAATGCAATTTTGACCGTAATTTTATTTTGTGACGTATTAAGGAGGATATTACTATTAAGAAAGGATGTTTTGGAATACAACCCCTAAGAGGTGAACCGCAGTAGCAACGTTTGTATATGAGGAGACAAAATTCGTCACCGATTTTCTTTAATTTTTGCTTAAATACTCTTCGTTCATCATTTGTTTCAACATTTAAACCCTTATACATCCCACTGTTGGGCTCGAGCCTTCTCCGTTACGAGAGGGAAATGACCTACTATGCCACGCTGGTCAAGAGGGGTTGGTGAATTGTATTCTTATTCCGTCATCAAAATACCCTTCAGTAAAAATGAATAAAGAGCATTTGTCAATTTTTACCTTCTAAGGGAACTAGGCAGTTAAGGTGACTGAAACCGAAGCGAAGCGAGGGCGGGCTGCTAGTTCAATATATTTCTCGTGTTAATTACTTTGATAAAAGTAGTGTAGAAATCAAAATCACTTTCTAAGAATACGAAAGTTATGTTTATATTTACATATTTTGACATTAGATAATGACAGAAAATTGTTTATTTTTTTGTTTCGATGCTCAGACATTCAATCCATTCCACCAGCAATGACGTCATAGTAAGGTCAAATGAAGGTTATTCAATTAAAGCCAAAAATAATAAAAAAATGAGATTTTTATTGATTTTTAAGTAGTGCATAGTGATCAGTAACCTTATTCCTCCAAATGGTTTTGAGAACACAAAAAAGGTGAATGCCCAAAACCAGGCCCTTTTCATTTGGCAATGGGCCTAAACCAACTACTATGCTAAATTCACATCTTATTTTTATACTTTCTCAGAATTAATTTTAGGGTAACTTATACCCTAGCATTAAAAAAAATAATAAATAGTCATACCAATGAACTTAGGTATTTGTGATTTGTATAGAGCAGAGTGGAATGTGTGTGTTGCCAGGTCGAGCCAAAATATTTTATCAAAATATATCGATACCTTCTTATCGATTATCAGAGTAAACCGGCTGGTTTACCCCGATTAGATTAGAAATCATTAGTTAAAAAACTAACATATTGAATTATGGCTGCATCTCAACTTAACTTTTGTAGTTTTTAAAAATTACAAATCGATATTCGATTGTCTTTTATTGAAAATAGTATTGGCGGAAATAATTACAACACACAACATGTTTATTCAATCATCATCATTATCATCATTCAGCTTATCGCCGTCCACGTGTAGGATTGATGTAGGCGTCCCTTATGTTTCACTACAAAGTGCGGTCCTATGCCACTTGCACCCAACAATGCCTATTTTCAGCAGGTCGTCGATTTATCTAATTCGTCGGACGCTATCTCGTCCGATACGTGGTCGCCACCTTTCTTTCACATCGGTTGCCAGTTTGTTTGGCCTGGCCAATGCCACTTTAGCTTGCTAATTCTTCGTGCTATGTCAGTTACACCTGTTCTTCTATGGATTTCTGTATTTTGGATTCTATCTCGCAGAGAAATCCCAAGCATGGCCCGCTTTGAGCAACTTTGAACTTAGTTTTAAGGTCTACATTTAGAGACCACGTTTTCGTGTCATAAGTCTTTCAGTCACTGAGGTATGTTGAATAAGAAGATTCACTTAAGTTTTTCGAACGCTGCCTAGCCGAGTTGGATTTCGCGTCGAAACTCTTTCCTGAAATTAGATCTACCTGTCTGTCCTAGGTAAAAATAATGATCGACAACTTCGAGAGTCTCATTGCCAACTAGGACCGGTACTAGAATGACTGGGTAATTGACATGACTTTCGTCTTATCCATGTATATTTGTAAACCCACTTTTGGTTGGGTTACCCTGCTGAGATCGTTGAGCTAAGATTTATTGAATAAATATAATATAAAGAATAGCTGCAAAATGGGTTTCTTTTTTTACTCATGTTAAATCGAATTTTGCAGTTATGTAATTCGCAAAAGTAATGTTTATTTCTTAATTACAAGCAATAAATCGATAATAACATGATACTAAAACTTAATACATTTTATTTTTTAAATCGATTATCGATTAATCGATTCTACAAAATAAATAAAGGTATTTAGTTCTGGTAACACAAAACACTACGGCGTCATGTCGTTCACGATTTCGTATTTCCGACATACGTTGAGTTGAATGAAGGGATAAAAAGAGACAATACTATCCGGGCAAGAACGTATTAATAGCACTTCAGCCTTTATTTTTTTGATTTTATCTTATGCTTTATTTTAGTCTATTTTTTAAAGTTTCTATTAAATAAATTCAAATCACCTATTGTAGACAAGTAGTGTTATTACATTTAAATACTTTTATACAATTTAAATACAGTTAATTATTTGTCAGTTTTTATACAAAGGGAAAATATTAAAAAGCGACGTAATATTTTTCTTAGTTAGTATAGACAGTAATGCTACCAATTTAAGCATTTCTTTTTCATAGGTATTGAATCTAAATGGTTTACGAATTTACGATGGTTAGCTTAGGATCTTATCAATTAATACAGCCGATATCCTATTATGGGCAGCATATAAGAGTAATTTATGTTTACTGTATAGGAATAAGTGACGAAATATAAGTGGAGTTACCTATTCCTCGTATTCAATTAACAATATATTGCAGTTGTTGCCAAAGGCGAACCGTTCCCCAGAAATATGACTTTCTATGACCACATATCTACCTAAATCACATCAGTTGATAGGTCACGCCTATTATTATCACACAGGATCATATCTTAAGCTTATGATAAATGCATTACATTATTACTTTATAAACATAACACTTATATTTATTTTTATTCGACGTATTTTCTAACCTCAAAAACAGTTCACTAAAAACAAGATTTCTCTTAAACCTGGGTACGAAAATGAAAATTAATTACTAAATATAAAACTAGAATAATTATGTCACAAAATAGAAAAGAAATTATGAAGGCCCCATCGACTTTCATATTGAAACTAACTCTCGAACAAAATGGGCATTCTCCTTTAAAAAATGGACATACCCCATTATCAATCATTATCAATTATGCGGCTTCACACGGCTGTGTCTAGTCTTATGACTTCTGAAACTAGTTTTCCAGGTGAAACTTATTCCACATTCATCACACTTATATGGTTTTTCACCCGTATGTATTCGTATATGTTTCACTAAATCACACTTATCAGCAAAACTCTTCATACATATATCACATTTAAATGGTTTTTCACCCGTATGCTGACGTGTATGTGATACCAATGAAGATCTTCGCATGAAACTTCTCTCACATATATTACAATTATACGGTCTCTCACCGGTGTGTATACGTGTATGTGATACCAATGAAGATTTTCGCATGTAACTTCTCTCACATATATTACAATTATACGGTCTCTCACCGGTGTGTATACGTGTATGTCTTACTAAAGTACCTTTGTCCTTATATTTCTTTCCACATACATGACATTTATATGGTTGCTCACCTGTGTGCCTGCGAATATGAGATACTAAATATATGTGCTGAGTGAAAGCTTTATCACAAATGTCACATGTATATGGTTTCTCACTTGTGTGTATATTTGTATGTCTTATTAAATCACTATTTCTTGTGTAATTTTTCTGACATACCTTATAACTATACAGTTTTATCTGGCTCTGTACATCACTAGATGTTTTTATATCTTTATTCTCTAAGTGTTTGTCTAAGAAAGATATTTGCTTAACAATATTTTTATTTTGTACGACTATCACTTCACTAGATTTTGTTGATAAAGTACTCTCAACACTTTCGTTTAATAGATCTAGTTGCGGATTCTTGGCGGCAAGGGTACCTGAATTATAGAAATAGGAAATTATTATGTCAAAGAAGAAGATACAAATATAATGGTAAATTGTCAGTGAATGAATACTGTCGACTCTGACAAATCATCATCGTCATTGTAGCTCTATACGTCCCACTGTTGAACTCGAGCCTCCTCCACAAATAGAAGAAGAAGAAGAAAGAAGAAAACATATTTATTCGATGCTGAGCCACACGTCACAAATTTCATGGTTAAGCATACATACGGCTGAAATAAACATTAAAAATATTATAATAACAAAACAGATATGTAGGTAGGTAGTTAGGTGCTATTCTTAGTGTGCATAAAGGAATCACGACAAAAGCCGAAGTGTATCAACGCGGCCGATACCACTCGTCCGCGGTCCGCCTACAAAACAGTCAGTCGGCTAGAGAGCTGCGATCACGACGGCCGCAGCCTCACGTTAATATACTGTATGAGGAATCGTATGAATGATCGCACCTCGCACACTAATAATGGTTAGAACGCGATGGGTACATGAGCTTTTAAAATATAATATAAATGCTGAGCAATAAATAACCATGAATATTTATCAAATAATACTAATAGTTAATTAATCATTCCACCAATCATCAGATCGCGGCCTGAGACGTCCGCGGGGTAGGGGCACAAGCTGCCGAGTGCAGTAGTCAAGACACTATGCGTTTGCAAATATTAGGACATTCACACGTCACTTATCCACAATTAAACGATAGCTATCATGCTAAATGAAGCGCACATATTCATGTAATAAATACAACTCTAATGTATATTACTAACTAACGTACAACTAACATTATGGACATTGCAAGTTATAATGAGAATAGCACCTAAAACTAATTATATACATTTACATTCAATGTACATTATTGTCTGTGTGAACTTAAAACTATACTAGCAGACTCGGTGTGACATTCTGCATCGAAAAGGTCACAGCTCAGCATATGCTGCATATAAATACAGCGCTGATTTTCAGCTGCTACCTAGATGGGCAACGGATAGCGTTTATATTTTATAGGCATTTATTTAAGACTAAAAAATAGGTGTATATAAAAATCATTAAAATATTAAAACAGTAACAATAATTAGACAAAACAGATATATAACAATACAAACAATTAAACTTGAAAAATAATTAAAATTACAATAAATTATAGTATATCATATGCGCAGATTTATTCATTCAGTATAGGGTACTAATAACTCTGTTCAGTGCTGGAAATCTGTGCATCAAAGTACAACCGTTTTAAAGTAATACCAAATCTACTAATGGTTTGGATACGATATAACGGCGGTGGCAAGTCATTCCAGCACTTAGTAGCTGCGAACCTGAAACACCCACGGAAAGCTGTCGTCCGGTGTCGTGGGAATCTTAAAGCGTATGCCGAAGCTCGAGTGGGGTACCGACTATTATCCGAAAGCCAAATTAACTTTGAATATAGGTACATCGGTGTTTCCTTTTTGACGATTCCGAACAATAGTGTAGCAAGGTGAAGCTTTCTCCTATACTGCATCTTTAGAATATTATTTGAGTTCAGGAACGGAGTGATATGACTTCTAGGAGGGATGTTGAAACAAAAACGCGCGCATGCATTCTGTACCCTTTGAATAAGGTTAGAAGTCTTGGCCAGGATTCTAGGTCCATATACAGCATCCATATAATTAAATTTAGATAGAATTAGTGATTCGACTAATTGAACACGCAGAGCAGTACTAAGGTGGCTTCTTAGTTTATATAGTACTTGTAGTCTATAAAAGCAGTTCCGAGTAACTTCGGATACGTGTTTTTCAAATCTTAAATCCTTATCCAGTAAAAGACCAAGATTTTTACTTTCACGTACCCGTTCAACCAGTGTGTTATCAACAAAAATCATTGGATTTTTGCAGGTTATTAATTTAACTTGATTTTTAGAACCTAGAATCATATACTTTGTTTTAGAGCCGTTAAGTACAAGAGAATTTTGCTGCGCCCAATCAGATATATTATTGAGGTCTTCATTTATCAGTTTAACTGGATCGTGAACCTTATTAGGCTTAAAAGAGAGATATATTTGGATGTCATCTGCATATATATGGTAGTTACAATACTTAATTCTAGTAATTATATCTGCGCAATACAACACGAACAAAAGAGGCCCCAGGACTGATCCTTGTGGTACGCCTCTGACCAGAGTACTTGTAGAAGATCTCGAGGTCGATCCATCCGCGTTTCGAGTTTCAACTAATTGTGTTCGATGTGTAAGATAAGAATCGAACCATTTAACTGTGGCAGAGTCAAAACCGTAGTAAGTCAACTTAGACAACAGCAGAGGGATATTAATTGTATCAAACGCTCTAGAAAAATCCAGTAAAATTAGAGCAGTCCCTTTACCTTCATCTTGGGAACCAAGGATACTATCCACAACATCAAGTAATGCAGTTGTGGTACTCCTATGCTTTCTAAACCCTGACTGTCTTTCCGGCAAAATGTTGTTTGTTTCCAGATAATGTTTTATTTGTGATCCTACAACCTTCTCTAATACCTTTGAAAGACATGGAAGTAAGCTAATAGGGCGAAGGTCTTTAATTTCCGTAACAATAGAATATTTTGGTATAGGCCTAACTATAGCAGTTTTCCAGAGCGAGGGGAACTTGGATGTTAATATTGATTTATTTACAATAGTAGTAATGATATCAATGGTTTTTGGTATTAATAAATTAATCATGTCCATTGATAGACCATCTGTTCCAGGAGCATTAGATTTCAGATCACCCACAATTTTTAAAACAGCCTTCGAATCCACTGGTTCCAACTTGAACGTGCTCTGCTTAAATCTGTGGAATTCGTAAAATGATAAGAGACTAATAGAGGTGCCAGAATTACCAGGTATATTTAAAAAATGCTGATTTATTAAATCAGGATCATTCAGGTGTGACGGAATCTCAAGTGCCTTAGGTGGAATAACCTTCGATTTCAAATTCTTCCATAACTGCTTAGGATTTTTATGTTATTATTAATATATTGGTTGAAATAGCATTTATTCTCATTGAATATTGCCACTTCAACAAATTTTTTCAGGTCCTTGTAGTATGTTTTATGTGAATCTAACTTGCTCTGCCGGAATTTCTGAAGTGCAGTGTCTCGTAAGCCCATCATAAATTTAACGTTACTAGTTAACCATGGAACAGGCAATTTCTTTACCGTTTTATTTATCAAGGGTGCATGAATATCGAACACAGATATACCTACTCTGCTATATTCGTAAACTAAAGTATCAAGATCTTCCTGTTTAGCTATTAGTTCCCAATAAATAGAGTTTATGTGCTCATTGAAAAAATCCATATCCATATCCTTAAGATTCCTAAAAACGATTAATTGCTTGGGGTTCTTAGGTTTACGAAAATAAAATTCGCATGTTATAAAAGCATGACAATTTATAATTCTTATTGAATCAACCGAGACGTCCCGAATCCTAGCATCAGTGCATACAACATCTATCAGTGTTTGGCTATCGTTAGAAAAATGAGTGGGTGCAGAAACAACTTGACTTAAGCCTGTACAATGTAAAAATGTATTAAATATATTGGCTTTGGCATCGTCAGAATTAAGTAAGTTTATGTTGAAGTCACCTAGTAATATTATGTATTTGTAGTTATTAAAAGAAGCTATTGAATCAATAATGGCATTTAAGAATGTTTGTGTATCAAATCACGGCGGACGATACGCTGTCCCAATAATAATATTATTCCCGCTGATTTTGATCCTAAACCACATTTGTTCCACTTGGGAATGAACAGGATGAGAACATATTCGAAGTCTTAATTCCACGTCTTACATAAAAACCTACACCCCCACCACGACCATCTTTGATCCCAATAGGTCGAGGAGTATGCATCAAGCGATATTCTGGCACAGAAGGAGCTCTTCCTTCTTCACCTCGTCTAAGCCAAGTCTCATTTATTGTCATGACATCAACTTGATGGTGATCCATAGCATTAACAAAGTTAGACTGATTAGTGGCGAGAGAACCAGCATTCCACAATCCGACTTTGAGAAACTTACTATTCATTGTGATTTAAGAAGTTATAAAACTCAACATTTTGTTTAATCAAGCAGTTCCAATTCACAGAAAAAACCATTGTCACCCTACTAAACATACCGAGCATTAACCAAGTGTCAATATGCAACCTCAGTATACAATGATGCCCACACAGAGTCTGCAGTTCGTAACCTTTATACAAGACAAATTTTAATACAATAAAAATACTAAAACATAGCATCGTACAATACAAATAGCTCCCGTTATTAAGACTTTGTAAACACAGGTTATTTAACATACAACACAAATCACATATTTCATAAGTTATGTTTAGATATGTATAGCAATAATTTAAATACAGCAAAAAGGAGTAAGATATTGCTCCTTGACATATAATATCTATAGAAATACACACATTACGATATGTATTATTTATTATACAAGCATTATATACATCCATAATGTCATATATATCAAATAGTAATAAAGATAAAAATGAAAGTATACGTTTAAACAGTAACATCTCCAAAAACACGTATTAAATCCTGTTCCGAAGTAATCGCGTAAGAGGGCTTGCCCTCTGCCTGTTTTACAAAGATACTACCACGCTTTATCCACACGAATTTTCACTGCAGTCGAGCACGAGCTTGGCGGGCTTTGTAAAGAAGTATACGGTTGTACTTTGTGAGTCGTTCGTTCACATAAAACGGGCGTGATTCGTTTGCCAAACCAAAGTCAGCGGTATTGGCACCTCTTCGAATACGCATCTCGTGCAGCAGCTCATCGCGTAGGGAACGACGCACCAGG
The DNA here is from genome assembly GCA_032191425.1 of Lymantria dispar. Classification (NCBI taxonomy): domain Eukaryota; kingdom Metazoa; phylum Arthropoda; class Insecta; order Lepidoptera; family Erebidae; genus Lymantria; species Lymantria dispar. The sequence goes on from CM063467.1 coordinate 14,404,200, forward strand.
CGAACCACTAACGGGCGCGGACGGGTGGTGGCAGCAGACACTCCGGCAATAAGACGCACCTTTTTCGATCCTAGCCGTTCCGCGAAGACAATATTGTGCTCTTCGATTGGGACCCCTAACTTCGTACTGATCAAACTCACTAGGTGTACAGGATTTTCACCATTAGTCTCTGGTACGTTGGCAATTTCTATGTCATTGCTTAGCATATCCTGATCCCTATAATTAAGGTCTCTCTTAAATTGCTGGACAACGGTCTCCAGGTTGTCTACAGTAATTTTCTTAGTAGTCAATTCTTTTTCAAGAGTTTCAACTCTGTCCTCCAACCCTTCTATACGCGAGGTATTGCCGATCAGCGTCTCTCGGAGTTCTTGGAATTCCTGGTGCAGCATATCAATTTTCTCGCGCATGCCAGACATCATCACAAAAGGCGAATTTCAAGAGCCAGGCTTACTGGACCGGGGTCCATTACGGGGCCAGTCACGGAACTGCTCAGGTTGTCCGGCGTGGTGATTGACCTATCCGAGTCCTCCTCACACAAGCTAGGCTCGGGTATGCCTCTAACAGGGGTCTCCGCGCGGTTATCCCGGGGCATATTTCTCGTGCAGTCCGGACAAACCCAATTTGGTAACTTAACTGCAGCTTTGGCTTTTCCTAAGCATACCGAATGATATTTTTTATGACATTTCGTACAACTCACGCCATCTGTCTTATTAACGAAACGACCGCAAGCTCCGCAGTTATTCATATTTCGCAGTCGATATAAAATTTGCAGTTTATATTAATGTGCGGTAGATGTCACTAATATTCCGCTGTTCGTCTTCGTTGTACAACAGCTGATCAATCAGCTGATTGTAGGTAAACAGTAAATCATGAAAGTTCGCTAACCGTCAAAACGATTTTGTTTACTTTTAAATACGAAGTTTATATTGTAATTATTTGCTTACGAAATGATTTACACTATTATAAACGAAAAATGCTTGTCCAAATAGTTATATTGTTTGATTGATTTGAATGTGATTTTAATGTAAAAATGAATCTTACTGAGATACTGTTACTCACACTGAACGTTAGTTTAGATGTTTATAGTGATCAGAGCTGCTCACGAACATTTCACCACACAACTAAAAGGCAAGTGACTTGATAGTAACACTTATAAGAACTTTATCAGCATTAAACTATTTAATAACTTTATTTTATTGGCACGAAATTATAAAAACGTCCACCATTGACCGTTGCGCCATCTGTGCTGCAAATAGAAGGGAAATAAACCATACTACCGTGTTGGTCAGACAGGTTGGTTCGAGATTATCTTCTCTTGAATATGTGTTATACGCGTATTATAACCCTTAGGCGGTGTCCTGCGTGAGCGACGAATACGACGCGCCGCGACGCTGCGAACACGACGAACGCGATCAAACCAATGATATGCCTGCTTGCGGCTTATGTCACAGTTTGCGACGAGACGCGACGTCAAGCGTGCTTATTTTGAAAGCGAACTGACGCGACATCAAGAACTACAGCATTGTTGATTCAGAAGGGATTACATTTGTTTTCTTTCTGGGTTTTTACGGTATTTATTTAATTCTGTACTCTAAATATGAACTTTCTATTATTTCTAATTTCTCATAATAACCACATATAATCTATATCTATGAGATATAAAGGAGCTGGACTGAATCATCAACTCTGAGCCAAAACTGCTAAAGCTTTTTGTAACATGGTCTGTTGTGAAAAGTTTTTATAAAATCTGTGGTGGCCATGGATGTCGTAAAAGCTGACTAAGGGACACATATTAATATATATCTAAATAATAAGTAAGTCGTCGCTCAGGATGCCTTTTGCCGTCTTCCTTCTCTTGCATAATTATTATCTGCAACTTCCCTTGATCCTTTTTTACGACATCCACGGACAAGATAGTCAAACAAACAAAACACCGATGTATTGTTCATAAACATCGATGTTGAAACCAAAACATCGACGATACATCGCTGTTGAAGAACGATGTTTATTGTTATGTTTATGTTATCGTACATAGATCGTCCATATGATCACGGAATAAGAATACAATGCACCGCTGCCTAACATGATCGTGGATATAAAAGAAAAAAGCAAATCAAAATTTGCCCAGAGGATTTTGTCTTCGTCGTAACATCGATGTCATAAATCCGTCTGTTTAAACATCCGACAAATTTCCTAAAAACAAAAAGTATTTTATTTCTTAGTAACATCAATGGTCGGTTTTCGATAAACATCGAACACCGATCATCCCTAATCGATATATCGTTCAAAAACATCGATATTTCGTTCATAAATATCGATTTATATATATTACTAGCAACCCGCCCTCGCTTCGCTTCGGTTTTAGTCGCTTTACCCGCGTAGTTCCCGTTCCCGTGAGAATACCGGGATAAAATATAGCCTAGTTTACGCCCTGATATTATAGCTTTCCATTGGTGAAAGAATTTTTGAAATCGGTCCAGCCGTTTTGAAGATTACCCGGAACAGACAGACAGACAAACAAAAATTTTTTAATCGCTATTTTAGGCATAGCTGTCGTGTCAGACACTCCTATTTTATTTATTGGTATAGATTAATATCGATGTTTCACTTTTGAAAACATTGATATCCTAAAATCGATGTTTTTTATGAGCGATGTTGCATTCCTACAAGATAGGAGGGTGGTGAATTGTATTCACACTCCGTCAATACACGGAACACGCAATTATATATATTACATTGAAAAATAACCAAAGTCACACTCGCCTGTTTTAAACTGTTCCCAATCTATTCTCTCTAAAACAATGTTGGCAGTTTTTAGATGTATATCATGTTCTAATTCTGTATTCTGTATTGTGTGTCTATTATCTGATATGTCACCATATTTTGCACAAATATCCTCTTCTTCAACAGTAACCTCTGATTTGATATGAACTTCCTCATTAGTAAACGAATCATCTGTAAATTTAATATAGTGGAATTTCTAGAATTTTATCAAATCAAACTTTATGCCATATTATATTAGTTCCTGTCGTAATCTGTTCTTTGCATATATAAATACTTGTACAAAATAATTTTGGATGTTTAATTTACCAGCTCGCTAGTCACTCAGGACGCCTGGCAGATGAAACATCGAAATTGTACGTTGAATGGACTTTTCAGTGAGGGGTTTTTGTCTATGATAGAATCCCTTAAAAAAAATTATTACCTTCAATAAATTCATCTTTAACTGTAATGTCACATGTGTTTGCCGAAGAGTCAAATTTGATATCATTCTCTTCAACTTGAACATCAGCAGGTTCCTTTCTCATCGATGGTCTACAACTAGTAACTATTAACGGGTGTACTGTTGTGAGTCTATTCAAATCATTTAACTTCATTTGTTTTAACTGTAATAATAAATTCATTTATCAGCTGTCAACTGCTGGACGTAGGTTTTGCCATAAATGAAGCGATAATGTCGTAAACGCCGCGTTGGCATTGCAGTGAGGTATGTTTCCCGAGGTAATATATTTACTTCCATGTAGTGACAGAGTAAGAATACAATTCAACACATCCCGTGGGTGTTTGTAAAAGACAGTGAAGACTATACTATGCATACATCTATGCAAGAGAAGGAAAACTCGAAATAAATATGTATACCAACCCATCTGACTAGTGTATCAGAGTAGATGTATTTCTCTCCTATTGTGGAGGGGACTCGAGACCAGCAGCTATCATGAAAATGGTATCTTTTAAGATACCCAGAGCAGGATAGGGATGATGAATTATATCTCTACCCTGTCACCACATAGAAATACAATACAAATTGCGATTATAAATACAATACAAATTGACTTTAAAAATACAATATAAATTGCTATTATAACTCTATACAAATAAATAAAATTGAAGTGTCTATTTGTAATGTCAAAATACTGTGCTTTTTTTCATGTTCACGTGGGTATTTGTGTGATACCTATGCCTAAAATACTTTTTTGTCTGTCTGTCCTGTCCGTCTGTCTGTTTAAAGTAATCTTCACAATGGTTAGACCAATTTTGATAATATTTTACTACCACGTAGCTGTCTATATTTTGCCAGGCCGCTGCCTATTACTACTGGCAGAAAATGAAGGGAGTGTGAATGCATGATGATGAGGTTTGGTTATACTAAAGGCACCACCAAAACATACCACAGGCTCAGAAAGTTGGGCTGCCGGCTCTCTCGCTTTGGGTGAACTGGCCCGCGACATTAGATGGACGATTGTCGTAAGTATTATTCTATTACGTAAAGATAGTAAAATTCAAGTACTCGGGCTAGCCACCACCTGACGCCACAGCAGTGAAACGAGTCACCTTGGCAGATTTTCATCCTGACTCGCTCCGCCGAGTTCTTACGCTAGATAACTGCCAAGCGGAAGATGGCGACCTCATACAAGTTCCTGACCTGTCGACTATGATCTAAGTGATGGTCGACAGCTTCGACAGGGATGCTTGCCATGAATTCACAGCGCTGCTCTACCCAGGCAACACAGACCTCATAAGTATGTATAAAGCAGACATCCTAGCTGGAACCACAATTATTTACTTCATGTATTGCCACCTTTAAGTCCATCGGGAGTGTTCTGGCTAAAGCACAAGCTAACTCCGTCGGCATGGCGCGGCATCCGCGTGCAGCTCTAAACACCCTGGCTTTCTGTGAGGGCCAGAAGAAAGACAAGTGGTCAGAGCTCGCTCACACAGGTGTACCGTACAGGACCATCGATCGAACCAGAAACAGTCTCCCGTACAGACGTCAACATTTAACACCGCGTTAACGAGTCGGGGAGTAATTTGATAAAAATGCGCCTGAAATACCGTCGCCCGTCGAGTACTAAACCCAAATATTTTATCTGGTACTCGACCAAATGGAACCGAATCAATGATGATTACTGTGCCAGGGTCAGGCCAGGGTCTATGAAACAGCAAATCATTCGTTTTAAATAGGGCTACTCTAGGCGGCATCGTGACTCATCGAATCACCACCTCGATACCGAGTGCGGCAAAAGGTGTCGCTTATTTAAATTAAGCCAAGCCCTAGAGGGTCCAGCCTCAGCTAATGTACCATACAATCACCCGCAAGTACTAGCTCAGCTGGGAGAAGTACAACATAGGTGTTAGCACAAAGTCTTCTGCGCGCTTCACGTAGAGGCCACTACGCCGCATCAATTAGTCTGGAGTCAGCCGCAGTAACTATAGAAGCACCCCCTGATGAGCACCAGCTAACTAACAGCGCTTCCCTGATATACCAGATTGGCATTGAATCATCCAGAGTAATAGTGATCCTGTAGGACCCTGAACGCACTACACAGTTATCTGTGATTGCCTCTACCACACATGATTTCTACGCAGACGAAGTCATGGGCAAAAGCTAGTGTAATATAAGCACCACACATTTATCATTGATACAACAAAAAAATGCTCACCTCATTATCTGCTATAACTTTATTGAAGAACTCTTCACTTTTAAGACATGCAGCCTGCAGACGATGGCAGTTCTGAAGTCTTGCACAGCATAAGTAACACACTTGTATCGGTTTACTATCATTAGTCACAAACTGCAACAATATAAATTGGCATGTTGATGGTCAAATTTTTGCTATCGGTGCATTCAGGTGAAGGGACCAGGGATTAATTAGCCAGTCACCCGCAGAGAGGCTGACCGCGCGATGGTGACCGATGTCCTGGACGTCGAGAGGAGAGGGTACTTCGGAATGTATTCTGTCAGGCCGATCACAGAGGACAGGGTACTCGGTACAGTGGCCAGCCCAACGACGAAGGCGACGTGCTACGGTGCCGCCCACGCCGTCCCTATGACGCCTGGACCCCGAAACAAAGAAAATTAATTAAGTTTTGTATCAGGTACAGTTCAATATTGTGATGGAATTAAAATACAGCACTCGCTGTTTTGGCCTTATTAAACATTCTGAAAAACTTAAAAAATCTCACCAGCCCAAGTTGAACAGTCATAACTTAAATTCACTTGTATTTCTATTGATATTCCGACAATAACCTCACTGCTTGCCTACTCCCTTCACTTTGTTCATGGTAGGCAGCGGCCTAGCAAAGGTCTATAACAGGCAATATTGCTCACGATGAGGTGTGAAAGGAAAAACATTTGATCTATCAAGATTCCCTCCATAGTGGTTGAGGGGAGTGATGGCTGCTCTAGTAGTTAACTCGTGATCGGGTGCCGCTTGTGGGATCTAGTCCAGCCATAATCGTTTAAATTATATTAAGTGTCTTGCGGTTCGAAGGGCATCACACTGGAGCTAGTTCTTACAAAACATGTACACAATTGTATAACAAGTAAGAAGAAAAAAAAATTAAAAATAATGACAAGCCCGCTGAGTTTCTTGCCGGATCTTCTCAGTAGCGGTCGCGTTCCGATCCGGTGGTAGTATATTTTTTTTGGACATTGTAAACCTGACAATATGTAAGTGCCCTCTCGGGGTTTATGCATAATAAATAATTTGAATTTGAATTCCACTCTACTTATTTTTTATACTGAGTTCTAGCCCAGAATTGCAAAGATAAATTAACAAAAAAAAGCATATTTTACATTGCAATACACAATTCAAGACAATGTCCCACTGTACAATTAAATACCCTTTGAGAAGATCTATGGTTTTATTCATTAATAATCAGACTTCCCGTTGGACTTTTGATGCCAATGTCAAAATGTCATGTAGTGCTTTTATATATTTTTCATTATTTTAGTGTTTTAAAATGTTATTTTGAATAATTTTGCTGATATTTTATGTAATCGAATGTGGATAAAATGCTGAAATGTAGTGAATATGATATAATAGCGAATTGCGTGCATTTTTACATTCTGCCAAAGTTCCCAGAGGAAGCTGATTTGGGTATCAGCTCTAAATCATTGCTAACTGACTAAAAAACTAAGAGTAAAGACATGAATAATCAATATAATAACTCGGCACTGGCACCAATAGCTCATATTATTGTAGCTCATTGCTATTATACAAGAGGAGGAGAGGACATATCCTATGACAATATAACATATGTAAAGACATATAATATTCAAAAAGGTAAATAAAGTGGCCAGTTACATATAATGATATTCACCCCCTGTTGAGAAGTGTCGTAGTCCTGTAAATAAATATATGGCTAATCTACACGTTTTAATGAGGCAAAGGATTTTCTGTGCCGACACGATCATATTTACATATCATGACACCTAGTATTGCTCATAAACGTCCACTGTTGGACGTAACGCCATTTGGACAAATGGAGATATGTCAAAATGGTCACGCTAGGCAATGAGTGTCGGCTATTACAGAAGATGTTAAAAATTTGTCAGGAGAGTGCAGCTGCACGCGATCCGCTAGCTAGTTTGTACGACTTCCGTATGTTTTATGTCTATTTAGGCCCTTAGACGGGTTAAAAACACATCTTTAAGGTTAAGCGTTAATATCTTAATTTTACTATTCCAATTCAAGTATCGACCTATTACTAGTATTATAGTGTACAGTTACTTACTGGCGTCCTCGTCAGCCTCTCATACAAATCCTGCAGATTAGCACTAATCAAGGAATACATTTTAACGTCTTCAACCAGACATATTCTACACATCGTTAACTTATTCATATTTGAAATTGTACTTTAATTTTTATTCCACTTCTCTTTTTCTTGTAGTTTTATAATATAATTGTTTATTGTAAGGTAAGTTTATAAAAGTGAGAACATGAATACAGACCACAGACTAGTAAGGGATACTACCGGGGCTATGTAACTTCCCTACATCCCTTCATAGCAATTATTACATACTAACTACTGCCATCTTTGAAAAATACCTGAACTACTAAAGTCCGTAGTAGTTTATATTAACACCAATAGATGGAGCAATAATAAATTATTGAAATCATTTCTGATACCTAAATAAATTAAATTTACTTATATAATAAATAATTTTAAATTCTTATAAATTAAATATATACATAAAATCTATTATATTATTTGTAAATTAATAATTAACTGTGACTGTTCCATGTTTGACATTTATCATAAAAAAAAAATTCCAAAGCGTCATCGGACATTTTGTACTGTTACATTGTAAAAATATATTTTAAGTGTGTAAAATAAAAATTTAACCGAGACATCTCTCGGACCTTGTGATAGATTTCAAAACCGACACACCTTCTTGTGCTTCAACGATTTGGTTATACAACGACTTTTATAATGGCAAGAAAATCGGCCTGTAGGTGCTATTTTGATGTATCCCCTTTAAAGGTATGGCTTATATCAACTTTAAATCCGGCAAACTAGCAGTTTTCGTAAAACGATTACTATTCATTATCAATGACTAACCGAAAGCAATAGCAACATTAGAACATGGACTTTCATCATTTATCATCATCCTCTCAGCCCATACACATCCCACTGTTGGGCCTCGGCCTCCTCCACTAGGGGAGGGAACTTAACCTACTATACCACGCTAGTCAGATGTGTTGGTATAGGGTTTAATTTCAAGTTTTCCTTCTTATTCATCTCTCATCTTCATCATTCACCATCATCATGTCAGCTCATATAGTCCCACTGTTGGGTTCGATCCTCCTCTTTGATAGGAGGGAAAATAAACAATTGAATCACGTCAGTCAGACGGGTTGATTTTATTTCAAGTTTTCTTTCTCTGGCATAGATGTTATATGTATATTTAATCCCTTAGTTGCCTTATAAGACATTCGTAGGTAAGAATGAGATGGTAAATTGTATATATACTATACTAGTACTGTGTGGAAGTAGAATACGACGATTTCACTGTATTAGGTTATTCAGGTGCTTTTTGTGTTCGTAGCTTAATATCTGGCAATGTGACAATAAATGAATATTCATCCTTTATAATTCCTCTACAACATGGTTCTATTTAATAAGGTGAGTAATTACATAGTTGTTGCATTTGAACATTCAGTCTCAATTTTAGGTTGTTATAACGAATTTTAGACAAGCCTAAACCTTACTTATATATTACTATAATACTTCATCATCATCATTTCAGCACACATATGTCCCACTGCTGGGCACGAGCCTCCTTCATAACAGGAGGAAAATTGATGCTACTATACCATGCTGGTCAGACAGGTTGGTATAGGGTTTTGTTTCGAGTTCCTTCTCTTATAATACTTATTGAAGTGAAACTTCTTTATCGGCGTTGGAAAAAAAATTACCGTCACATTTTTCGGTTACGCGTCACATTTTTTCGTTACGCGCCATCTTTTCCGCGTCCCCACCACGGTCGATTCGAAGAAAGAGTTTTTTCTCCAGTGGAGTAGGGATAGCATGTTGTTTAAGCAGACATAAGGGGATAAAGTGATAAAAGCATAAAGTGATAAAGGGATAAAGAGATAAGGTGATAAGGGGATAAAGTGATAAGGGGATGAGGGGGTAAGGGGATGAGAGGGTAAGGGGATAAAGGGATACAGGGATAAAGGGATAAAGGGATAAGGGGATACAGGGATAAAGGCATAAGGGGATAAAAGGATAAAGTGAAAAAGGGATAAAGTGATAGGGGGATAAGGTGATAGGGGGATAAAGGGACAAAGGAACAACGGGACAAAGGGACAAAGGATAAAGAAGTTTCACTTCCGCTATGCGTACTTTGTACACATGTTCATTTTTTTTATATAATTTATAATAACGATAATATTATTATATTATTTATAATCATAATCTTAACCCATATACCTCCCACTGTGCTTGAACCTCCTTTACTATGAGAGTGAAATAGACCTACTACGTCAGATCGACTTAGTAGTCGATCTGACGTGTTGATTAAGGGTTTTGTTTTGAGTTTTCCTTCTCTTGCATAAACGTTATCTGCATCTTATATCCCTTAGTCGTCTTTTATAACATCCACGAGTAAAATAGGGGGTGTGGATTGTATTCTTACTCCGTTATCACACGGGAATAATTTATAATATACCAGCAACCCGCCCTCGCTTTGCTTCGGTTTCAGTCGCCTTACCCGTGGCGTAGTTGCTGTTCCTATGAGAACACTACGATAAAATATAGCCTATGTCACTCCCTGATATTATAGTTTTCCCTTGGTGAAAGAATTTTGAAATCAGTTCGTTGGTTTAAGTGTGAAAGCGTAACAAACAAACATCCTTACTTACGCATTTATAATATTAATAAGGATTATATTATTTTAAGATTATAAATGCGAATGTAATTCTGTCTCTCTGTATTTTCATCTATGCCATTTAACCATTTTTATGAAATTTGGCGCAGAAATTAACTAGAGCTTAGGAAAGAACCTATTATCCCAAAAAAGCCTTTGAAATATGGGTCAATAGTCATAATTATCAAAGATAAAACCATGAAACGTTTTATCTAGTAACTTAAGAAGAAGTGAATAAGAATTTCTCTCAATGTTTAACGTTATTTATTTAATTTGTAAGTTTATATATTGAATTATTGATAATAACCCACCTAAATTTCATGAAGTTTTATCAAGAATAAAATATACTCCTAATGGAAGGAATCAAACTCCTAAGGGTTTTCCATACGACAGCAAAAATAATCTTATTTTTCTCGTAACTAATAGTCACGGTTTCTTTCAATTTCAGATCTTAACATTTAACGATGGAGTGATTGGCCAAAATAGATATGTCACTGCTCTTTGACAAACAGTTCGATTCTTTAATAGTCACAGATATCAATGTAGTGAAAAGTAAATAAATAGGCATTGAAGAAGAACTCACCGCATTCTTTGCTTTGGAATGAATCATTATCAATTTTAAAATCGATGCAATTTAAGGTAGATAATTAGGTTAAGAGATGCTCTTAATTTGTACAAGTACTAACATTGTAGTAAAATATTGCATAGCAAATATTGACGTGTACTCGGAAATGTTCGATGATTCGAACAAAATTCGTAAACTAATATTAGTGTTTAACAAGAAATCTAAATCAGGACTCGTTTGTGAATTTATTCGAATTCATTCCATTCGAATATTTGCCGATAAAAGCAAAAAGGACAGAAGTCGAGCGAAAAAGATGATAGCCTCATTGTTTGTAAGGACAGATGATTTCGCAATAATTGTCTTATCAGATAAAAGCTGTGCTACTGTAGATCGGTATGTCAAACATTGTTTATCAAATGCCTTAGAAAGTTTTAAACAGCAGCACTGAAGAAGCAAGATCCTCTACCTTGACAACGCATTTCGCCGGACGCCCTATCGAATAATTGCCTACCAAAGGTGTAGAGCAAGTGAATCATGCTATATTATTTTAATATGTAACGGGAAGGAAATTATTGGAGTGATTCCTTAGCTGGTAGGCCTAATAAAAGCCGTGGACTGTATATAATTATAATTTAAAAGAAACTATTAAAAGGTTAACAATGAAAGTCGCAACTACGGCAAGTATTTAAAAATGTATAAGGAAAAGTAAATAAGTGATGTGCGCACGCGTTACAATGTATGTAAGCTTAATGTTGGTATGTCGACGGCTCGATGCGGCGCGCGACGAGCCGCTGCCGGCGCCCCCTCACCGCATTCTCCGCCGTGGTCCAGTCGTGTTGAGTTGCATGACTCAACATACTCCCCCCGTTGAAGAATCTTCAACAGCAGTGACTGGAAGAGGACAAATTGTATTAAAGGCTCGCCTAATGACACCTTTGCGCGCACGTATATCAGCGACTCTTGCGATTCCGTCTCCACCAGGCAGCACGCGAACGATACGTCCAAGGAGCCACAATAAACGTGGCAAACCTTTGTCCTTGATAACGACAAGAGATCCTTCTTTGAGCTTCCCTGAAGAATGGCGCCATTTGGTTTTCTCCTGTAGCCATAGAACATATTCATCAGAGAAACGAGCCCAGAAATGCTGTTTAAGGTATTCTATACGTCGAAAACGTTGTAGGCTGGTCACACTGACATTCTCTATCTGTGGATGTGGTAGCAAAATTAGAGATCGTCCAATAAGAAAATGAGCTGGAGTCAAGGGAGTTAGATCATCAGGATCACTGGATATGGGTGTTAAAGGTCGCGAATTTAAAATAGCTTCTACCATGCATGATCATGTATCATGCATGATGTATCAAGCATGTGGCCATCTCTTCAAACGTTAAGTTTGCTAAACCTAAAATACGTCTAAGGTGATGCTTAGTAGACTTCACTGCAGATTCCCAAAGTCCGCCAAAGTGTGGAGTGTACGCTGGTATAAAAGAAAAGTTGATACCTGGATCAATATTACTAAAATCGAAGTTTTGTTTAAGCAGATGAGATAATTCATTAAATGCTCCAACAAATGTGGTACCATTATCTGAAAATATATTACGTGGTTTCCCCCTGCGAGCAATAAAGCGATTTAAACTAGCTAGAAAAGCTTCCTTTGTAAGATCAGATACAAGTTCGAGATGGATGGCTCTAGTAGCTAAACACACAAAAACGCAAATGAAACACTTAATGAGCCTACATCCTCTGCCCTTACGGTCTGCTATCATGATAGGTCCAGCGTAGTCAATACCTGTATCTAAAAATGGAAATTCTAAGTGTAAGCGTTGCTTTGGAAGGTTTCCCATTATAGGTTGCACAATACTGGCCTTGATTCTACAGCATTTTACGCACTGATGTGTAATCTTTTTAGCTAATTTTTTACCACCAATGGGATAATAATGATGACGAATTGTGGCGAGTAGAAGCTGAGGCCCAGGATGCATAAGACGAAGATGATACATGCTGAATATTAGAATACAAATAACATGAGAGCTAGATATAAGAATAGGGTGTTTTACGTTGTAGTCGTAAAATGAATTATTAAGACGGCCTCCCACGCGAATTAAATTTGTTGATTTATCAAGAAAGGGTGATAAAGATAAAAGTTTGTTTTTTGGTGGCAATTGTTTACCTGATATTAATAAACTGTATTCTTCAGGAAATGATTCTTGTTGACTTAATTTGAGTAAAACATTCGCTGAAGTAGTCAACTCTATGTTTGTGAGGGAACCATTTTCTAGGGACTGTTTACGACACTTATTTATAAATCGTATTATATATGCTACTACACGATGCAGTTTATTAAAATTTGAATATTTTTTAAACAGTAATGAAATCGAATCATGAACGTAATCTAGAGTGTTAACATTATGAACAGCCACAGTTTCTATAGATTCAAATATATCATTTTTTGAATGTTCAGGAAAGGAAGGCCAAGAAGACGATTCGTTTTGTAAAAATGTTGGGCCCGACCACCATAAAGAAGAAGATAATAACTTATCAGCTCTAAGTCCGCGTGAAACGAGGTCTGCGGGATTTTCAATTGACGGAATGTAGCGCCATGAACATTCTCCCTTAGTGTCTTGAATTTCAGATACGCGATGACGTACAAAGGTCTTTAACTGTGTCGGTGTTGTAGCCAACCAACCCAACACAATAGTAGAGTCGCACCAAAAAAATGACTCATGAATGTGCAAGGTAAGTGATTGACGGACCTTAAGATAAAGCCGACTGCCTAACATTGCCGCACAAAGTTCGAGTCGTGGCATAGTAATTGGCTTGATAGGTGCCACCTTACTCTTAGCAGTGAGCAAGCGAACACAAACCTTGCCATTCTTGCATACGCTACGTACATAGATACATGCACCATAAGCCTTCTCAGATGCGTCAGTAAAAACATGCAATTGTAAAGAAGATGCTGATTCAGTTGACACCCATCGCGGTATTTCAAAGTCATTTAAAAGGGGTAGAGTGTTTTGAAAAACAGCCCAAGCATGCTGGATCTCCTCAGGAACAGCTTCGTCCCAAGAGCATTTAGCAAGCCAAAGCTGTTGCATAATTATTTTTGCCTCCACAATACAAGGAACAACTAATCCAATTGGATCAAAAATTTGGGCTATGATCGACAAAATTTGACGTTTTGTAGCTTTACTTGTGGCAGTTAAATTTATAGAAAATTTAAATGTATCAGTCGAACATCTCCAGTTAATTCCTAGAGTCTTCGACATTTCATTTCTGTCATGTAGCTCAACTAAGTCTGAAACCTTGACGTCACTGGTAAGAGCCTGCAAAACTTCAGACGAGTTTGATCGCCATTTACAAAGATTAAGTTTTGCAGACTGGAGGACATCAAGAACTTGACGACATTTATCTATCGTTCCTGTGAGAGTAGAATCGCCAGATAGATAATCATCCACATAAAAATCATGAGCTATGGTAAAGCACACTGCTGGAGGACACTCCTTGGATAATTGAATCAGGCATCTAGTTGCTAAATATGGGGCCGATGCAGTACCATATGTAAGTGTGTTTAATGTGTAAGACCTTAGCTGATTCTTGGGATCCTTTCTCCAAAGAATTTGCTGTAGAGGTCTGTGTGCAACACCAACTAGTGTCTGTCGGTACATCTTTTCGATATCCGCGGTGACAGCTATCTTATGTTGACGGAATCGAAGTAAGATGGATAGCAGATCATCTTGTAAAGACGGACCGACCATTTGGATATCGTTGAGAGATTTGCCTGATGTCGTGAGAGCCGAAGCATCAAATACTACACGTAACTTTGTAGTAGTGCTCGACCTTTTCAAAACACCGTGATGAGGCAGAAAATATGAATGTGTGAAACTAGGAGTATCATGATTGACAGACATATGCCCTAACTCTATGTATTCATTCATAAAATTGACATACATCCTTTTAAAATGTGGATCTCTGGAAAAGCGACGCTCCAGAGAAAAAAATCTACGTTTAGCCATCATATAGGAATCACCTAGTACTTTAGATGACTCCTTGAGAGGAATTTTTACTATAAATCGTCCATCCGCATTACGTACAGTGGTATCTATAAACAGTCGTTCACAAGCCCGCTCTTCAGAAGTCAACTCATGTTGCGACTCCACTGAGTCTATTTGCCAGAACCGTGATAGGTTTTCTTCTGTATTATCAATATACATACATTGATTAGACGATGAGTTTGAGCCATGATATGCACCAGAAATGAGCCAACCTAACTTCGACTGAAATAAAGTTGGCTTATTTATTCCTAGTGCTATACGATTCGCGCCTACGACAGCCCAGAAAATTTCTGCACCGACTAGAATATCGATATAAGATGGAATATAATATTTAGGGTCGGCAAGACGAACATGTGATGGTATACATATATTACTTGTGTCTATAAACGTACTTGGAACGGATGATGACACCCTCGGCAAGACAAAACAATCTATATCGGTTTTATAATCACTATTAAATGATTTAAAGGAGATTGTACAACCTTGTGAACAATAAGAAGAGTGATAATTAATACCCATTACCTTCGATTTGGCATTATAGGTGGAAAGACTAAGCCTACTAATAAAGTCTTCCGATACTAAGTTTGCTGTACTGCCACTATCCAGCAAGACTCGCGCAGCATGACAATTGCCCTTTGAGTCCATCACCTGCACAAGTGCTGTGGAAAGTAAAATAGTTCGTGGTGTAGAACCATGATTAGCTGCTAATGCTACATTTTTTGCTTTAAAATTGTCATCATCACTGTCAATATGTAATAATGTATTGTGCTTCTCACTGCAATATTTACAATGTCCTAGTCTACATGTAAGAGGTTCATGACCTGGTCTCAAACAGTTAAGACAAACATTAAAAGTGTAAGCCTTTTGGAGACGCTCCTGGACTGCAAGGGATCTAAACCTTTCACAAGAAAAGACAAAATGGTCCCCTTGGCACATCGGACACCTTAAAGTTTTAGATTTTGCATGAGATGAAATAAAGCTTTTATTAAATTTACTGTTATCCTTTTTACTGTAACTTTCGCTACTAAATTTTGAAGTTGTCTTGACTTCCTCAAGTGTTTCTAACAAGTCAGCCCTATTACTGAGAAAGTCAACAAAGATAGTCAATGATGGGGGCTCAGATAGTGTATTTCTATGTTCCTCCCACTCACGATTAGTAATTTCGTCTAACTTGTTAGCCATTATGTATATAATAAGGGTATCCCAATATTGTACAGGTTGATCAAGTGTTGACAAGGCTCTAAGGTTTTTGTTTGTCGTGTCAATAATGTAACGTAATGACTTACTCGATTCCTTGTTAACGGGTTTGACGTTAAAGAGTGCCTGCACATGATTATTAACGAGCAACCTTTTATTGTCGTATCTCTCACAAAGTAACTTCCAAGCAGCGTCGTAGTTATCAGATTTAAAGTCAAGATTATCTATAATAAGAGAAGCACTACCCTTTAAAGAGGCGCGCAGATAATGTAATTTATTAATTTTATCAATACTGTCGTTACAATGAATAATAGATGAAAATGTATCTCTAACTCTAACCAATCATGATAGCTACCAGAAAATTTAGGAAGATCAATTTTAGGCAAACGAATGGAATTGTGTTTATTTGTGTGGCTAGTACCAGATACAACCTCGGAATGTGAATCTCCCACATGCTGACTGCGTGCACTGTTAATCAACTGACGCGCGGTAGCCACCAAGCAGTAATACTGTTTCTCAAATTCTTCGCGTTCCGCGTATTGCTCGCTGGGATCGTCCACTAGTGCTTCCAGGTCGCTCTGTAAAACGTCATATTTCTCATATAAACTTTCAAATATATTAAGCCGATACTCAATTTCGATGATTTGTGTATCACTTAATTTCTCACAAGTATTGTTTACATTTATATAGCTAGCAAATTGTGTAAGCTTAGCTTTAAATGAAGCTCGTTTTTTAATCAAGGCTTTAGCGTCAGTCATGTTGTAAGCAAGGTAGCTAGATTTAAGATATGAAGGAGAAAGCTTGATAATAATGCGTAAATAAACTTGTAAAAGGTATATCTATTATGGTAATTAATGAAACGCCTGTTTCACTTTAAAGCAAATATTGCATTAATTTTAGCGTAGGCGCTTTTGTAAAAAATAAATAAATAATGTATACGCAAAAAGCTATGAAAAAATGATTGTATATGTATATGAAAAAGACTAATAACTACAAATTGAGTGAAGAAGAAGATAAGAAGAGACGAGATGACACGCAAAAGGCAAAATTCAAGACTAAAATAAGCTGACTACTTTTATTAACTAAATACCTACATGAAAATTTTATAAAAAGAATTTATGGTTTTGAAATATCGCTTATGGGATGATAATAATGAATAAGGCTATGAATTAAGCAATGAATGACCACTAGGATGGGTATGATTAGATGAAATCTAGGAATTAATTGAACGATCTCACTGTTATTGCTGCAAACCACTGATGCTGATAGATGCCGATGACGTGGAGATTCCTGCTGGATGACCTCAAGGCACGACGACACTCATCAGAAGTGGATAGGCTGAGATGTTCTTTCTTGTGCCGCAAACTCGATTCCTCTTCTTGTGACCGCTTTGTCGATGTGCAAATGACGGCTTTATATTCACAAAAGAAGTGAAGAACGAGATGAAGACGACTTGCTGCCAAAGTTAAGCTTTCCAATAGCTTCTCTTCTTCTGCTGTTCAAATTTGACGGTTGAAGGACCATATATATTGGAGTGATTCCTTAGCTGGTAGGCGTAATAAAAGCCGTGGACTGTATATAATTATAATTTAAAAGAAACTATTAAAAGGTTAACAATGAAAGTCGCAACTACGGCAAGTATTTAAAAATGTATAAGGAAAAGTAAATAAGTGATGTGCGCACGCGTTACAATGTATGTAAGCTTAATGTTGGTATGTCGACGGCTCGATGCGGCGCGCGACGAGCCGCTGCCGGCGCCCCCTCACCGCATTCTCCGCCGTGGTCCAGTCGTGTTGAGTTGCATGACTCAACAGAAATAAATATTGTTTTGTTACTTTGCATATTAAAACTGTTTTATTTCCCATAGCAAATCCTTTAAATATTTTAAAATAATAGTAATTATTTATTTATTGGAATAATGTATGTTAATTGCATGTAATTTCTTTTGTTTTCGAGTATTTTTTCCTTAATAGTGTTATGTGTTACAAAGGGTCAAGCGACCTTACATTTATTCCATTTAATTAAATAATTTATATCACACTAAATATTTCACTAAAATACCGCTAGAGGTCGCCTTAAAAGCAGCGCCATCTATTGAGCGATTAGTAACACTTTGTTTCGCTATTATTGAAAATAGCGCCATCTCTCAAACCATGTACACAGTTTTCAAATTTAAAACCTCAGTTGCACATCTTATTTTATAGTGAATTATCTATGGATACTACGTATCAGACAGAAATGTGCCCTACAAAAAACTACTACCTACTTTTAATGTTACACGACACTGGGAAAAGTTGCTGATGGGGAATGTCGGCAGATTGCCATTAAAAAAGAAAAAAAAAATACTTTTAATGTCATATGAAGTTTCTTTTTTTTTAACGGTAACGTCACATTAGCAAAGGAAATTGCACCGCTACAGCCTGTCTGTATATATATATATATATGAACGTATATATAGATATATACTTGTCAATATATATTTATAGGTGCAATTTCTATAGGTGCTTATTTTTTTCTAATAAGCTAAGTAAAACAACATATTAATTAAACCTTTTCTTTATTTTGCCTTTCATGTATTTATTAAGCGCTTTTTTCTGCATCGCTGGTAAGTTGGCATTACGCAACCGAAAAACGTCAGTACTAGACATGCGCAAACCATGTCCTGGAGCGGATTGAACATGGAACGATTCACTTCTCTATCGGAACTATGTCCAGGAATCATGTTCGCGGAACTATCTAGTTCCACAGGTTCCGATCAGATTACTTAAAATGTTTGACTTCTGTAGAACTATTTAATTATGTCTAGGAACGGTTAAATTATGTCCAGGAATTGTTTAATTATGTCCACTGATTGTATAAGCAGTGTCAGTGGAGATAATTAAATAGTTCCAAACTCTTCTTCGATTTAATTGAAATAAAAAATCTAACAATAAGTAGGCATTATACATTCTTAAAACTAAAACCGTCATCAAATTATACTGTACATATAAAAAGTTCACATAAATTAAAACTCAAAATAATGAAAATTAACGAAACATTTAAACGAAATGGAGCCCTTATCGGAAGTCAAGGTCATTAGCGAGCGAAAAACTAAAATTAAATATGAATAAATCAATTGTCGTCTTTAACGCAAAGTGTAATATTCGCATTGTGTATCATAATTGCATAACATAAAAAGTATCATAACATTCCAACTATATTCGTCCTTGGTCGATTCGTGATAACTCTGGCGGAGTCGGTCGGTTCCGTAGTCGGTTCGTAACATGTTCGACAATTCGTTCCGGCGCACATGACAGTTCCTCGGACATGTGGAACTGTTTAATTTCACACCGCGGATTGGACCGACATAGTTCCGACGGTGGACATAGTTCCTGGAACTATTACGATCCGGAACTACACACCTCTAGTCAGTACCCTTTAAAATTTTATTAATTGTGCTGCACCAATTCATTATTGTAAACCTTACAGTTAGTGATACAAAATGATTAAGGATAATTTCATGGTGTTCAGGGCAATTGACGAAATCAAATGAATATTTGGATAATATATTATTGATTATGTTGATTGATATATTATTTTGATGTGCATTTATTTCCAAATATTCATTTGTTTCGGTTACAATTGTCCCGAAGCATCTTACTGCACCTTCAGATGGGTAACTTAATTTTCGTGCGGCCGTGAATTCTCGATAATTTATCCAGTCATGAATGTTAGACTCCTAAGTTGTTAAATTACTGGTACACTCACTACAATTAAATTGTTTTTTTTGAAAATTTGCCGTTCTACCCATCCTACAGTATAAGCCCTAGAATGGACATTTAATCATTCACGACAAGCCTGTTCTACAATGCTTTGCAGATCTTGATGACTTGGCGCAGTATCATTATCATCAAATAAACATTTAATATTAATGATGTCTTTAGCCGGGTCATCCTCACAGTTTCAGGATTCATTGTGAAATTTTACTGTTTTGGTTAACAATAATGATTTGAAAGTGCAGGTGAAGCTGTGGCAATTTGGATTATTATTGCGGTAATTATAAGCTCTGACTTGACCAAAGAAATTTTCTATTGGGTCGGAATTGAAGTATCTGGGTCTCATTATTTTAATACCATATGTTTTTAAATTTTGCCACAGCCTCGTGTAACTTTTTATTGTAATAATAAAATTTTGTATAGAGGGCACTGTCTTTTCTCTCCCTAATATATCTACAAACTTCATTTTCTGTAAACAATTTAACGCATCTTTCCAGAACGTATGATGAGGCGAATTCACTGTAGCAGCTGTACGTAATCGTTTTCCTCTATTTTTTTTACATTGTCCAAATCACATCCAAACCAAATCCATTAACACTGTCAAAGAGTTGGTCGAGGAATAATATAGTTTCTGCTGTGTTAACTAACGTGTCACTGACAGGATTTCCATCGGCATAGTGTGCTAAAAAAATAAAATGTTTTAATTAATATATAACTGTTGAATAGTTATAAAAACTATGACATAGGTGATTTGAAAGTGTTGCTTATAAAATTTTGAAGTATATGTCAAAGCAGATACAGTCTGGCTAAAAACTCTTACACAGTTTTTGACCTGAAATTTCAAGAATATAAATTATTTATTTTATAAAATTAAAATTATATATAACTTGAAATATCATATTTTATGCATAGTTAATCTTATGAGATTCGGATGAGCATGTTAAATCTTATGCATTCTGTATGGTGACCGAGTAAGAATACAAATCACCACTAACTATCTTGCGCATGGATTTAACATCTATGCAAGGGAAGGAAAACTCTAAATAAAACCCTATATCAACCTGTCTGGCCAGCATGATATAGTAAGGTCAATTTCCCTCCTATTGTGGAGGAGGCTCCAGCCCAATAGGGGGACTATATGAGCTGAAATGATGTTAAATAAGCTGATACTTCCATGTCCTAATACCTAACTAATCTAAATTTCCATAAGGCTATTGCCATCAACTGTAACACCAAGGTCTCTTCATAATTGGGCGATTACACAGTAGTTGCCACATTTGGCAAGCGAGTAGGCAATCACAGTAATAAGTTTTTGCTGGCTGTTGCCAACTGACCTGATGCTCGATGAGCTAATAAAAATATAGAATAAAATGTCAAAAAAATTCACCTTCATTTTCATTATCTTATCTGGAATAACATGTTGATCGTTTAGTTTATGTAATAATCTGGCTTCTGTATGATTACAATCGGTTTTATATACGTCAACAATGTCATTCCATTTTGATGTTTTACCATTATAAAGTATATTTTTGGTAAGAAAATTATTTCTTAATCCTTTTATAAGATGTGATGAATCATAAACTATATTCAAATTTTACTCGTTTATTGTAATTGTGCCATCTGAAATTAGATTATATTTAGTAAATTAATTGAAGTATTAAAATAAAACCTCATAAGATTTAAATCAACTTCAATACAAAATGGTTTCATTATAAATTTTCCACCTAGATTAGATACAAAACAGCAGCAGTCTGGTAGAGATAAAAAGATTGTCATGTTAGTCTTTATTCCCTAGGACTTAGCCCACATTTGAACATTTGAATCATTTATAAGATACCTCTTAGTTTACGTTCTAGAGATACCTCTCTAGAACGTGAATATATAAGTTGATTACAATAAGAAACATTTATTTGTTAAAATATGCATAACATGCGGGTTGATAAGTATATACATATAAATGTCCAGTCATATTGAACCTTAAATAAGTGGGCAAATATTTGTTGATAAGGACCATAGATCCCAAATTGCTAATAACTATTTCATCTCAGCCCATACACCTCCCTCTGTTAGGCTCGGGCCTCCTTCATAAGAGAATTGGGTAATTGACATACTACCATACCTGGTATAGGGTTTTATTTCGAGTTTTCCTTCTCTCGCATAGGTGTTATATGCGTTTTATATCTCTTAGTCGTCTCGTACGATCGGTGATGAATTGTATTCTTACTCCGTCACCACACGGAAAAATATAAAAATAACTATTTAATACAACATTAATCTACATTGTTAATAACTATTTAATTTTTAATTATGTAATAATCCCACCAAAAACAAATGTAAAAAGGAGAGCCAAATTCAATACAAAAATTATGCTTGGCTGTAGTCTTCGCCGCAAAAAGAATGGAGATCTAAATGAGTGCCAAGTTCTATGCAAAATCCAAATATGTATTTATAGGAACAAAATAACATTATGAACAAGTATTAAACTGTTTCTTTACTTTATTGAATACCTATAACAATTTAACAATTGCTGTCATTTATAAAAAATGTGAGATCTTAAAGTAAAAAAAAAATGTAAGTGCGCATAAGGGGCTTATGCAGAACTAGCTTTTGCCCGCGGCTTCGCCCGCGTAAAAATTTACTTGCATATTGAATATTATCGGCATAAAGAGTATTACATTTCTTAATTTAAGAAATACTCTATCTACGTGTCAATTTTCATCCAAATCTGCTCAACAGTTTAAGCGTGATTGAGTAACAAACATCCAAATATCTTCACAAACTTTCAGATTTGAATATTACTTCCAGCCTTGTAGTTCAGATTGCCGTGCAAATACGATGATAAATATGCCTTTCTTTAGTCTCTGATAACGTACTTTTCCATTGGTGAAAAAAAAATAATATCAATCAAACATCCGCAGTTTCATTCACGTAGAAATTCCCATGCCAATACCGAGATAAAAAAATACTCGCTGATATTATAAATTTACACACATACCAAAAAAAAATATAAATCCCAGAAATATCAGAGATATAAATTGCCTATGTTACTCGCTGACAATATAGGTAGCTTTCCATTGGTGAAAGAATTTTAAAAATTGATATCTGATGTTTACGCGAGCACTACACATTGTAAATAAAACTACTTTTACGGATTATATCGCGTTTGTATTTGATTTATGATTGCCCGACGTTTCGAACGTCGTTCGAAACGTCGGGCAATCATAAATCAAATACAAACGCGATATAATCCGTAAAAGTAGTTTTATTTACAATTTTAAAAATTGCTCGACATCCCCCAGTATAGTTCTCGTTTCTGGGCAAATACCGGGATGAAAATAGCCTTTCACTGATAATATAGCTTTTCATTAGTGAATTAATTTTTAAAACCATTAATTCCCGTGATTTCACCGACATTATACCCGATCCCGTAGGAATATCGGGATAAAAATAGCTTAAATATGATACTCGCTTAAAAATAGCTTTCCATTAGTGAAATAATTTTAAAATCGACTTAATTCAGCCACACCAGGATAAAATATAACCTGGGATAAAATATAGTCTAAGTTATTCCTTATGTACGACTGGTAGACCTGATGGTAAAATATAATCAATATCGGTCCAGCCATTTTGAAGATTACCTGTAACGATTAGACAGACAGACAAAAAAATTTGGACCGTATTGTGTGAGCATAAATAAAACCTATTATTTTGATAGACAAACAGACGCTTCAAATTTATTTATTTGTAGAGATAGAAAATTGGAATAATATCTTGATTGTAACTTACTGTCTGGTAGCTGCTAGAAATATTACCACGCTTTCATTGTTCGTGGGTATCGCAAAATACTACTAAGACAAAGATTTACATCGACCTGGACCGGTGATGCCGTCTGGCCAACAATGTCGGGCGCCAGGTCATAAAATGTTGCTAGAACCTTTGCAATATATCTACGATGGCAGAAGAGTACCTACATATCGCGTCGATCCAAAGTAATTAGGATAAGAGCAAGATAATGATGATATATCATTGGCTGGGTGTCTTCGACTATATGTGTTTTATCCTTTTGGGGCAGCCCAAAATTGTTTCTTAGTGAGTGCTTACCCCAAATGACCGATCGGTATACAAAATTTCACATTCTTAGGCCCGGTATCTTTGGCTATACACTTTCACCCTCTTGGGGGTTGAATTTCCCTTCTGCGAGACGGTGATCTCGCGGAAGGAGGCGGCGGATCGCCTGCGCGAGGAGCGCAGCATCGATGAGGAGATCCGCCGCCGGCGACTGGGGCGGCGCAGGCGCAACTATCTGCGCCTCATGCCGCCCTAGCCGAGGCCGCGGGTGACGTGACCGGGGATTAGTCCGTCACCCGCCGAGAGGCCGACCGCGTGAGGAAAGACCGACGTCCTCCCCGAGGGGGGGGACGTCGGTCGATGGGAGGGTAATAGGGGGTATTCCGTCGGGCCAACCACTGACGACAAGTTAACGCTGCTCCAGTGGTCGGCCCAACGACGAAGGCGACGTGGTTTTTGGGTGGGTCGCGGGAGTTGCGTGCTTAAGCCCCTCTGTCGCCCCGGACGGAGTGGTGCGGAGGCGCGCCGACCGCGACCCACCCACAAAAAAAAAAAGATGTTGAATTTCCAAAAATTCTTTGTTAGAGCTCGCTTATCCTTGCCAAAAATTTTTTCATAGTGCTTGGTAAGTGAGCACTAAGAAAATCTGGGGGTAATCCAAGAAAGCCGACCGTGTACTAAAATGATCCTTCCTAGGCTCAGTGATTTCGGTTAAACACTTTTCACCCCCTTAGGGCTAAAATTGCAAAAATCTCTTTTTCCCCAAGAAACGAAACTTTATACAAAATTCCATGTTTCTAGGCCTAACGATTTCGGCTATATATTTTGCACCCCTTTAGGAGTTGATTTTATTAAAATAATTTCTTAGAGCTCACTTACAACAAAAGAAAGAGAATTGCATAGAAAGTTTTACGTTCCTAGCTCCAAGAGTTTCGTCTATACGCTTTTCACCCACTTAAGGGGGTGATTTTCCAAAAATCCTTTGCTAGTGCTCGTGTACCCCAAGAAATAAGACGACGTAAAAAGAAAATACTTTCCCCTATTTCAACCCCTTATACCTATTTTTTCGCGATAAAAAGTAGCCTTATATCCTTTCTCAAGCTTTAGTTCATCTTTGTACCAAATTTCATCAAAATCGGTTAAGTGGTTTCGACGTGAAAGGCTATATGCTTTTCAACTCCCTTTTTTTTTGGGTTGGACTGCGGTTGGCGCGCTCCTCGCACCACTCCGTCCGGGCACCCCAAGAAATACGATGGTGTAAAAAAAAAATACGTTTCTAGGCCCAGTGGTTTCGGCTGTATGCTTTTTGGTATTTTAGGGGTTGAATTTCATCCCCATGTAAATGAAATTTCCAAAACGCTTGAACAAATACTTATTTATTTATTATTAGGTGTCTTAATACAAAGATTCGTGGTTCTATCATCGAAAATGACGAATTTCCATACAAAATGTCATCCCCTATTTCAACCCCTTATACCCATTTTTTCGCGATAAAAAATAGCCTATGTCCTTTCTGAAGCTTTAGTCCATCTCTGTACCAAATTTCATCAAAATCGGTCCAGTGGTTTAGACGTGAAAGCGTAGCAGACAGACAGACAGACAGAGTTACTTTCGCATTTATAATATTAGTAAGGATTAGGTGTCTTAATACAAAGATTCGTGGTTCTATCATCGAAAATGACGAATTTCCATACAAAATGTCATCCCCTATTTCAACCCCTTATACCCATTTTTTCGCGATAAAAAATAGCCTATGTCCTTTCTCAAGCTTTAGTCCATCTCTGTACCAAATTTCATCAAAATCGGTCCAGTGGTTTAGACGTAAAAGCGTAGCAGACAGACAGACAGACAGACAGACAGACAGACAGACAGACAGACAGAGTTACTTTCGCATTTATAATATTAGTAAGGATTAGGTGTCTTAATACAAAGATTCGTGGTTCTATCATCGAAAATGACGAATTTCCATACAAAATGTCATCCCCTATTTCAACCCCTTATACCCATTTTTTCGCGATAAAAAATAGCCTATGTCCTTTCTCAAGCTTTAGTCCATCTCTGTACCAAATTTCATCAAAATCGGTCCAGTGGTTTAGACGTGAAAGCGTAGCAGACAGACAGACAGACAGACAGACAGAGTTACTTTCGCATTTATAATATTAGTAAGGATAAATGATTTGATTAAAAGAAGTAATAGCTTTTAGGACTATTGGCAATGTATTATATACAAGTGGCGCCATACAATATATATGCTCTTGTGCATTAATGATGTATTAGACTTTTTACACAATCTATTGTTAAGGGTGTAGATCGTGAAAATCACCGAAAAGAGTGTTACGATTTTTCATATTTAACCTATTTACATATGATTGATATCAATGATAATTTGTATATATTACAATCAAAGACCAATAAGTATGTTCATGCTTATATTAAACTCTTAAACCTAATAGTTGTTATATAATAAACGTCAACAAACGCACAAAATTGAGTAAAAATGCAAAAACATGACTTCGTATTTTTCAGATTTAACCCCATAAATCAACACAAATTGATAAAAAGAAACACTTTTTGAACACTGAAGAAACCAATAAGTATAGCTGTATACTTCTTTTTATACCTTTACAAACAAAGACTTCCTCTTTTAAAGCCCTAAAATCTAGATATATTTTAAGGTAAATTTTTCATACAAAAATGTATGGGTAAAACGTTCGTTTCATTCGTGCAATCTCGGTGGTCAAAAGCGGCAGTTCCTTTCTGTAAGTGAACGCGACACCACGCTTGTCGGCTGCAGACAAGAATTACGTATTGTGAATTTGTTTTTTGTAAAAAATTGTAAGTATAACATTTTTATAATTAATTTATTTTCAGTTATTAGAAAGTATCGATATAATGAATGTCTGAAAGAAAACCATGATGGAACTAGATATAAATCGTAAAAAATACAATATCTACACTAATAGGTATTATAAAGAGGAAAGATTTGGATTTTTGTATGTAACGAATAAACTCAAAAAGTACTGGACCGATTTTAATAATTCTTTTATCATTCGAAAGCTACATTATCACTGAGTAACATAGGCTATTTTTTTCGCAGGACTGATTGAATTTGAGTGTCATGCCAGGGAAAAGAAAGTTTTGTACGCATTATAAAAATATGAAAGCCAAAAGATCTCGGAATAAAATGTAAGTTCCTCCCTACTTATTTATTATCGCATTTGAACAGGGTACATTACAAAGCTAATACAATATGTCATATGATTTAGATCGCCCGATTCAGACATATACCTACAATAACATGTAAATATTGGTTTGTATTATCTACAGGGTGGCGCAATAGAACGTGCATATTGCATCATCTTTTTTTGCGGGGTAGAAGGGGCGTGGGCGGGGGGAGACCGATATCGTTGGGTAGCGCGGTTCATAAAGTTTTAGTCACTATGAGTCACTTCGACGGGAAGCGTCGCGCATTTTGCGTGCGCGCATTTTACGAAAACTCTCGTTCGTACGTAGTTGTCAGGCGACTATTTTGTTCTGAGTATGGTGTACGGCAAATTAGGGAGGCTCCGAGTGCTAATTTAATTAAAATCTGGATAAAGCGTTTTGAAGAGACTGGATCGACGTTTAAACCACACGCAAAAGGTCGTCCACGCACATCTAGGACCGAAGACAATATTGAGAGTGTTAAGCAGTCGGTACGAGAAGATCCACAAATGTCTACTCGCAAGAGATCGTCTGTCCTAAACATATCGCGACGAAGTTTGCAACGAATTTTAAACTTGGATCTTAAATTGCATCCATACAAGCTGCAATTAACTCAAGAATTGAAAGACTCTGACTTCATAGAACGGCTCACATTTGCTAATGAAATGCTCAATCGGTTTTCAAATTTTGAAAACATCCTTTTCTCTGATGAGGCACATTTTCATATGAATGGGTTCGTAAACCGCCAAAATTGTCGTTATTGGAATAGTGAAAATCCCAGACTCAAACATCAAAAACCGTTACATAGCCCTAAAGTGACAGTTTGGGCCGCAATATCTGCCAAAGGAATAATTGGTCCTTATTTTTTTGAAAACGCACGGGGGCAAAACATCACTGTTAATACCGAACGCTATGTTGCGATGTTGGAAGGTTTTTTGGCCCCAGAACTTGAAAATTCAAGAATAAAGAACTCTAGGACTTGGTTCCAACAAGACGGAGCTACCAGTCACACATCAAATGACTCCATGGCGGTTGTGAAGCAGATGTTCCCTGGCAAACTGATTTCGAAAAGAGGTGATATCCCATGGCCTCCGCGCAGTCCAGACTTGACGCCTCCTGACTTTTTTTTGTGGGGATACCTCAAACACAAAGTCTACACCAATAATCCGAGAAACATCAGTCAGCTCAAGGAGAATATTCGTGGTGAAATGGCAGCAATCACACCAGCACTACTTAAGAAAGTTTTCGGTAATTTCCGTTTGCGGTTAGAGGAGTGCCAACGTAGAGAGGGTCATCATTTAGATGATGTTATTTTTAAAAAATAAACTTCAGTTATCACTTAATAATTGCTTAGTTTTATTTTAACTATACCTTTTGTATTTATTTTTTAATAATTATTTTAAAAATGCACGTTCTATTGCGCCACCCTGTATATCTATACTGATAAATAAAATTGAAGTATCTGTATGTAATATCAAAATAATAGGATTTAAAAAAAAAAAAAGGCGATACGGAGTTCGCCGGGTCGGCTAGTATTGTCTAAATATCAAAATGTGAAAGTAGGTAGGCGACAGCGCAACTTGGTCGACATACCTATACCGCCAAACAGACGCGAGGCGCCTAGCGTCTGGCTTAGGGTTGTACAAAATAAATAAAAAGTGGATAATATTGATGAATAATATTTCCAGTATTGAAAATAAAGAAAACCTTGGGGCCGAGACTCTGAGCAACAATGCTACGCGCTGTATAGAGGTAAGTTGTTATACGTAATTCTTGAAGACTTGTTACATAAATAAACAAACTACTTAGTTAGTGATGGGCGAAGACAAAATCTCAATACCTACCTATAGATTTTTTCTTGCAATATTTATTATTTTCATCGAGAGACAAACACCTTAGTACCGAAATACTTCTCAATTACTTTCTCAAAAGAAAATTTACGTTCAAATAGGTGACGTCATAAAAAAACAATACCTAATGCGTAAAGAAATTATAATTTCTATTCATCAGGAACCTAATATTGTATTAAATTCTTTTGCATTTTTTTAAATTTTTAATTATTTTTTATAAAAAAAATCAAGCCATTATCTTTCTTTACAGGAACTAGTTATTGAAAACGACCAAGAGGGAAAGGTGGATGAAATGGAAGTTGGGCGTAGAGTTGTAGACGTTTCTTTTTTTTTTAAAGCTCTTCAGGCCATAGGGGACCACGGTCCAATGGATTGTAAGTTAAGTTACCTCAGTATAATAGGTGAAGTAAAAGTTGGTCTGGACTCAAAACTCATCATGAAATGTAGTATGTGTAGTATGAAATTTACTGTGTGTTTGATTGAAAAGAAAGAAGATAGAATGGAAGTGAATCATCAAATTGTATCTGGTATCATATCATCTGGTGGGAGCTACTATCAGTTAAAAACATTAACTGCCGCAGTAGCCCTACCAATCATGTCACCTTCATTATACAATGAAATTAATAATACGGTTTGCGATTGGTGGGAAAAGACAGCAGCATGCGATTGGTGGGAAAAGACAGCAGCACATTCCATGGCAGAAGCTGTCAAGGAAGAAGCGGAGTACGCAGTGTCTATAGGTAGTGTTGATAAAAATGGTACACCATTAATATCTGTTGCTGTTGACGGTTGTTGGAGCAAGAGATCTTATGGTAAGAATTTTTCCGCCTTGTCCGGCGCAGCTGCGATAATTGGCATTAAAACTAATAAAGTATTGTTTTTTGGAGTTAAAAATAAATACTGCGTAGTTTGTGCACGAGCCGCAAAGAACGACAGTCAGCCCTCGGAACACCGTTGTTTCAAGAATTATTCGGGATCATCTACCGGTATGGAATCGACCATAATAGTTGAGGGGTTTAAACGTTCCATTGTTGATCACGGTGTAATTTATAATAAATTTGTAGCAGACGGCGATTCCAGTACTTATAAAAAAATATTAGATTCGCGACCGTACGGTAATTTAACAGTAGAGAAAATTGAATGCAAAAATCATCTTTTACGAAACTACTGCAATAGCTTGGAGAAACTGTCGAAAGACACTAAGTATCCTTGCGAATTGCGGAAATTCCTAAAAGAAAGGTATTTGTGTTTAAGAACGGGTGTAAAATGCGCTATTAAATATTGGGGCGATCAAAATCAGTCACTCGAAGAAAAAATAAAAAATCTTAGTGAAGATATCCTAAATGGTCCACAACACGTATTTGGTAATCACCAATATTGCAAAGAGTATTTCTGTAGACCTGATACTCGTCGAATAGAACCTGTTGGGTTGCTTCCAGCAATTGTTGGATGCGGATTAATGGACGCGGTACACATTTTAAGTAAAAGACTGTCATATCATTCTAGAAGGTTAATTCATAATTGTACAAGTAATATAGTTGAAAGTTTTAACGCAGTGATTGCCAAATTAGTAGGGGGTAAGCGTGGTGTAAATTATTCTTCCCGTGGTTCTTATGCGGGCCGATGCGCAGCTGCTGTTGTGTCTTTTAATACAGGATCGATTCATAGTAAAACTCATGAAGTAATATTTAAATCTAGTCCTAATCCTTTGATCGCGAAAGTGGAAAATTGTAATCGTAGAATCCGTTTAATTGCTAAACCTAAATTAAGATTGAAAAAGAGCCACAGCGCTATATCGAAAGACGCTCACTATGGACCAAACTGCGAAAAACCTGATCTGAGTCCAGAATTATATGAGAAAGCCAAGTCATCTTTTTTAGCCGATTTAAAGTTGTCTTGTGCTGAAAGAGAGGAGCTTGAAAGGTCGTCCCATTTGCAAAGAAGTAGTTCTGAGTGGATGAGTACAAGGAGAAAATTACTAACCTCATCATCGTTCGGGGAAGTTTGTAAAAAACGAGAGAGCACAAGTTATGCTGTTCTTGTTCGTAAAATCGTTTATGGTAGTAATATCTCCAGTTTGCCTGCTGTACGGTACGGTATCGAAAACGAAGAAACCGCAATTAAACAGTTAGAAATTCAAGAGAATATTAGTATACAAGGTTGCGGTTTGTTCGTCGACGATCAATATGAATTTCTTGGTACTACACCAGATGGCATTTATGCAAACGGTTTAATTGAAATTAAGTGCCCACATTCTTTAGCTGGCATGACTCTTGATGAAGCAATGGCCAAACATACCTTTTGGGTTAAGGACAAGGCTTCCAAGGGTTATGTCATAAATAAAAATCATAACTGGTATTTCCAAATTCAGGGACAGGTACATATTACTAAAAGAAACGTTTGCATGCTTGGCATCTGGTTTGGTGCTACTGTACCTATGAAAGTTTATATTATAGAAAAGGACGACATATTTTGGGAGGAGAAAATGGAGATGAAATTAGTTAGGTTTTATTGCGATTGCCTACTTCCAGAATTAGTTGATCCTCGGCAGTCACGAAGCATGCCCATTCGTGACGCGCCCAGTATCATAGAGGCTATGAAAGAGAGGAAAGAAAGAGCTTTACGTGTTATGAAAGAGAAGAACGCCTAATGATTTTGAAAGATACAGGTAACTTAACTACCCAGCCAGTCGATTCACGTAAACACGCCAGTCCAAAAGTCGTTTTAACTTAGGAATTTAGAAATCGCCTTTTGGTTTTCTGTTTTAAACGCACTTACTTATCTAGTCTTGGATTGTCATAAATCTTCCAATAGCTCAATTACTATACAATTTCTGAGTTACCTGGTGTAAAGAATCATAAAAATTGGTTCAAAAATACAGCGAATTGAGAATTCTCCTTTTTTTAAGTCGGTTAAAAGGGCTAAATTTGCACAAAACGAAGTGACGTCACTGCGCTACGGTTTTTATTACTTACGTGAATCGGGCAGCTGGTAACGTTTTCATTCTGATAGGTTTTGTGATAGCCATTGATTTTATCATCAAATTAGCAGAAATCAGAACTTGATCCGTAATCGAATGAAAAACCATTAGAATTTTGAACTCATATTTCGTTATTGTTTAATTACATACTTTTAATTAGTATATTAATAATTTACAAACTTCTGTTAAAATTAGTAAATAAATGAATTATTTACTAATTTTTGTACAACCCTAGCACGCTTTTAGGATAGCGAGTAATGGCGACTCATATTTGTTATTGTGTAGTAAATAAATCATTTTTATACTTGTATTTCATTTATTGACATTTTTTTTAAAACCCTAGGATTTTTTTTTAGATATCGACGAGGTGATCGTAAACAAAAAGTAAGTATTTGAGTTTACGCAATAGGCACATTTCCCTTCGTAGAGATAAACACACTTCCTACTGAATTTGCAATTATTTTATTGAATGAATATTTTACGAATTAGAATAAACTTTGGTAGTGAAATTACAAATAAATAAATAGTTGGAATTTTAGGTAAGTAGAATACAAAAATGTCAGTCCGGACCTACTCTTGATTGTATATTATATTATAAACTAGTAACCCGCCCTCGCTATCTTCGCTATCTTCGGCAATATTCACTTCACATTACATACTATAAAAAGCATATTGATCTATAATAAATGCACAATTTATTTAAGGTACTTAATTGGATAAGGATTAATGCTGTATTGTATAAAATCACTTAGTAAATAATCATTTTTTAGTAGAGGATAAAAAATGGTTATGGTGGGTTATCCCTAAGAGATAGACATATGCCATCGTGGACTTTTTTGTTGAACTTTTTAAGATGGATAATACTGTAGTACATTATTTTGGTCTATCTCGTAGGGTTCAGCCAACGTTTGCAATATAAGCGCAAAAACGTGCTTATTTACGACATCACATTAGAAACCTCTAAATTAATCAGCGTTTCTCTACTATATTATGCATGTATTATACATATAAACCTTCCTTAAGAATCGTTCTATTTATTAAAAAAAACTCCATCAAAATCCGTTGCGTAGTTTTAAAGATCTAAGCATACATAGGGACAGACAGACGGCGGATAGCGACTTTGTTTTATACTATGTAATGTAATGATAGAAAAACATAAAAATTGTGTCTCAACTACTCTTATTAATCTATTAAAAAGAATCAACAGCTAGTTTCCAAAAATTCAACGTTATTGTTATGCTGTAAATATTCAAGTTCAATAACAATTTCTCAACGTGGAACGTTTGTTGCAAAACATTTTGAAAATCGCGCTCTCTAGGTCATTCATCCGCCCCGTCGGATGTTACATTAAACTTTGGCGCTGCGGTCGCTCGAAATCGAGAACTCAGGCCAACAATCTACACCCTTAACACGTCGTTTAGGGGGTACTTTTCTCTGACATTTTCTTAAATAAATGTCGATTACTTTTTACGAAAACAGGTATCTCGTAAATGGAAAGTGATGGAAGTGTTAATATTTTATGTTTTATAAAGTCAGGTTAACAAGTTTCAGAGGACTTCAATCCAAACATGGCTGTAACGCATCTCTTTTGAGATCTGAAAACAGTTTCTATATTGAATTCCCCCCAGAACATAGCACCATATCTCATAATAAAACCAACTATACCACGATATGCAACTGCATAACTATACTGACATCTATTTCTACTATGGTACTGCTGCTATTTTATATAACATGATTTTTTTTTTTTTTGTGGATGGGCTGCGGTCGGCGCGCCTCTTATATAACATGATGGTGGTGCTATTTTATATAACACGATTTTGTAATGTGTGTAGTATACTAACCCGATTCTTGGTTTAAAAGTATTTGTTCCCGTCTTGTATCTAATGTTAGACTTCTTAATGCTGATTGAAAGGCAGCACCTTGGTCAAAAACTATTGCTTTTGGTATCAATCCACAGTTAACCACAGCAGATATCACATTTTTCAATATAATTTTTAGTTCCGCTCCAGATGTAGCTCCTTGGCAATAGTAAAATGCTATGGGTTGTTGCCAGTTGTAAACTACCCCTCTGATCATAAAAACAAGAGCATGATCAGCGAACTCAGTTGTCTTTTGGTTGAGTTCCACAAAGCCATTTATGGTATCTCTATGCTTATCATATGTTAGGCCCGTTTCTAAGGACATTTCATCAAATATAACAGAGCATATCCTTTTCTTTTCTGTCCAAGTTCCAACCTGAAATTGAAAGCATTGTAAGTTTCAAAGACTGGGACATCAAAAGTATAGATATAATTTATATAGAATAGTTGAACGCGTTCTCCATGTGGTGACGGAGCAAGAATACAATTTACCCGTCTCCTTCTTGCACATGGGTGTCATAATAGACGTCAAATTAAATTATAATATACAAATAACATATATTCAAGAAAAAGAAAATTTGTAATAAAATTCTATATCAATACGTTTGACCAGAGTGGTATAATAGATCAATTTCCCTCCTTTTGTGGAGGAGGCTCGAGCCCACCAGTGGGATATATATGAGATGTGATGATGGGGTAATTGCGTAAGAGAATACATTGTTATGAAATTACACCTCAATCTATCTCTTACATTTGTAAGATTGTACTTAGTATCAGTGGCGGCTGTACCTTAAGTGCGTTCGTGCGCTGAACCACCAGATCAAAATATTTAAAAACTACAAAATTTAACTTCATCTTTATTTTTAAATTACCATTAATGTTTATTCTTTGAACATTAAAAACATATAACAAATAAAATTTCAAATTATGACGAAACAATATAAGCGCATTACTAAACTAGTAAAACTTATATTCCTTGTAAAAAAAATCTCGTGCGCTGAGGCGAGCGCACGGGGACTGCCCATACAACTTGTATTACATAGGAGTTAAACGCCTGGCGCGTGAGACAGAAGATAGTTCATAGAAATATGCTGAAAAATGAGTCTGTTCCCGTACGGCGCACGGGCGAACCGAACGTTGCCGAGAGAACTCCACTTACGACGAAATTCGCCGATGATGTCTCATTAAGTACAGTAAGTAGATATAGTTTCGATGTATCTGTGACGAGTTAAATATGGTTTGTTTACATTGTTTTTTTTTATTTTGGTCTTAGTTCTATTTGATACTGCGTATACAGTGGGTGAAAATGAGTATAAATATAGACTAGATTAAAGACAATAACTGCTGTGTGGTAGCGGCTTCGAATACTACCAACCCTTGCTTTGCTCGTGGGTGTCGTAAAAGACGACTAAGAGCCCTAGATTGACCCGGACCAACTCCATCTGGTACCATTTGGGTCAACGATTACATTCCCAAGGAGTGTTGACGTCAGGCAGGCGGCCGGTCATAAAAGTCATTGCCGAAACTTTTTGCAATATGTCAAAACAGATGACATATTGCGTCGACCCCAAGTAATTGGGATAAGAGCAAGATGATGATGATGATGATTAAAGACAATAACAAAACGTTTTAAAATAAAGTTGATATAAATTGGCGGGACCGCCAAGGCCCTCTTTTATAAATATTTTTTGAAATGTGAAAAACAAACAAAATACCCATTTTCTTCGCAAGTACACCTACAAAATGTAATGCGTACAAAAATAATTAAAAAATAAATTACGTAAATTGTTGTTCCATTGCAATTTCTGATCTTAATACTTAGTGAGGAAGTAAAGTGCACCACCACTTTGATGACCCACCAGCCGCCACTGCTTAGTATAAATGTATGACATGTATAGTGTTAAAAGGAAGACTTAATTACTAACCCTATTTTTGATCATTTCAAATACTTGAGAACAGATCCCTGTTTGAATATTTAATTTGGCCACCATTTTGTTCAAAGTTGTTTTTGATGGTAATATAAAAATGTTGCTCAAAAATCGGTAACATTTAGGGCTTTGCTTCATTATTGACAAAGCTAACATTTTTTCTTCAATTGAAAATCGACGACCCTTTTTGCTTCTAGTGCAAAGATTGATTTGCATTTTTATTATTTTGCTTGCATATGGATTAATGTTTTTATTAAGTTTGTCAAATAATTTATTTTGATTGAACTTCTGAGCCCTATTAGCTCTTTGGTAGAAGTTTTTCAACTGTCTTGTTTTATATACTCTTTATAAATCATTTGAGCTGTTGGGGTCAAATCTTTTATAGTCTTAATTATCCTTTTCTTAGATTTACTCCTTTGAATAGAACCTGAAATCATTCAATATACTTATTATTTATATGTATTTTTATAAATATGTACTGAAATTTCATTATACTACATAGTATACGTTTTACTGGTTTATAGCAGTACTAGCTATATAAACTATGACCTATTTCTAAGTCTCTTATAGAAATAATATGTAACAATTTCTGTATTACGAAATATTTTAAATTTAATCTGCTCCAAAGGATATTTTATTAAATGATTTAACTCTTTTAGAACACGTTTCACCACCCCCTTTCATGCCTGTGTCGGGCAGACGGCCAGTTATAAAACATTGTGTTTAAAGAAGAACATGATGATGATGTTATATAGGCCCGCACCCGGTGGCTTTGGCTATACAATTTTCACCTCATTGGGGTTGAAATGCAAAAAAAAATTGAAATTTTGTAATTGAAACACACCACGATCATAAAATGAAATCCACCATAGTGATGAATCATTCATTTATATATAAATTTCATATATATTATCAAGATAATACAACAATATTTCTTACCTGAGCACAGATTGGTGGATATATTTTGAGACAATTCTTGGCAATTATGTCCAGAACTAGAAGGTAACTCTTGTAAAACGTCTCTCGAACCAGAAGCAATATTTCAGTATCCTGTAATAAATATAAAACATAAGTCAAGGTAAATATTTTACATTACACCGCGTGACTGTATTACATCATTAGATGATGGCACTTTCAAGCTATTAATACAGTATTAGGTTTGATTCTGCATAAAAGCTAACAGATAGGGAACATTTTTAATCTTGAGATCTTAATTTTCGAGTATCGGTGTGCATTGTGAAATCAGCAATCAAAATCAAGATTAATATTAGTTGTTACTAAATGAAATACGTAAACGATTACTAGTAGTATCCGACCGAAATATTGTTTTCAGTTTCGGCTGACAATCGAGCCGAAGTTACGACCAAAATCGAAACTGGATTTGTAAACTTTTCAAGCTGCGCCCACGCTCATAATCATCTCACAATTGTTTGCGTCTGTGGGTTGCAAATTTCGCACTTTGAGGTAATCACTATGAAACAAGTATATTTTATTTCAATATTTATGTGATATAGTTTTTGTCTTTGCTTTTTTTAGAAGCAAGTGAAACACAAGGGTACCTTATCACCTAGGTTTTGGCCAAGGCCGCGGGTAGCTGGCCCGGCGGATTTAGTCCATCACCCGCCGAAAGGCTGACCGTGCGACGGCGACCGACGTCCCCAAGGGGGGAAGTCGTGAAAAGGTACCCCGTGGGGGTATTCCGTCGGGCCGACCACTGACGACAATTAACTCGGCACCGGTGGTCGGCCCAAGGACGAAGACGACGTGCTGCAGCTGAGTCATGGGGACGCGCGACACCCCTCTGCCACCCCGGACGGGATCCGGCAGCGAGTGCACTGACCATTGACCACACCCCCAAAAAGAAATCACTTGGATTTATTATAAATCGAAATTATTTAGTTCTTATTATTATGTATATAATATACATAATATCTTGTTCAGAAATATTATTCCAATATAATTTTTAAAGCAATATTTTCTATTTTATGTTATATCAAAATCCTATGACAGGTTACTTACATATAGATAACTTAGCCATAACTTGGAATTTCTGGTCAAGATAACTAATTAATAATTAGTCATTTCAATTACAAATTAAATTTAATTTTAATGGCAGTTAAAACTTTTCTGCATGGTGACGAAGTAATAATACTATTCCCCACCCCCTATCTTGCCCATGGGTGTCGTAAACGATGACTAAGGGATATAAGACGCATATAATATCTACGGATGAGAAGAAAAACTCCAAATAAAACCTTATACCAACCAGCCTGACCAACGTGGTATACTAGATCGATTTCAATGCTATTCAAGAGAGGCTCGAGCCAAACTGTGGGACGTATATGAGCTGAAAAGATGATGAAATTAATTGAAACTTAAATAAGTTATTACCATACATATAAATGCTAATTTTATATTAGTAACAAAATTATCTGTATAACAAGCGGTTAAATAAAAAATAAAACTTGGAAGTAACTAACCTGCCTCTAACATTGGTTTGACATATGTATGGTCAAAGTGTCTTTTCCGTGCGTAACTATGATCTGTACGTGGATCCATATTTTCTGAAAAGAAAACAGTAAAGCACATGAATGACAATTTAGAAATACATTATTATTCCCTTTACAAAAGACTATAGTTCACTAGGCTATATTCATCATCATCACCATCCCAGCTCATATACATCCACTGATGGATTCCAGACTTCTCCATGATGGAAGGAACACTGACCCACTGTACCGTGCTGGTCAGAAGTGTTGTTATAGGATATTATTTCGAGTTTTCCTAATGATGCGTATATGTTGTATCGCTTAGTCGTTGTTTACGACACCCATGGGCGAAAAGAGAGGTGATTTGAATACTTACTCCATCGCCACACAGAGGATACACTTAAGTTGAATAATTAGAATTATTTTCTTTTAATACAACACCCTATGTTAAGAAATAAATCCTTATGTTGCACGGGTCTTTATAAAGATACAAATCATTGTCATAATTTTAGTCCATATACGTCCCACTGTTGGGCTCGAGCCTCATTCACAATAGGAGAGACATTGACCATACTATACCAGGCTGGTCAGATGTTTTAGTATAGGGTTTTATTTCAAGTTTACCTTCTCTTGCATAGATATTATATGTATATATCCCTTAGTCGTCTCTTAAGACAACCACAGGTAAGATAGTGGTGATTTGTATTCTTACTCCGTCACCACATGAAATATACATACAATTAATAAATACAAATAATATCTAGACTTATAACAATAATTTGTGAATGGCCTAAGGGTTGTCTTATGTGGAGACTGAATCCAAAACAATGGGAAGGAAAACCAATAGTTCAATAATTGCTCTATCTATGCAGTGAAATGTTTTTAATTGTTAAACAATTTTAATTGATTTAAATATGAATTCTATCAATCTAGATATGATGATTCAATTTACAAATGCACATTATCTGCTGTAATTTTAAAAATATTGTGGATTTCATCCAATAAACTTTTATAATTTATAGAATCATACCTAATGAAATTGTATTTATATTTTAGATGACCAATTGGAAACTTAGTAGAAAACCGATGACTTAAATCATTCTGATCATGAAAATGGAATCCATGATTCAGAGGCAGATTTTGATTTGAATGTATCATACATTAAAATCAATAATTATCTAAGACAAAATAACAGAGTTGTGTCAGTTAGCAAAACAATATTTATTTAGTTTCATTATATAGTTACCTAATTATTTTAGTTGTGGTTAATAAATAATTAAATATCTTAACAACATGTTCAAATTTAAAAAAATAATTTACCTTATGTACATGATACCCAGCTCTGTTACCACTTACAGTTCACTGTCCAATATAACTGTTATTTATATGCAAATTATTAGTTGTATTATAAATTTAATTTTAGTAAAAGCATTTCGATTTTACCATAATGATAACATATTTAGTAACATATAATACAACTATAATACTATTAGAGTTTGATTGACCGCAGTGTATAATTATAATATTCAACTATATAAGAATAATAGCATTAAATTCATAGCATTTTTGCACGGAGTCTTAGTCTTTATAGCAGAAAATACTTGTGAAGCCAGTAAGATTCTAAAGAAGTGCTCATTGATGCCACTTGCATAGTAACTTTATAGCACAATGCTGTTATAACCTTTTGAAGGTTTTCTATTTTGTCTTGATTATTATAGTAATAAATACATACTGTCCGTGTGGTGACGGAGTAAGAATACAATTCACCACCCCCGTGGGTGATCGTACGAGACGACTAAGGGATATAAAACGCATATAACATCTATGTGAGAGAAGGAAAACTCGAAATAAAACCCTATACCAACACGTCTGACCAGCGTGGTATAGTAGGTCAATTACCCTTCCATTATGGAGGAGGCCCGAGCCCAACAGTGGGACGTATATGGGCTGAGATGATGAAATACATACTGTTACACCATAATATCCAAAGCTTAATTCTATATTTAGAGCTAATTTATCAATCATAGCCACCTAATAACTTAAAATGTTTAAATTCTACTCATCATTAATAACAACTTATTTAGTTCTTTAAAAACATATTTAAATAAAAGTATTGAAATAAACGAAGTAAATACATATGTTTTTAAGTACTTTACAAGTTACTTACCGGCATTTTCACGGGTTGGTATTCCATGTAAAATATCGTCCTCAGTAAATAAAGTAGGAACGGCTTTGCCAGTAAGACGTAATTTGGAAGTAATATATGCCTTTTCAAAGTGTTTGCTGCAAACAAACAAATTCGATAGCTGCTCTGGAGAAATATTCTTCAAATCATCACGGTTAAGACACTTGAACCACAGTCTTTTCTCGTTGCGTGGAAAACGATGTAAAATAGTGTCCTGTCGCGAACTTTTACACACACACAGCACTCGTAATACATTTTGCAAAAAGAGAAATGCTAGACGAAGTGATTCAGTGCACTATATTACAGATATTATGGAGAGAAAACAAACGTATTCACTCAATCAACACAATAACTGTAATGGCGGGGGACCGAATGAATGTCATATTTGACGTATTTAAAACAAATATGGCTTGCATTTGCGTCAGCCAATCACGAAGCCACTAAAGCTGTCGCGTGAGGGTAAAAGAAATATGGCGGACGAATGAAATTCATTATTCGATCATTTACGGCCGTGCCCTGTATTATGCCAATTTTGTTTAAGGTGGGACGCACGGCGTTGACAGCTAGAACATTTTTTTATAATTTAGAAGTTTGGTCTATGATAATAAAATGACACCAGGGGCGCTGGCGAATTGATAGAATCACGGAGTATATATACAGGAGTCCGAACGTAAAAGTTAAAAGAATGGTCTCAATTTAGAGGACAGAACTTTTTGCCGGTAGAGCGCGCCACATCTCACGATTACTGAAACATATGTTCAACATATTTTACCGTGATATTTTAAATCCGAAGATTTCATTCAAATTGGAAAGTATTCAGGTGATTTAATATCATTTATTGAATAACATTTACTTTTATCACCTAAAACAACACTACACAACACACACAACAATCTAAAATAACGTAACCTAAAATCTTAATTATTATTTCCAGAACTAAATAATACCAGGCGCATTTTAAAGAGAGGAATGGTGCGTTCAGTATTTCCATGGACTAAAATTGAAGATCTAAAGTCTAAACAAAGGCGAGACCGTTATCAGCGCGTGATTCTAAACGAAAATTGTGTTTTTCATATATTGAAAAGTGTGACGGCTTAGCTCATAGTCTGTGTTACTACAGCTAATTACAATACTTCATCCAAGACAGTATTGGACTTTGGCGTCGGTTAGGTTGAAGAAATTGTGATCCAAGAAAATAGTGTATGTGAAAATGTGCAAAATGATATTGGTACTGTTTGTAAATGTGCAACTCAAAAAATTACCAATTCTACACAATAGAATCCTTTAGGAATTATGATAAAGGTATTGGCTTTTTATACTGGATTTGAATCATATAGCAAATTTATGTTTGTGTTTTAGATTTTGTGCCGTGAAGCCTGGTCAGTAACCTGTAAAAGAAGTTGCCTTTTTTTGGATTTTTGGTCTTCGGTCTGAGCGTTGAAGACCAGTTCTTTTTGACATTAATGAAGTTGAGGAGTAATAAGGAAGACTATGAGCTATGCCATTTTTTTATGCAAGTCCCTGTATTATATCAAATATATTTATTACATGGATTAACTTTTGCATGAAATGTCTTCAATGTTGAATATTTGATAACCTGACAGGGAATTAGTAGATTTCTACATGCCTGAAGAATTTAAAAAAATATTACCCTTCTACTAGAGTCATTGTAGATTGTACAGAAATACCTATACATCGACCTGTTAATTCAGCTACACAAAAAGTTGCATGGAGTTTATACAAGAACCATTCTACTGTTAAGTATGAAGTAGGTGATGCTCACCAAGTGGCTTTATATCACATTGTTCTGATGCATATGCTGGAAGTATCAGTGACAGGCAAATTGCAGAAAGATAGACAAAAGAAAATTAACTTTATCAAAAATGTGAAGAAGGAGACAGTATTATGGCTGACCAAGGGTTTAACATACAAAACTCATCTGCTCATAAAGGTGTTGTTGCTGTAAATGCCCCTTCATTTTTTAAGGGGAAAAGTCAGTTGCCTGGTATGACCGTTGTAGCAGATCGGGAACTTTCTTCAAAGAGAATACATTGTACGTGTTATAGGTTTAACTAAAACCAATTGTATTTGCACAATCCAGTAAATATTATGTTCCTCTCATGTCAAAAATATATTTTGTATGAGTTATAACATTTAACTTCCATGAAAATATTGTTACATATAACAAATATTGTACAGCAGAACTTCTTCCACTCTCTATTTTTTAACTTTAATAAAGTTTTCATTTACTAATTTT
The DNA here is from genome assembly GCA_032191425.1 of Lymantria dispar. NCBI lineage: Eukaryota > Metazoa > Arthropoda > Insecta > Lepidoptera > Erebidae > Lymantria > Lymantria dispar. Next base: position 14,446,745 of record CM063467.1, read on the forward strand.
GTATTTTTATTTAAAACATTTTTTATAAAGTAAATAAACTCCTTTATCAAAGTAAACTCATTTATTGATAAATAATTTAACAATCACATATGGGTATTGCTTAGCATTTAAATTATTTATAGAAACATTTGAGAAACTTTAACAAACAGTCTTATTTATGACCATCAAATTGTCATTTTCAGTAGCAGTATTTGCACCGTCAGGAAAATCTGTGTTTGCAGAATTAATATTTTCAAACTCAATTACATCATTTATAATTTCATGAACAGTACTTGTCTCAACTGAATTAAGACTACAGTTACCAATTATTGTATGGTTAATTATATCACAACCATTTGGAAGCTCATTAACTGATAACAAGCTATTATTATTGTCATTCCTGTCCAAAGACATTGGTTCAGCATCCGTCTTCACATGAACTTTCTTATATTTATGCATGCATATACTATCATCTTCCAAAATCACTTGTTCACTTTTAATCACTTCCTCTGGATTAAAATGTGATTCGCAAATAAAACTGGTAGCAGTACTTGTCTCAACTGAATTAAGACTACAGTTACCAATTATTGTATGGTTAATTATATCACAACCATTTGGAAGCTCATTAACTGATAACAAGCTATTATTATTGTCATTTCTGTCAAAAGACATTGGTTCAGCATCCGCCTTCAAATGAACTTTCTTATATTTATGCATGTATATACTACCATCTTTCAAAATCACTTGTTCACTTTTAAGCACATCCTCTGGATTAAAATGTAATTCGCCAATATAACTGGTAGCTTTAAATTTTTGGTCCAGAGTAGAAATCCATTTACTGCGCAATTCTACATCCTTCAAAAAAAAATTTATGTATATATTTCAAAAGATAAATAAAAATATTTTTTTTTCAACTTTTAGTTAAAAACTACACACATTTATAAATTAATTTTTCATAACACAAATTTTTAACAAATATTATTTTGAGGTTACTCACTTTTGGTGGTTTGAAAAATGTCACTTTTCTTACACCTTCATATGCTTTTCGTCCACTAACACAACCTTGAACAGCACAACACCTTCCCATTTCTTTTTATTATTATGTTAAATTAAAATGTTTAAATATATATATTCATGTTTATATATAGGTATATGTAGCTATATTTCGTGGGTGCACATGACACACTAGCGCCGCCAGTGCCAGATAAGAGAACTAAGATCTGGTTTCATTTTTGTGACCGAAAATTTTATGGAAAAGCGTATACCGTTCGACCTCCTGTATATATACTCCGTGGATAGAATGATAACCGAACGACAGCATCTGCCGCTGCCATATTGCCAGTGCTTCCACAATGAAGGGAGATTCCTCTTTTGAGGGGAAATTAGGTCCAGAGGGAAGGAAAAGGGAAAATTGCGGCAAATTTTAGGCTAGGCTTTACCCTACGTTTTACTGTATAAAAAACAGTGGCAACACGTGCAGGTTTTATATATTTCTGGTCGGTATACACGACAATGATATATCGTAGCGATTTGACTGCGCAGACCGTTTATGCAGTTTTATCGATAGTGTGTACGAAAATCGTCTCATAATTTTCTGGTTGGCGCAAACGATCGGAGCAGTTTCAAAAACTTTTCGATAAATTGTTGTCGATCACGTTTGCACAGTTTTGTCGTAGTATGTGGATGGAAATCGTAGTGATCCTTTAGTTTGTTCACGACGCTTGCTGTAGATGCAATTCAACACGTCACAAGATAATAATAATAGCAACAACCAGGAATTATTGGAAGAGTTAATACAGAGTTATAATTTGCTTCTAAAGTAAGAAAAGTAAAGACTATCATAATCGCAACGAGAAAAATGCTGCCTACGATAGGCTAATTGATATATACAAACCTATTGATTCTAATGCTAATAGGGAAACTATAATAAAAAAAAATCAATAATATTCAATAAATTCACATGAGAGTATGACTTCCTTTTAGGAAGCCTATTTCTACACAACATACTACATACGTCCCTCCAGAGACCTCGGCCTGTATGTTTTATGTGTGTGTCTCTCTGAATAAATTCACATGAGAGATACTTTCAGTCGTCAAGTCATACGATTTCCTTATAAGAAGCCAATTTCTACACCACATACTACGTGATTTACTTTGTTTTTACATAAAATGAGCGACGCCAGTGCTTTATCATCTTCCATCAAGGATGACATGATTCTCGCCTGAATTTCTGCTGCAAATAGACGATCGCCGCAGATATCATAAACGTGTACACAATCTATGGACGTTCGATTAACTGCGCAAACTGTCTGCGCAGTCAAATCCCTGCGATATATTGTTGTTGTGTATACCGACCATTAGAAGGAAATTGAAGTTTTTCTTTTTTAGTTATTACACTAGTGCCAAAGCTAAGAACTACAGCAAAATAACTTATGAAGGGGAATAAGTCCCGAAAAGGGGAAATTTGAATTAAAGCGTGGGGAAAGGCAATCTTTAAAGTGGAAACACTGTATATTGCGTTTACATGGTTTATAAATGGCTGCTTGTTCGTAAGACTCCTGCGCATTTTGTTTTAATCACAAGTATTACTGCTCGTTACTGATATGCATAATCACGTGTAACTTATACAAGAAATATAAATATATATATAATAATAAATATATATATATATATATATAATATAATATATATATATATATATATATATATATATATATATATATATATATATATATATATATATATATATATATATATATATATATATATATATATATATATATATATATATATAAAGATACAAATGATATATCTGTAGACACTACTCTATTTTAATTTCAAATCATCTATACGTATATAGCTATATCAAAGAATATACTTAGATACAAATATAGGTACGTAGTAGTGATGTAACGAATATTCGCATTCGCATCGCGAATATTCGCATATGTTTCTGATATTCGCAATCGTATTCGCAAGGAACGATGCGAATGTTTGGCAAATATATTTGACAAACTAAAAGCAAATTATATATGTAATTGTGTAATGATATGATAATAAATCATATGATAATATTTATTATTTTTATTTACTCATAATATTTGAATAAAACAATATTATGGAACACTCAGGTCGGCAACTAAATTACAAATACTGTCTCTCTTATTTTTGTCAGTCTAATATAAACTAATGAATGGGGAGCCGGTTTTTTGTTCGGTTATACTGCGAAAACCACTGAATGATCAGAATAATATTTATACCATAAGATGCAGCATGTTTCGGAGAAAAATTTTGTATACCTATATATGATATGTCGGTGAATACTTATCCGAAATTTATATTTGATTTTGACGTGACAACGTCTTATAATTCGATGGAGCCGGCTGCACACATGAAAAAACATGACGTATACGGCGTTACCTCGCTCTGAGGCGTTCCATTTAAGGCTTTTTTTTTGGGGTGGGCTGCGATTGGCGCGCTTTCGCACCACTCTGTCCGGGGCGACAGAGGGGCTTAAGCACACAACACCCGAACACCACGTCGCCTTCGTCGTTGGACCGACCATCGGAGCAGAGTTACTTGTCACCAGTGGTTGGCCCGACGCAATACCCTCTACCCGGGGTACCCTCCCATCGACCAACGTCCCCCACTCGGGGAGGACGTCGGTCTTTCCTCACGCGGTCGGCCTCTCGGCGGGTGACGGACTAACTCCCCGGTCACGTCACCCGCGGCCTCGGCTAGGGCGGCATGGGACGCAGGTAGTCGTGCCTGCGCCGCCCCAGCCGCTGGTGGCGGGTCGCTTCGTCGAGGCTGTGCTCCTCGCGTTCGCGACCCGCCGCCTCCTTCTGCGAGATAACTGCCTCGCAGAAGGATGCGACCGCGTCCTAGTTCCTGATGCTGCCAAGCATCTCTCTAGCGATGGTCGGCAGCGTCAGGTCGGCACCGATGATTGCGACGAGTTCACGGCGCTGCTCTGCCCAAGCGGCACAGACCTCGAGCGTATGCTGCGCCGTGTCCTCGTCGCAATCGCAGTGGTGGCAGGAAGGTGTTCTCTCCCTCCTAGCGACCCTGTACAGGTACTTGCCGAAGCATCCATGCCCCGTCAAGACCTGCACGAGTCGGAAGGACAGCACACCGTGCCGCCGTTCCAACCACTGTATCAGCACCGGCCGGAAGGCCTCCACGGTCCAGACACCGTATCGAGGCCTCTCCAGCTGATCTGCCCAAAGGGCGATGACATCTCGGCGGGTGTCGACGCGCCAGGCGGTGAGCTCCCTTAAGGAAACAACACCGCCCTCCCCTCGCACCCCCGACACCCGCCGATACAATTCGGCGAGCACTTCCGCCTCCAGTTCCATTTAAGGCTTGCCATACAAAATATCTATCAAACAAATAAAATTAAAATTTTCTTTTGAAAAATGAAACCATTCCATCAGTATTTTCTTATGACGTTGTCACGTTCAACTATCGTCAGTAAACAGACTTTACAGATAACCAATTTTTTGTGTGAATTAATAATGAATTTTGCCAATAAAAAAAGAACATGATTCGATATGAAAAAATTACATAATTTTTGTTAAGTAATCATTAAACTTTTTGACATACCATGCATTTAACACTCTCAGCGTCACAAATTGTGAAATAACTCCACACCTCAGTAACATGTGCTTCAAAGCCTTATTACACTACACGATATTCAGGGCCCTGAATCACTAGGGGTGCTCTACAACAGCTAAATTGTGAGACCTATTTCACCTGTTTCAGTTTTAGCGAAAGAACAGTTTCAGAAAACTGTTCCAAAATAACAGCCTGTTGTGCTGTAATACGAGAAAAAAGGGGAAATAACCATTCTTTAGGAAAAATGTTTAGAAGTGGTTTCAGTGTTTGTTCCTAAAATGAAAACGATCCTTCCTGCTTTACATGCTTAGGACTGATTTATGTATATATTTTAGACATGAGCGTTATTTCACGTCATTAGTTACAATAACCCATTACGCGACATTTAACAATCACTATTTACGAGTCGACAAGTAAAAGAGGTGATTTTTATAACTACGTTATACTTAACACGACTCACAGATATGGGATAACAGTACTTTATTCGAGCGAGCGAGAAAGAGCCGACCGCACAACGTTGATTACGCTAAGTACAATTCTTTCGCATCACGGCCGCGCGAGTGAGCGAGATGGCTAATCGAATGACACGAAATTATTCGAAGTAATCCAACCAAATACCGAACACTCACGTGCCGTGGTATGCCACAAAGACGAAACAGCGTAACAATACATTTTATACCTTTAATTTTCATACGTAAAATTGCATTTATTGATAATAAAATAGAGTGATTTTTGTTTATAAGTAATTTCAACGGCTTGACGTTGCCGGAAACGAAGCGAGTGTTACTTTGAAATTTGAATTTAAAGTAAAGAATTTAATTTATTTATTGTTTTAGTTTGTTGTTTTACTAATAAAAACATCATACATTATAAAGTGCATATAACAGTGTAAAAAAATTGTAAATATATCAAAAGTGTAAATATAATCATTGTATATAAAATTTATTTTAAATACGTCTGCATTAATACAAATTTAATTAAAATGATAGTTTAATTATAACCTCTAATCAATCGTAAATACATATAATGCAGTCAGTCCTCAGCCTGAAAAAAGTATGAAAGGAAGTTAATTTATTGATTTAACTGTATAGCTACAAATTTATTTTCGTTTCGCGTGTAACTGTATATAGTTAGTGCAGCTATTCATACAATATGCAAACAATCAAAGTAACTGTATACAAATAAGTCGTTACAAAAATCACTAGTTTTGAAACACGTGACGTCGTCCAAGTCACTAGTTTCGTTACGTTTCTTAAAAATAACGAAACGACCCACGTCTAATATATTTAAGCATGTATTTATTTTATGTATATATAATATTATTATTACATACAATATAATATTATTATTATATTATATTCGCATTCGCGAATGTTGGAGATAAATATTCATACTCACATTCGCATTCGCGAATGTCTCAATCCTAACATTCGTTCATCACTAGTACGTAGGTAAATATAGTACTAACAAGCTCACAAGTGCCGCCAAGTGGATAAAGATGATTGTAGTCCAAACTTACTATAGTGACGTACTGTCCTATCTGCACTATACTTACTTTATAATTTGTGGTGGAACGGTGTTGTGTTTAGGGTCACGATATCGAACGGAAAGTATCGATACTGTACTCATGAGTAGTATCGAAGAAAAAGTATCGGCTCAATAAAGAATAGATCCAAAAGTATCAATACTCCAAAGTATCGAGTACTCAGTACTTTGCTGTGAATCTGTCCTGATGATCTTGTGTTTTTTTTAGGAAATCTGAGTTGAATTTTATCCCGAAGTTTCTCCGCCGCGATGCTAGATGCCTTTTTTTTTAGGAAAATGTGCCTTGTCGTATACTGTGGGGTTCAGAAGATCAAGTTTTCACATGAATACTCACTAACGTTTATTCGATACGATACATGCCAAAATGTAGATACTCATTGAGTAAAAGTATCGAATACAAAGTATCGAGCACAAAAAGTATCGGTATCGAAAGGAAAGTACTCGATACCTAAAAGTATCGATACTTTTTTTCGTGTCCCTAGTTGTGTTATGCCTAGGGATGCAACATCGCTCATAAAAAACATCGATGTTTTCAAAAGTAAAACGTCGATGTTAAAAACATCGATGTTTATGAACGATGTTCGATATTTATGAACGATGTTCGAACTTTATGAACGATGTTCGAAGTTTATTGAAAACCATACATCGATGTTACAACTATAGTCTATCTAATCTAAGAAGTGCATTTTGATGTCAAAGTAAGTTGTCTAGATATGTGAACTAAATAATCGCTATCGAAAACATCCGATTGTAGTAAGAAATCGATATTGATTCTTTTTAATTAATAATCGGTTTATTATTTTTTTTTCAAAAAGAAGATGAATAAATTAAATGCAAAATTAATACTAAACAAATTTAATTATTTTAGCATAAAATTTATTCATCATATTTAGTAGGATTGGGTTAAGTAAAAACAAAAACTGGATTCGAAAATAGTTATTTATTCACAATCACTACTATTACTTGAAGTATCATCGTAGCGAACATTAACAATTATTTCATTATCAATAAAATTGTCGAAATTTACATCTTTGTCAAAATCATTCATTATATATTTTTTTTGACAAAATTTCCATTTTCTTTACTGTGAAGGGAGGTTTCGTATTGTGGCGTGATACGTAGCCTGTAAAAGAAACATATGGCCTCACACATTACTACATTGATCACATAAATTGAAAATGAAGTATAATACCTATATTATAAAATTTCACATTCAAGATATTTACTACCTTTAATTTGAGCCCTTTACTCTTACCAATTCCTAGTGGCTCAGCAACATGTTCCTGTAATTGTGTCACTGGCAGTAGAGGCCCACCGTTTTGTGACTCACGTTCAAACTATTCGTGTAATTTCACAATCAAATCACCAGCGTTCAAAGTATAACTACGTCCTTTTGTAGACATTTTTTTTTAAATAAATAAGGTTTGCGTAAATAGAGTCCAGTATGAGTGGAGCTAAGGTCAATGTATAAAGCAAGATCAATACAAAGTAGAGCCGAGACAAAAATAATTATAATTTTTAACAAAAAAAAACCGACTTCAAAGAGTAAATTAAAAACGTTAAAATTGCCTATAAAATTTTAAGAATTCTTCCAATTTCTCAAGGATACCATCATGAGATCCTGACCTGATGATGACTATGGAACCACCTGGGAAGTATACCCTATCAAACAAAAAAAGAATTTTGCAAATCGGTCCAGGCGTCTTTGAGTAATCGGTGAACATACATAAAAAAAAAAATAAGATGCCGACGAATTGAGAACCTCCTCCTTTTTTGAAGTCGATTAAAAAAAGATTATCACCAACACAAAACACACGCACAGTCCGCTTCCAAGATGTCGAGAGATAATAGAGAGCCCACTCGCGATTTTTTGACATTACTAATATCAAATGAAAGCGCCATCTATTATCTTAATCAATAATTATTTCGTACCCACACAAAGACATTCTTTACAAACACATACGTCTCACACACACACACACACACACACACGCACACGTGCGTCTTTACATGTGTGCATTCTATTATCCTATTCGTAGAATTATAAGCATCCTCTATATCCTAAGTATTGAATTGCTAATACTTAGCAAATCAACAACTATAAAGAAATAGCCT